>NIVC01000038.1:1188378-1510196 GCA_002269645.1 Macrostomum lignano
TTTCACTTGCTGTGTGTTGAATTATTGGAGTAGTTCTGTCAGGGAGAGGCGAGGGTAGGGAAGAGGGCCTGCATTGCCTCTATCTATCTATCTATCTATCTATCTATCTATCTATCTATCTATCTATCTATCTATCTATCTATCTATCTATCTATCTATCTATCTATCTATCTATCTATCTATCTATCTATCTATCTATCTATCTATCTATCTATCTATCTATCTATCTATCTATCTATCTATCTATCTATCTATCTATCTATCTATCTATCTATCTATCTATCTATCTATCTATCTATCTATCTATCTATCTATCTATCTATCTATCTATCTATCTATCTATCTATCTATCTATCTATCTATCTATCTATCTATCTATCTATCTATCTATCTATCTATCTATCTATCTATCTATCTATCTATCTATCTATCTATCTATCTATCTGTCTATCTATCTATCTATCTATCTATCTATCTATCTATCTATCTATCTATCTATCTATCTATCTATCTATCTATCTATCTATCTATCTATCATCTATCTATCTATCTATCTATCTATCTATCTATCATCTATCTATTGTTTTGCAGGCAGCATGTCCGGCTGCAAAGACTGGAGGATCAGCGAGCCGATGACATAAAAGAATTGCGTTGTCTCGCCCGCTGCTGCTCAAAGAATTCCGTCAGCAGTGCTCAAGCAGCAACCACAGACTGAATCCGCTGAGGCGAACCACTTTGCAAAACTGCTGCAAGAAAACAAAGAATGTTTCATAAACTTTACGCTCTTTAGGCAATCAAAATAGGTTTCTAGTTTAGAAAACAGTAGCAGCACTGCAACTAGTGCAGTTACATTTCCAGTAGCAAAACTTCATGTCAATCCTTTTTTCGAAAAAAACTCAAATTTTTCAGCATATTCGCCCTATCCGCTACTTATCCCAGTAGAATCTTTAGTTTTGTCATCATTATGAGTAAAGTTCAAGTTCAAGTTCAAGTAAATTTTATGATTACTAAATACTGGATAACTCATTCGGTGACATCTGATTGACGAATGAATATGGACAGGTGAAGAATTTCACCTTGAATAGTCAGTTGTGTTGACAAGTTGTGTCCTTTTAAATATAGCAGGTTTTTTGCCTCTCACGCAGGAGACACCATCATAGCAGAAGAACTCCGCAGAACATGCAATGAATAGGCATATATTTGCGCTTATATACCAGCAACATTAATAATAATATTAGTTTGAAAATGCGCTTAAAACAATGTCTTAAAACAACAACAGCATGGTCCTGAAAGTCTCTTTTACGTGAATAAACCATCAGGTCGAGCTTACGAAAACTGCATTTGGAGGAACAAACTCGGACAACTTATGGACATCTGTTGCAACCATAACTCTGGATTCGCTTGCGAGTGCATAGACCCCTCTGCGAATCTGAGGTTCTTTGATTGGAAGATGGTGCTGGCGCCCCTGGTGCTGGCGCTTCTGGTGCTGGCGCCTCTGGTGCTGGCGCCTCTGGTGCTGGCGCCTCTGGTGCTGGCGCCTCTGGTGCTGGCGCCTCTGGTGCTGGCGCCTCTGGTGCTGGCGCCTCTGGTGCTGGCGCGTCTGGTGCTGGCGCCTCTGGTGCTGGCGCCTCTGGTGCTGGCGCCTCTGGTGCTGGCGCCTCTGGTGCTGGCGCGTCTGGTGCTGGCGCCTCTGGTGCTGGCGCCTCTGGTGCTGGCGCCTCTGGTGCTGGCGCCTCTGGTGCTGGCGCCTCTGGTGCTGGCGCCTCTGGTGCTGGCGCCTCTGGTGCTGGCGCCTCTGGTGCTGGCGCCTCTGGTGCTGGCGCCTCTGGTGCTGGCGCCTCTGGTGCTGGCGCCTCTGGTGCTGGCGCCTCTGGTGCTGGCGCCTCTGGTGCTGGCGCCTCTGGTGCTGGCGCCTCTGGTGCTGGCGCCTCTGGTGCTGGCGCCTCTGGTGCTGGCAACTCTAGCTCTAGAAAGGCAACTCTAGCTCTAGAAAGGCAACTCTAGCTCTAGAAAGGCAACTCTAGCTCTAGAAAGGCAACTTTAGCTCTAGAAAGGCAACTCAAGCTCTAGAAAGGCAACTCTAGCTCTAAAAGGCAGAGGCGAAGAGATAAATCTGTCTATTTGTTGGCTGGCTATTTTTGTATGCAGAGTTTAACAAGATTGTACAATCTTCTACAGCAACAATGACTGTAGGTTGTGTACTCGTCATACGGTACTAACATTTTGCTAAGTATCTTAATATAGTGGATGCTACAGATGTCTGCAACAAATTTAATCTTCAGCCACTTTACTGACAGAGGACAGGATGAACAGGTCAGTAAGATGTTTATGTTTCATATCCACTGTCATGCATACATGTACGAATAACTTCGAAAAATTAAAACAAGTACATGTACGTCACTCGCCATTAAAATAGTAAAAAAAAGTAGAACGGCTACTCTGTTTTGGTAGTAAGAGCTCGAAGTTGTTTAAGCTGTGTAACATAAATTGTATCGTAAACATAAACTGTGTAATAAAAAAGTGGAGCATATGGGAACAACGAGCATTTAGCTACGCAGCCACGCATGCAAAGGTCACGGTTACAGAGCCACAGAGCGGACGAAGTCCGCTCCGTTGGAGTGTCGGGTGCCCCAGCGTGGCACAGCAGGCAGTCCACGTATCCATCACGGGTTTGGGCCTGACCCCGCCTGAACGGGCCCTGCAAAGTGAGCAGCAGGACGTCCTGAACAGGTTGGGGGCAGTAGCCCTTGATCACGTGGCCCGCCAGTTGAAGTCGCTGCCGGCGCAGGATGATGAACGGGCGCTGCAGCTTGGCCCGATCGTACAGGGCCTCGGTCCCGACGCTCGATCTCGTCAGCTTAAAAGACCGCGCGGAGCAGCCCTGAGTGCACCGAGTCCAGCTGCCGCTCTAGCGTAGCCGTCAGCGTCCAAGTCTCGGCGTTGTAGAGCAGGACGGTTTTGACCACCGCCTGCCACAGCCGAGCCCTCTGGCGATCGGGCAGCGCTTCAGACTGGAGGACGGCCCGGATCGAACGGAAGGCTGCCCGGGGCAAGTCCTCTGCGCCGCCGGAGGTCTTCCTCCACGTAGGGCACCAGACCGCCGAGGTAGGTGAACCGCTGGCAGCATGCGAGCTTGGTCATCTGCCCGTCTGCGCCGCGGCACGTCAGGTCCGCTGGGATGTCGGCCGGCACAGTCAGCACCTCGGTCTTTAGCGTGTTGACGATCAGACCGACGCTCGATGCCAGCTCGACCAGCCTGTCGATCGCTCGATGTACGTAAATGAACGCAAGACAGATTAAACTCAGCCGAGGGGGCAGGCCCAATCTGGCTCAGCCAATGAGAAAGCAGTAAGGAGGGGTCGTTAAAGTCAGGAGTCTAGGGGGGCAGGCCTAATCTAGCTCAGCCAATCAGAGAGCAGTAAGGAAAAAGGTCAAAGTCAGACGTAAGCCAAACTATTTACCCACCAGGCTGGTGTTGTATCTCTAATAGATAATCGGCTTAGCTTAATAATCCGCTCAGTCGCGGTGGCCGTCTTCAGTACGACGTATATTTGCATACGGTTACAGTCACGCGTATAATTGTCTATGACCAAAGCCACACAACTAAGGCTGGGGATACACCATCTCCCCTTTCAAAGTTCAACTATCATAGGTTTTCCTCCTATAGGTCAACCTGTAGCATCTGAGGTTTCTTAGTCTCTCGCCGAATCGGGTCCTCCTTGGCTCGGCCGACCCTCCGGATGCTCCAGGCATGCCTTGCTCGGTAGCACCGTCCGCGGCGGTCTTCTTGGCCTCGATTGGGCTGACTGGGATCCGCTTCCTGATGAACTTGCGGTTCCGCCGTAGACATCTCCCACTCGCCAGTCGAATCATGAAATCTCGGTTCCGTCCGGCTTCCACGATCACGCCGTACTTGTCCCATCATCCGGTGTGACAGTCCTGAACCACCACTCTGTGATGCACTTTGATGTCCGGCAGGGGCTGAGCGTCTTGGTTGTAGTATTTCTCCGTAGTCGCCTTGACTCTAGCCTGCTTCTCCTCGATCTCAGCTGCAGATTTTTGCCATTCAGGTGCGAACGCTCTTCTGTGTGCCGGAATCGTGTCACGAATTGGGTGGCCGAACACTGTTTCAGCTGGGGACTTGCCGTCGTATCTTGGAGTGTTGAGATAGACTAAGAGGCCTTTTGACAGTTTCTCCCAGTCCAGCGTGCCAGTCTGATGGTTCCAAGACCCTCTGACGATCTTCTTCATTTCTTTCACCCCAGCTTCGGCGCGTTCGTTGCTCTGTGGATAATGTGGAGACGATACTCGGTGTTCGACGTTCCAGCGTGCTAGTAGGAAATCCTTGAAATTTTTTGCGTTGAATTGTGGACCGGCGTCTGACCAGAAAATGTCGGGGACCGATTTCTCGACGAATCGCTGTCGGATAGCACTGACGACTTTGGTTGCGGGTGTGTCATCGCCAAGGTAATTGAGAGCTGCCCAACCGGATAGGCCATCCACGATGACAAGGAAATTCTTCCCTGCATATTCAAATAGATCCGCGTAGATCTCTTGGAAGACTCGTTCCGGTGGCTCTGGAACGACCATGGGTTCCTTCGCCAGGCTAGGAAGATTTTCTTGGCATGGTTTGCACGTCTTAGCGATCTGCTCGATGTCGTTGATCAGGCCAGGCCAGAAAATGCTTTGCCTTGCTTGCTCCTTCATTTTGTGGCATCCCCTGCTGCATCTTCAGGAGATTTTCGAGGACGCTTCTCCTTAGCTTCCTAGGGATCAGTAGCCGTCTTCCAGCCAGGATGAGGTCGTCTTCGACGCAGAGTTGTTGCCGTAGGTGCCAGTACGCACGGATATTCTCTTGGAGGTTCGCCTTGCAGTTTGGAAAACCATCTAGGATTATCTTCTTGAGAAGCCGATATTCTGAATCACGGTTTGCTGCTTCGGAGATTTCTTTCTCCGACTGCAACAAAGCGTGCACTGAGCTGATAGCCTGCTCCCTGTTGTCGAATTCCAGGATCTGATCGCTCGCTTTAGGCTCCTCCACCGGCGCTCTGGACAGTGCGTTAGCGTCATCATTTAGCTTGTACTTGATCCACCGAGCATTGATGCACCAGCTGGGGTCTGGTGCGCCACCAATTTTCTCTCCAAATTTTCGCTCCACAAGTAAACTGAATTTAGCATTTTCAAG
This sequence comes from Macrostomum lignano, assembly GCA_002269645.1. NCBI lineage: Eukaryota > Metazoa > Platyhelminthes > Macrostomidae > Macrostomum > Macrostomum lignano. The sequence goes on from NIVC01000038.1 coordinate 1,193,564, forward strand.
TTTTCCTTTAATCTTCAGTCTTGATTTTTTCGGGGTCATCACATGGCCGAGTCATTGACACACCTTGAATGCGCTAGTGCTATTGCGGATCCCTGCAAGGCTTTGGGGTGGAGTACGGCGATACAGGAAATTAGTAGCTACCCTGTTACATGTACACGTGTCTTTCTGCACAGTACTGAAAATATAAGACAATATTAGATAAGATAGAGCTGTAGAGAGTGAGAGAGAGAGAGAGAGAGATTCATAAAGTCTGTTTATATTCACAGCTTGGATAAATTAGAAAAATAAAAAATACATGCATTCGAGCTAAAAGCTGTTTTACCCAGATACATATAATTCTTGCTGCCTTAGAACACAACAGGTAAAGTTGAAATACGAATTTCTTTTCTTTATTATTTCCATAGACATTCATGGAAAAGTAACTAACTTTATTAGTAGCAGAAGCCTATTCTACCAATTTTGAAACTTTTGTGGCACAAAAAACGTTTAACGAGTCAATTAAAACAGTCGAATACCCAGTGTGTACGGGGGGTGCTTTCACAAGGTCGAAATTTCATAACACCGAAAACTCTTGTAAGAACCTTCATAAGGTCGAAATTTCACAAAGTCGAAACTTCACAAGGTCGAAATTTCACAACATCGAAAACTTAATACTCGTATAACAAGAACTATGCTAAAGTTTTCTACCTTGTTTTCTACGTTGTGAAATTTCGACCTTATGAAGTTTCGACCCTGTGAAAGTGGCTGCTATTTGAGTTTTCGTGTTATAAGATTTCGACCTTGTGAAATTTCGATCTTGTGAAAGAAGGTGCTTTCGACGTTGTGAAATTTCGAGTTTGTGAAATCCCCCCTGTGTACACTCGTTGAGTCACGTGACACGACAGTTCGTTTCCAAGAAATAAGCTTCGGCGGAAAAAGCGTACTGCCTGCACAAAATTATAACAATATTAAACACATAGCCAAAACTGAATTTTTACAAATTCATGGTCTCTTTTTAAAGATTGAAAAATTGTTCACAACTGGCACTATCAAGTTTCATTTCAAATTGAGCGGAAGTTTATAAGGCAAGAAATTATGAAACTTTTTTGCTTTGCTTAACAAAAGGGAATCTCCTCTTTTGAACCTACCTATTTCAACCCTCTCCCCCAATGTACACTCAATGTACATTTGCAAAGTATACGTATCTTTGCTATTACCGCGTAAAAATAAGGAACTACGAGCTGTTTAGCTGGAATAAGCTCTGGCAACTCTAAATGCAGAACAGTTTTTAGAAGAACTCATGCAATACACATTTGCACTTGTCTCAAACTTGTGAAGCAACGGTAAGTTCTAAAGGGGCTGATCGAAAATTACCTTGGAATTTCAGTTGATCATGACTATACATCTACATCCCGAGTAATGTGTATTTTGAATGAGCAGGTAAATATAGTTTCACTTGGCCAATAATAAACGCTTGAAGTTGCTTAAATTTTAGTTCAACAGTTCGCTCAATCTCGACAGCTATTCGAAGAAGGACATGCCAAATCTAATCAGGGCCTACGTCTTAGGTCGGAGACGCTGGAGGATTAAAATTTGGAATTCTGTTTGAATACAAAAGTCTTTTGGAAGAAGGCATCCCGCCACTCAGTTTGTTATTTATGTGGTGTTTAACAAAAACTCTGTCAAAAATCGATTGACGTCAGCTTTAGCATTTACTCGGATAAAGAATATTGAATTTTTTGCTTGCCAAGTGTTTGATAGAGAATCAGTGCTGACTGTCGCTAAAATTGGTCGTTTGAAACTGCTCGACTCAATCAGATCCCAACTAATGGACACAGGACTATGCTTAGAGGCTGCTAAATGTGGCGCACAGTTTGGTCGTGTGTCAGTTGTGCGCTGTCTGTATTTAAAACTGCAAAGAGAATTTATTGACGAATTCTGCATTGAGACAGCGAAATCTGCGGCCACATATCACCAGTGGGAAATTGTTCAACTCTTGATGACGTCCACTCTGCAGCACTGGCGATCGGATGAGACTTCGCTGACAGTCGTGAACCTGCCGACCGAGGAGAGCATGTTTGCAGACTTCTGCATGGTTGAGTTCAGAGACACGCCAAGTATGAACCTGATAGAGATGATGAAGTTTTTGCTTCAACAGATCTCTGACATCCCGGACAGGGATCGGTGCAGCCTGGAGGTGGCGAAATTTGCTGCTAAGAAAACCGAATGGGAAGTCGTGAAACTTTTAGTAGCCAGCGTTACAGACTGCTTTGCAAGAGATCAGTGCTTCTTTGAATTCATAGAAGATGTCGCAGTAAAATGCGAGTGGAGCACCCTGAATCTGTTTTTGCACTGTATAATAAAAGACGATCTAAAGAAGATTTCCTGTAAGAAAGCAGTCTCTGCCGCTTCAACAGTAGGAAATTATGAAGTTCTAAAGCTTTTTAACCAGATCGTGGTTGATTCTACGTTGAAATTTCATTGCTGCGCGGTTTTCGTAAACGGAGTTGCAGAATGTGGCGATTCTAAGATAATAATTTTGCTGCTCGAGCAGATTTCTGATGAACGTCTGCGCGATCAGTGCTGTTCTGAAGGGGCAAAGTCCGCTGCCAAGTTCGGGCATCTGGAATTGTTGAAACTATTGTCTCGGGAAATTACTCACCCGGAGCTAAAAGAGACTTGCTACGTACAAGCTGTGAATGCCGCTGCAACAGAACGCCAGTGGGAGGCTGTGGAGTTCCTGCTGAAGGTGGCATGCGATCAAACCATGAGGGTCAAATGCTGCACAAAGGCTGCTAAGTCGGCAGCAAGATTTGGAAATTTAAAGATTCTTGACTATGCTGTTAATTTGATATGCGACTTAAATTTCAAAGATAGCTGCTGCTTACAGGCAGCGCTGATTGCTGCAGATGAGCATCAGTGGGAAGTGGTGAAATTTCTTGTGCAGACTGTGACAGACAGAAATGTGAGAGATCGGTGCTGCATGGAGGCAGTGAGGCCTGCTGCACGAGACAGTCAGTGGAAAGTGGTGAAGTTTCTGGTCCAGACCATTTCTGACCAAAGCCTGAGAGACCAGTGCTGCATTGAAGCGGCAAAATCTGCAGCAATCAACGGTGTTTTGAAGGAGGTGAAGGTCCTGGTGCATACAGTCGCTGACCAAAAATTGAGAGATTACGGTTGCAAGGAGGCAGCGAAATCTGCTGCAGTCAATGGTCAGTTGGAGGTGGTAAAGTTTCTGGTTCAGACAGTCGCTGACCAAACAAACAGAGATCAGTGCTGCATTGAGGCAGCAGTATCTGCTGCAAGTGAGGGTCAGTGGGAAGTATTGAAGTTTCTGGTGCAGACAGTCGTTGACCAAACAAACAGAGATCAGTGCTGCATTGAGGCAGCAAAATCTGCTGCAAGCAAAGGTCAGTGGGAGGTGGTGAAGTTTCTGGTTCAGTCAGTCGCTGACCAAACAAACAGAGATCAGTGCTGCATTGAGGCAGCAAAATCTGCTGCAAGCAAAGGTCAGTGGGAGGTGGTGAAGTTTCTGGTTCAGTCAGTCGCTGACCAAACAAACAGAGATCAGTGCTGCATTGGGGCAGCGAAATATGCTGCTGAAGAGGGTCAGCTAGAAGTCGCGAAGTTCTTCATCTCGTGTATCTCAAGTCCGGATCCCAAAGCCAATCTCCGTTTCCAATATGCAGTCGCGGCTTGCTCTCGTCTTCATGAAGATGTCGTTGCATCCCTCGGCCTCGAGCCCGACTGGCTCTTCCAATCCAGCACCATCCTCAGCTTCACTGCAGCAATGGCCATCGAAGGCAGGAACTCTGTTCTCACCGACACCCTCTCTCGAATGCAGCCAGCTCACATCACACAGCTGCTTCGTCTCTCCATCTCTCAAAGACACGTGGCTCTTGCTGTCACACTGATCAATGATGAGCGAGTCAGCACACAGCATGTCGATCTGCCAGACAGCACTGGAGCCACTGCTCTCATGCTGGCAGCTGATGAAGGTCATCACGAGCTCATTGAGAAACTCATCGATCTCGGTGCGTCAGTGCGTGCTGAAGACAGTCAGGGTCGGACTGCTCTGTCACGAGCGTGCGAAGCCGGTCACGTGCGAGCAGCCAAGGCTCTGATGAACAGAGGAGCGGATGCGAGTCATCAAGACGGTCGGGGTCTGACGTGTGCGCAGGTGGCACAGCGATTTGAGCAGCGGCAGGTGCTCCGACTTCTTGAACAGAATTCAGTGTGAGGATTATAATGTTATTATCGGAGCTAAAAGTCCTTCTAAAATGAAAATAGGCAGTTGCTTATGAAGTATTTGCACTTTAGTTGGTCTGGAGATGGCCTGCATGGTAGGTCTTAGAATCCTACCGCTGCCACCAATGTCGTGTCTGCTGGCTTCCTCAGGCTGTCTCGGAAGGGCTGGCAGATCTTCTAGCTCCTGGCGGAGGCGTCTAGCTGGCGGTTTCTTAGAAACTAGTTCTCGTAGCGTAGGTAGTGCTGCCACCAGCTTCGTAGAGTCGCAGCCTTTGGTGAGGTGCTGAGCTCGTAGAAGCAAATAACTAGCAATAACTAGCAGTTCTCGAGCAGAGGCGTCCACAGTCAGCAGTCCCTGCCGGGCTGGTGCGGGGTTAGAGCGATGGTGCTAGCTTCGGGCGATCTGAGCTGGCCCGCTAACAGATAGCAGGAACAATTAGAAGCAGGCACTCGCAAAGTCGGGAGTCTTGGAGTTCAAACTTAGGCTCAAACTTGGCACACGAACTTGGCTTGAAACTGAGAGACAGGTGAAACGGTGAGGCAGAAAAGGGGACGCGCTTGTCTGAGCCAAGCCATGAGAGGGACTGCATTTATAGGGAGCATCGATTGCACTATATCACGAAATGGTGCAATCGATGCGCGTCATAGATGACACTGTTGCTATTTTTAGCAACAAGCGAGCGGGTTCCGCCTTAGAAGAGGAGACAGGGGGTCCTGGCGCACGTGATGTCCCCATAAACACGAGCCCAGTGCACAATGAGGAAATCATTGTACTTTGGACTAATAAGACAGAAGAGGCTTGTCATGTGACTGGCTCACACGACAAGGGGAAAAGGGCCCACAAGTGAAGGCACTCGTGACCTGGGACCGGAAAACAGAACGGCACTCCAGATTTGGAGGTGCCTAACAGAGACGAAACAGAGGCAGGCCAGACCAAACTGTCTGGGCACTGCAAAACGAGAACACGAGACAAAAGGGGGCAAACGAGGACAAACAGACAGACAGGCAAACGGGCAAGGGAGAGGCCAGAGGACAGGCGAGAAGGGACAGACAACTGCCCAGCGGCAGACAGAAGCCTGGGGCGAGGGCGAGGAAACCAGCTGACTAGTGCGGCGCCTAACTAAATAGCGACTCACTACACTTAGCATCTTATCAGTCTTACTCATTTGCCAATTGTAGCAGAAACTTTATGGAAACCTTAGAAACTTTATACGTTAGAGTTAATAGTTGACTGCCAATTGAGAATTGCGTAATCTTCTTTATATGTATTTGTCAGGGTCAAAGACGACACTCGGAATGAGAGGCAACTCAGCGAAGAGCATTCCAAGCTCTCAGACGACTCCCAGCAAGACAGGCGCCTGAGCGAAGAGCTTCATCGACTGCTTAGCGAGGCGGGATTCACCAGGGAGAGAGCGGAGTGTCAGCAGAGACTGGCTGACTGGCTTAAAGGAGTCGCTCGAGTCCTCACACAGGATGGCAGGCAGATAACGGGCAGCTACGCAGAGGGCTGGGCCAACAGTCTGGTGCAAGTGAACGGCAGGACAGCTGCAGACTCGGACATTGACTGGACTGTGCTGGTTGCTGGGCAAGAGTTCCACCTGGAAGGTGGCTGCGAAAGATGGAAGGACTCCTGCAGATATGCCACTCGGCTGCAAGTCAAGGAGGGCCACGCACAGGTGTCTTTGGGAGCAGGTGAGTGAGGCTGGGTTTAATAAATTCCGGACAATGTTTTGGTAGTTCATTGTGATGACGAGAATGAAGAGAAATGTAAAATTTTACAGCTAATTTCATTGCAGTAGATTATCAAGTGAAGCATTTGAAACAAAAAATTCAGGAAATCAACCAACCGTGACAGCGGCTGCATGCGGTGTGAGGCCTGCTCAAGACATCTGCCAGGCGATCCAGTGCTGCAGCAGTTTCTGTCAAAGCAGAGTTGAGAGGCTTCTCAGCTATCAGGATACGAACGTTCACCTTGTCAGAGCGACCAGACCGAGCTCGACCAACGAGCTCAGAGTGAGCTTCAGCTTCCAAGAGAAAGAAATCATGAGACAGATGAGCACAGTACAGGGCCAGCTGTTCACACTCATCAAGTTCATCTTCAAGAGACACTTGCCGCTCACTCTGGACACACCTGGACTCAAAACCTATCATGCAAAGACTATGCTTTTCTTCATGCTGGAAAAGCATGGCACATATAGTTGGCGGAATGAGGCTTGGCAACCCCAATATCTGATCGCTCTGCTCAAGGAGTCTCTCGACATGATGCTGAGCTTCATCAACTCAAACACTTCGCCCGATGAGTGCATGCCGCACTTCTTCATGCCCGACGCTCCGCTCTACTTCAAGAACGCTGGAATCGGCGGCGACTTTGACAACACGAAGGCGAGGGTTCGAGACCGACTTTGTGAGCTGAGAAGCGACATCGGCGGAGTGGTCGAGCAGCTGAGGAGACTCGTGAGACCTCTGCAGTCAGAGAAGTTCTACTTTCACCCGTTCACTCTGCTGCCTCTGACAGCGCCGCCTGCTGTCACGGAGATCAGGGAAAGAAGTAACTATCTGGAAACTTGCAAGTTTGCAGACGTGTACAGTGTGGTGCACCAGTGTGTGAGCGAGCTGCAGTCGGAATCGAGCGACAGAGACACCCTGATGAGGCAGCTCAGTCTCCTGCATGAGCTGCAGTGGTGCAAGTGCGCCGCCCTGTGCATGACCGCCATGGCGCATTTGAAGTTCGAAGAATCTGAGGAGGCTGAGAGATTCGCCATGGAGCTGCAGAGACATCAAGTTGGGTCAGGGTTGAAGCCACAGGATATTCGAGATGAGAGTATAAGCAGTGGAGAAAAAGAGATAAAACTGCCAGAAAACTCAGACTGGGCGTGGAGGTTCTGCCTCCCCTGCGACTCTCCGCCTCGCTTCCCATTCCTTCCCGAGTTCACGCAGACTCTGTTCACAGCCAGACTGTCGCAGCCTCTCTCCTCTCACCTGTACGTGAACTTCCGCTGCCTGAGCTGGAGTCTCCAAGCTGAGCTGCTCCGCAATCGCGCACCTGCAATCGCATTCGATCATTGGATTGAGCAGCTGCTTGGAGACCCGGACTTGGAGGAGCTGCTCACTCTGGCTCACTACAGCGACTGCCGCGAGCACGTGGAGCTCAGCCTGCAGCAGATGGAGATGATCGAGAAAGAGAGACGCGTCGCCATGGAGACGCAGGACGAGGAGAAGATCGGCTGGGTCAGGCAGAAGCGGTGGCGAGTTTCGAACGGCAGCGGCAGCGACAGCGGCGCTCACCGCAGCAGGAAAGATGAGGAGCGGAGGCTGTGGGCGAGGGCGAGGTTGCGGCGAGACGGGGCCGATTTGGGGGGTCTGGTTGCCATGGAAACAGCAGTAGAGCAGTTAGACAGCTGGACTCACGCCAAGCTCAATAGAATGAAACTGCAATGACCTGATGATGAGGACTATGTTGTCTTGGTTTTTTGTCTCACGGCTTTTGGATCTAAAGTTACACACAAGTGTACATGCAAATTTTCCTGTAATTTTTTTCAAGTACATGTATTGTTCTTTTTTCTAACGCTTTTTTGCAGTTCTTCTGTACATGTCTTTGTGTGTCTTGGATTATTGTAGGTATATTTTCTTATAGCATTGTACATGTATGCAACTGCTCCCAGACTCAAGTCAACCAATCTGCAAATCTGCAATTTTTATCCAGAAGTGACTGACAGCCTGACAGCTCCCTCATGAGCATTCAGTGACTGACAGCTCCCTCGTGAACATTCAGTGACTGACAGTTCCCTCGTGAACATTCAGTGACTGACAGCTCCCTCGTGAACATTCAGTGACTGACAGCTCCCTCGTGAACATTCAGTGACTGACAGCTCCCTCGTGAACATTCAGTGACTGACAGCTCCCTCGTGAACATTCATTGACTAAAGACTGAATTAACCTACAAGCTTTTCAAAATTGACGCCTAAACTCTAAAATGTAATTTTACTCTGACGTTTAATTTTTTTTTCTGTTTTAGTTCGTAAATACAGAATGATGTGTTTTATTCTCCGGGTGGCGGCCCAGGAGCTGCACAACAGCCTCACAATGTTTAAATTTTAATCGTGCCACGTCCTAAATAGCAGAGAGGTAGAAGAAAGAGAGGGACAGGGGGACGGCCAGCCAATCACGAGCCGCCGCCGGTGGGGGGGGATAGCAGAGCCTAGACCAGGTCAGGGTGAGGTGAAGCCCAAAGCCGGCCAGACCCACCTGCCCAACCAGAGAGCGGGGAGGGAAAGAGACTGCATAACTCAACCGATGAATCTTTCTGATTGGATGTTGGTGTTGTAAAGCGACCGGCAACTTCAGTTGGTTGTACGGTTGCAGTTGCGTTGCTCTGGCTTTTATGGTCGAAGGGGGGGGACAAAGACAAGAATTCTACTTGTAAATTATTTTGCGAGTCGGTGTTGTTAGCACACTCATTTTGGCACCACAGGTACTCATTTTGGCGACTTCACCAGACCCCTAACCTTTAACCTTAAAGCACTGGCGATCTGACCGGGATCTAGGGACCAGATTTGCTTGAAAATTATGTGCATGTATTGGCTAGAATATTACATACTCTACAGTCTATACAGTACTGTTTTAGCTGCGCCTAAATTGCGTAGCAAAATCCATGTAAGCCAAGTAGCAAATAAGCCACCCAGTTGCGGGAATGCTTTAGTCTAGGGCACCGATAGGATGCAGCTCGCACTGCGGAACAGGACTGCCGAGCGGAAGAGTTTGGCTTGAGCGCTCGATAACCTCTGAGTACTAGCAAATAACTCCTTAGCAACTGCCTTAAGAAATCTACAGCATTCCGTTCTGCAAGCTGCTTTAAAAACTGAAGAGGAAAATGCGAGCCCGACTCCGCACGGTGACCGGTGCCGCCCAGGAGGTGGCTGGCATCACGAGAACCCACGGCTTGCTGCACATATTCCTGTCCAGAGGCACAGCTCGACGGCTCTTCTGGCTGCTTCTGTTCGTAGCTGCCCTGATCGGCTGCACCGTCCACCTGGCAAAATTGGTGCAGAAATTCACCGATCGCTCCGTTGAGTCGCGGCTGAAGCTGAGGAGCGAACGAGCCCAGTTTCCCGACGTCACAATCTGCAATTTCAAGCCCATGTCTCTTAGCTTATCCGTGAATAGTCAATATTACAACTACTTGAAAGCCTTCTGGGGCAACTTCGACAACTGGTTCCAAGAGGACACCAAGAAGCGCCCGCAGGAATCGGATGAAAGCTACCAAAACCGAATTGAGAAGGTGTGCAAGAAGGTCCTGGACGTGATGTGGGTGTCGGGCGACACCAGAGACATCTCCCACCTCGATAAGACCATGCTGCTGAGCTGCCGCTACAACAACGAGCCCTGCAGTCACAAGAACTTCTCGCTTGTCCAGACCAGCCGGTTCTGGAGCTGCTACACGTTCCACCCGGACCCGGGGCAGTCGTCCAGCGGTTCTGGGGGCAGGGGAGCCGAGCTCGACATGGTGCTCTTCACCGATGGCTACACAGACAGTTCCTACTATTCTAGGTATATTTTTCAGACCGAACAGGAAAAAAATAACCCTCCATCCTGCATGTCCCGCATATTATTCAGAAGCAGATCTGCCAATCGGCTACTGCAGAACAACCAGCCTCAGTCTACTGGATTGCGCCTTTTCATTCACGACGCGAAAAGCTACCCGATGAGTCGTACGTAATTTTGAGGTCGCATTAAATTGTTTTCATAGCTCGTAGGTCACATAGTCTCATAGCCCACGCACAACCCATGCCAAACCAGTCTCACAGCCCATGCCAAACCCATGCCAAACCGCAGAGACCGAGTTCGTGGACGTGGCCTCAGCCACCAGCACCTCCATCAAACTCAGGCCGGTCCACAACCGACTCAAGTCGACGCCGAGCCGCAGTTGCTCCGAGCCTCCAATCGAAACCATCAACTATGTCAGGCACTTCTCCAACGCCTCGCTGAACGTGGTCACCAAGGCCTACTCAAAGTCCGTCTCCGATTTCGTAGTCGAGGCACAGCAGAGCATCCTGCACAGCAACTGCGGCTGCTACTCGCACCTGCTCCCGTTCTCGGTGAATACGAGCGACCTTTGCTACTTCGCTCCACCACAGGAGTGGATCACCCCATCGGATGCTGTGCTGAAGAGAATCGACTGCCATGATCACTGGTTTCAGCACGCACAGAGGAAAAGCGAGGAGCTGGCGAAGGAGTTCCAACACCGGATGTGGTGCCAATTCACTCAGCAACGGCCTTGGCAGCAGAGCCGCGGGTGGCCCCCGTTCAGCGCCATTCAAGAGATCTGGGAGAACCTGATGGTGCCACAAGTCACACATGGAGTCGAGTTCCTGCCCGAGGATGGCAAGGTGCATCATATCTACGAGTATAAGAAAAATCACAGATCCAGACAGGAAATTCTAGTTAATTTTCGTCTATCTCACGACAGAACCTGCCGTAATGTTTATTAATTAAAGAACTTACAGGCATACGAAGATTATATAAATTTCGGAACGCCTTGCGTTCGTCATAGCGAATTGGCGGATAACCTGGCAGCAGTCAGCATCAGCTTGCAGAGTCCTGCCGCGGACGTTTACGAAGAGATGTACAGATACCACTGGACTGAGGCCCTGTCGGAGGTGAGAGCTGCATTCCGGTTATTGCAATATTCCAGTGTTTAAGGCTGGTGGTTAGACCCGCCTTAGCCCCACTGTCTCACCCTCAGCCCCACTTGCATGCCCAGTTAAAATCGGCTCCAGCAAATCCCACCGCCCTGGTTCCCTTAGCAACACTGAGCTGCTGTGCCAGTTTTCAATTTTTCCTCGATATTCCGCAGGTCGGAGGAACTCTGGGACTCTGGCTTGGCATCAGCGTCGTGAGCACATTTGAGCTGCTTGAGTTCATCTATATTCTGGTGCAGAGGTGCAGGAGAAACGATGACGACTCGGACACTGAAGAAGAGTCCTGAGTTCGAACCGGCAGCTCTCTGCATAGCGATTTGGATCGGTCACTGGCTTCAGTTTCAATGGCTGCTTCTTCATCACAGCATGATAGATACATGAACGTCTCTGTAATTTACTGTCACAGCATGAAAAATCCCTGTAATTTACAGTCACAGCATGATCAATCTCTGTAATTTACTGTCACAGCATGACAAATCCCTGTAATTTACTGTCACAGCATGAAAAATCCCTGTAATTTACTGTCACAGCATGATAAATCTCTGTAATGTGCTGTCACAGCATGATCAATCTCTGTAATTTACTGTCACAGCATGATAAATCTCTGTAATTTACTGTCACAGCCTGAAAAATCCCTGTAATTTACTGTCACAGCATGATAAATCTCTGTAATTTACTGCCACAGCATGATAAATCTCTGTAATTTACTGTCACAGCATGATCAATCTCTGTAATTTACTGTCACAGCATGACAAATCCCTGTAATTTACTGTCACAGCATGAAAAATCCCTGTAATTTACTGTCACAGCATGACTCATCCCTGTAGTTTACGGTCACAGCATGTAAATCTCTGTAATTTACTGTCACCGCATGATAAATCTCTGTAATTTACTGTCACCGCATGATAAATCTCTGTAATTTACTGCCACAGCATGATAAATCTCTGTAATTTACTGTCACAGCATGATCAATCTCTGTAATTTACTGTCACAGCATGACAAATCCCTGTAAGTTACTGTCACAGCATGAAAAATCCCTGTAATTTACTGTCACAGCATGACTCATCCCTGTAGTTTACGGTCACAGCATGTAAATCTCTGTAATTTACTGTCACCGCATGATAAATCTCTGTAATTTACTGTCACCGCATGTTTATTTCCTGTAATCTACTGTAACAGCATGATAAGTATAATATCTCTGTAATTTTCTGTCACAGCCCGGGGTTGCAAAAAGTGCCACAGGTGATTGTGTGGCACGCAAAAAAGACACAGTGAGTCCTGCAGAACCTGCATGCAGCAACTGTCAAGCCAGCATTTTCGCATGGTGCCTTCAATGCATGCATGGGATAAAGTTTTTCAAATTTATAATACTGTAGGTATAAGGTTCACAATTCGTTTGCCTATTCTTTTCCATTCAAACTTACATGTACATGTATGCACAAATTATCAGTCAGTCAACCGTCTTTCACTAAAATCCTATACTAAATCTTATATATAAACTAATACATATTTACATACTGGTAGAATATAGATAGTTTCATAATCAAATTAGCTTGAGCTTATTTTAAAATAAATTTGTTTATTTAACTAAATAAAGCTATTTTGACCCTATGTCAGAACATTAGTATAAGTAGTAGTATAGTGCAGTATAGTACACTTTCCACACAAAAAATGATGGAGTTTATAAAGTTAATTGGTTTTAATAGGCCGTAAACATGTAACATGTAATAAAAAGTACATTAAAATTTCATGCACACTGCGCTGCAGTATGCAATAATAAAAAATTATGTATTCAAACAAGCAAATATATTTTTGGGGCAAAATTCAGTAAGTAATCAAAGAACTTACACGTCGAATGCTCTATCTCAGTCATATATATACATGTACATACATGTACTACTGGTTACAGCAGTAAGGTACTGCTATGTGGTTCTGGTGAAAGATTAATTTTTGTACTGGTTGTTCTGTACGCATAGTTAAATATTCATATTTTAGTTGAAAAAAGACTTTGGAATTTACAGGAATTTTGGAATTTTGCATTGGTACGGAAGGATCACCCTATTACTTTTCTAAGTTTTCTCGTTAAGCTTCCCCGATGTTCTAACTATCAACTCTTAGTTTAGGAAAAATCACTCCCCCCACTCCTGGAAACTGCCAGAGATAATTTCCAGGACTGAAGCCAACAGTAGCGCAACCATGGAAATTTTCTAAGGGGGCGGTTTCTGAAGAGTAAAGACCCGGGAGGGGGGCGGAGGGGCGGCTCTGTTTTTGGCGAAAATTCGCTTGGTCCCCCTTCGAATTTTTTTCGGTCTCCGCCTGAGGGGGGCGGCGACCGCCCCCCGCCGGCCGCTGGTTGTGCCACTGGAAACCAAGTCAAACAAATTCTGCATGTAGGCCAGTTGTAATTGACATTAAAAACTCGAATAGTCCAATCGTTGATCCAACCATTATGAATTTAGAACAACTCAACTACAAAAACATCAGCCCTTCACCCGTACGTTTTTGGAGAAATTTGGAGAAATCTCAAAGTCGCCAAGTCGCCAACCAAATATAGTAGAAGTACTATAGCGTTATGGACATACAATTAGAAACAAACAAATATTAGAGATTTAGTATATTTAGATTATTGTAGAGCCGCAACGCAATCAAAGTAATTAAAGATTATATGGACCCGAATCAACAACCCATGCAGCGAATAGTTGGCGACTCCCAGTCTCCCAGGACCTCGGACCTCTTTTTTGCATTATTATATATGTTCAGATTTAGACAATTCTATATTATTACTGATAGTTCACTCGAATTATCTTATATAGAAATCATTAGAGATAGTAAACAACCAAAAATTAAGGTAAGGGGTAAAACACTACCCAAGAAATGGGGTAACAGGCTACCCGATGATTTTAGGCGTCTACCTGCTTCAAATCGTCCAGAAAATGCGGCTAACCTATGCAGCTTCTAGTGTGGAATTTTTTTAGGTGAAAAACTGAAAGATTATAATGAAATTCACGTTTATTTTTGTTGGTAGTGTTTTACTCCAAAAAGCTACCCAAAACTACCCGACCCCTACCCCCGTCATTGAGAATCGAAAATCAATAGCTAAGCTTACTTTTACATCTTCTGCCATAATGTATAATATCAAGTGGTTTTAACGTGTATGAGCAAAGTTAGGGTAATGGGTAATTTGTTTTACTGTATTTTACTTTTGCATTTTTTAACAGGCATTTTCGTTTACGTTTGACTTAGTTATTATGTAGCCCGTTAAGCTAGTGTAAGGTGCAAACTAATATTAAAGCATCATTTTTTAGTTGATGCATAGTATAGAAAATAAATTACATCTAATAGAGGCTTGGTATATTTTTGCCTCAATTCAAAGTGAATTTCACTGTTGAAGTTTTTTATGGTTAGGCCCTAGGCCTAACAATAACATTAAATTTATTCATTAAAAATTAAGCAGATTGTGTAAAGTATAAGTATGAAATGCCATATACCATATGTCAGCTGTCCTTTATAAGTTTATATATTTACGCTTTGTATACCAGAAGCATAATACTATGTTTACTCAATTATTTTTGGCCATGCCTTGTCTGTCACTACCATTGGGCATTCTATGGATGGCTTTTGATAGGTTTATAGACTAAATGCTGATTTCTGATAAAAAAATCGATATAAGACCCAATAGATGTGCTATTTTAGCCCACTAGAAGCGCTTCTAATAGGTTCTGAGCGACCGCGTTGCCGTCTTTCGAACGCATTTTGCATGCCCAATCAAAATGTAGCGTGGTCCGGATGATGTTGGGCGGTTCTACGAGTATGTACTCGAGCTCGAATGGCTGGTATGGGCATGGATTACTTTAGTAAGTTGACCTGAGATTTTGAAAAGTCAAAATTTTTTCAAAATGATTGCCCACTTGCAAAATGACTCTTTCCCAATGATTTTGGCATGAGAAATCAAATGGCAAAACTCCGGAGACGCCAGGCAGTGAGGCAAAAAAGTTGGAGCTATTTTTAACTTTTTCTCGGCTTAGAGATTTGGAATCTCAAAGTTTGATATTCTAAAGTAGAAATCTCAAAGCATTGTATAGTGCATTTCTGTGCCTAAAAGTTCACTATCTACGTATTTGTGCACCATTTGCACAGTACCTAGCGATATCACGGACCAGAATGGGGCGAATCCTGGGTGATTTAGTGAAAGTTGAGATGTTCCAAAAGTCAATTAAGATAAATGTCAATTACGAAATTTATTGTTGCTCTAAATTGACTAAATTGATAAGAATCAGATGGTTCTTATGGATATAAAGAAAACACGTAGGAGCTAAGACAATATATTTCAAGGTCCAAGGAATAGAGAAATTACAAAATTACAGATGCAAAATGGATTACCAAAAGTACGCTGATTATGTCCAGAAATTTTTTGTCGGGATGCGTGTAGAGCACCCCAAGAGAATTACACTTTAAAACTTATTCTTCCAAATATGGCTAATGTATACGCATTGACCTAACAAATGGATTGCTACTAACAGCTTGCTAGGTCTCATTTCTATTAGAAAAACAAACAGAAGACATGGATCACATTTTGTATCCTAGTTTAGTGTCTTAGAAATAAGTTCCTTTCACTTATATTGATATTGCTTCCATAAACCACTATTAAAAGTCTATGAGATAACTGTTTCTTAAACATTTGTGTCCACAATGCATATTGTTTCTAGTACGGCTAGTGCGGGTTTCACAGATCAAGTGAATCCATATGGAAATTTTAAATAGATTATCTTGCTCATCCCACACGCCGTTTACGAAGCATCATCTGAGATTTTACTTGCCGCGATTGCAGCTGCATCAGGACAACCGACTCTTGCTTGTCTCCTCCCAGCTCCTGCTCATTGCCGCCCAGCTCCTGCTCGTCGCCGCCCAGCTCCTGCTTGTCGCCGCCCAGCTCCTGCTCATCGCCGCCCAGCTCCTGCTTGTCGCCGCCCAGCTCCTGCTTGCCAATGTTTACTTCAAGGTTATTGACTAACTCTTCGTTATAATGGCTATGATTGGGCTCATTGTTCTATAACGGAATAGCGGAGCAGAGATCAACCACAGAATAAAGCATCGAAGAACGCGGTCATTCCCACAGAGCACCAACTGGGTGAGCAAACGTTGAAGTATACGTCGCATGTGTGGTGATGTGCACGGATGAGCAAGGCAAGGTTGGTGAGGTAAATTTACTGTCTAGATGGGGTAGAAAGACAACAAAGCCACTCTTTACCATTTTGGTGGTGCTTGCCATGGATTGCTCCACCATATACGCCATGTAGAAATATAGCCACTTTAGGCTCTTCAATGGAAGTAATAACAGACACTCGGTCTTTACCACACCGCTTGTAGCCATGCTGACTGTAAATGTGAACACAAGACGCAGTCATTCCACGAGTATAAACACAAAGCCTTTGGCATATACTGCGCAATGGTAGATCTTGTGGGAGTGCAAACACCACAATTACAGAACTATCAGGACATGGCAGTGGCGGACTAGGCTGCAGTAAGTCTACAGTAGGTGTAGTCTATAGGAGGTTCAGCTGCAATTTTTATAGGATTTTAGAAGTCTAACATTAGTATCTAAATTGACAGACACTCAGAAAGACTGGATCAGAGACAATAGTACTACAGAGATACTATTTGTGCTTGTCCTATAGTTACTACACTTTACATTTATGAACCAACCCAATGCAAACTGAAAACTAATGTATACCATCTGATACCAACTAATGCCAAGTAAATGCCAACTAATGCCAAGTGTCTGCCAAGTAAATGCCAACTAATGCTAAGTAAATGCCAGGTAATGCCATGTAATCAGTTACTTGGCCAGGCCTAGGCCTATGGCATTTGCCAAGTAAATGCCAAGTAATGCCAGGCCTATGACAATCTAATATTCTAAAAATGAAAATATATACTAATAATAGAATCTTCAGTTTGCAATACTCTAAGTTAGTTATTAAATAAGTTTGGACTTTAATTGTAATCATAACAGATAAAAAGCAAAGTAAGGCACAAAATGCTATAATTGTATAAAACTTTTATCAGTCTAATTAGAAGGCTATGACAAAAAAGTACATATTGCATTTTGCTATTATTCATTCCAAATTTTGTCTAAAAGATATTATAATTAGAAAATATAATAGGCCATCTTTAAAATATTCACTATTGAATATTTGAAAATTGATTTTGTATCAAAGCAATTTCTTTTAATGTTCAAATCATATAGGCCTAGTAAACTTTGTTAAAACACTCAAATATTCTACAATATTGTATTATATTTAGATGCCCAATTAAAGCATAAAATTATATTTTTTAAAATATCTTGAAAAATTACTATAAATATATAGGTGGTTAGACTGAAAGGAATCATCTTACTAATGAGCAACAAAGAGCAATTAGCTTGAAAGTGAGCAAATCATTGAAGTCTAAATTCAAGAAGTATTCCAATCATTTAGATTGTGTAATTGCTATGACCCTCTAGATCACAATGCCTAGACTATAAGAAAGAGTGCCAAGCTGCTTGGGCACAACCACTACCAAAGAGAGGAAGTTTAGACAAGAGAAATATTAGAAGAAAAGTGTATTATATACTTTATAAAGTATATATAAAGTGTATATAAGTTAGAACCAAGAGAAAGAATAATAGAGAGCCCTAGGGCAAAAATAGATAACAAACTAAGTCTAGTTATCAACTTAAAAGCATTTCCAATTTGCTATTAAATTTATGAGGCCAATAGACAAAGTGAGAAAGCAAATTTTAATAACCCCCATTAGATTATGGTCCTTTCCTAATTTATTCTTCCTATTGTCAAATTCTATAAGTATAATCAATATCATGGTTTTGCTATTCCCCAAACTTCATTAAAGTAGAGTAGGATAAAGTAAAACAGTAACTCTAATTAGATCATGATCCATTCCTAAATATAGAAGTGCTTCATAGCCTGCCACAATATAAGAAGAATCTAAAATGAGTATTCAAAAACCTATCAAAAGCCATCCATAGCAATGCCCAATGGTAGTGACAGACAAGGCATGGCCAAAAATAATTGAGTAAACATAGTATTATGCTTCTGGTATACAAAGCGTAAATATATAAACTTATAAAGGACAGCTGACATATGGTATATGGCATTTCATACTTATACTTTACACAATCTGCTTAATTTTTAATGAATAAATTTAATGTTAGGCCTAACCATAAAAAACTTCAACAGTGAAATTCACTTTGAATTGAGGCAAAAATATACCAAGCCTCTATTAGATGTAATTTATTTTCTATACTATGCATCAACTAAAAAATTATGCTTTAATATTAGTTTGCACCTTACACTAGCTTAACGGGCTACACAATAACTAAGTTGCCAAACGTAAACGAAAATGCCTGTTAAAAATGCGAAAGTAAAATACAGTAAAACAAATTACCCATTACCCTAACTTTGCTCATACACGTTAAAACCACTTGATATTATACATTATGGCAGAAGATGTAAAAGTAAGCTTAGCTATTGATTTTCGATTCTCAATGACGGGGGTAGGGGTCGGGTAGTTTTGGGTAGCTTTTTGGAGTAAAACACTACCAACAAAAATAAACGTGAATTTCATTATAATCTTTCAGTTTTTCACCTAAAAAAATTCCACACTAGAAGCTGCATAGGTTAGGCACATTTTCTGGACAATTTGAAGCAAGTAGATGCCTAAAATCATCAGGTAGCTTGTTACCCCATTTTTTGGGTAGTGTATTACCCCTTACCAAAAATTAAAGTTCTATGCCTTTTTTAAGATGGTGCAAATCAATTAATCAAAGAATATAACAATATATGAGTTTGTATCAGTTATCACAATATGTATTTTTATTTTATATATTTATATGATATATATTATAATTATATTGCATACATTGTTCAAGTTAAACTAAATTTGGCAATGACCAATGTTCTAGACCTAGTTAGTTCCCCATTTCTGTGTTAAATTAAGGGTCATTTCACAAACCCTAATTTTCACAACGTCGAAACCAGAACCTTTCATAAGACCCATATTTCATAACACCTAAAAGGCATGCACAGAATTTCAAAAGCCCTAAATTTTACTATCTCTAAATTTCACAAACCCTAAATATCACAACGTCAAAAATTAAATTTGCTTCTATTTTCAGAAGCTCTAAATTTCACAATGCCTAAAAACACTATGGAGATACAATCTTTCACAAGACCTAAATTTCACAACATCTAAAAGCACGTCTGATAGATTGTATCTCCATAGTGTTTTTAGACGTTGTGAAATTTAGAGCTTGTGAAATTTAGAGCTTGTGAAATTTAGAGCTTATGAAATTCTGTGCACAACTTTTTGACGTTGTGAAAATTAGGTCTTATGAAAAGTATGGCTTGTGAAATTTATAGTTTATGCAGTCTGATACAAGTTTTGTTTTCGACGTTGTGAAATTTAGAGCTTATGAAATACTATGCACAACTTTTCGACAATGTGAAAATTAGGGTTTATGAAATTTAGAGCTTATGAAAGTTTGTGTCTTGCGACATTGTGAAATTTAGGGCTTGTGAAAGTGACCCTTAAATTATTCTAAATTCTTACCTATTTTTCTTCCTTTTCATTTTTCAACCATGCACACATTTATCAATCACTGTCTACATTTTATTAATTTTGTTGATCTGAAAATTCTAATTTTGTTGTCTTTGTTGGTCAGCAGTGTCTTGCTGCTTAGGCACTGAAGCTACCCAAGGTAATTCGTACTGATGATAGCCCATAAAGTACATATAGGTATGTTGAAACCTATGGATTTTGAACCCAGGGAATTCTAATCCTGGGAACTATTATTGCATGTATTCTAAAATCTAAGGCCATACACAAACAAAAACTTGTTAATAGTTAGTAGGATAGAGGTAGACATAAAATGGAAACATTCATGTAAAATTAGGGTTTGAGGCAAACATTGATATTGTTGGCTAGGGTATTGCACAAAATGTCAGGCAATGTCTGTTTGACTCTAAAACATTTATTGGCAAACTCTGGTCTCTCCCTGACTCTCCCTATGTCTCTTGGATCCTTTAAAATTTCTATTGTCTCTTCTGTTTCCTCTCTTCTCTCTAATCCCTCATCTCTCCTCTCTCCCCTCTTCTCTCGTATCTTCCCTCATCTCTTTTCTCTCTCGTCTTTGCTCTCTTATCTTTCCTTTTTCTTCTTTTATCTTTTCTCTCTTATCTCTTCTCATTTCTCTCTGCTCCCCTCTCTCTCTCTCTCTCTCTTATCTCTCCTCTCTCTACTCTCTCCCCTCCCTATTCTCTTTCCTCTCCTCTCTCCTTACTCACTTCTCTCCCTTTGTCTTTCCTCTCTTCTCTTGTCTCTGTAATCTCTCCTCCATTCTCTCTACTCTCCCATCTTTCATCTGTTCACTCTTGTCTCTGCTCTCTCATCCCCCTCTTTATTCTGGCATTTCTGTCTTATATCTTCTCTCACCTCTCTCCTCTATACTCTTTTCTTTCCCCTCTTTTGACTCTTCACTTTCCTTTCTCTTTTTTTCTTTTCTCTTTTCTTCCTTTTTCTATACTCTCTCTCCCTCTCTTCTCTCTCTCCACTCTCCTCTCTCCTTTATCTCTCATCTCTCATTTCTCATCTCTCCTTCCACCTCTCTTATCTCTATAACCTTAGAGATGTAGAGATGTAGGCCTATCTTTATCTCTTCTCTCTTCCCTTTACTCTCTCATCTCTTCTTTCACCTCTTTCCTCTCTGCTTTCCTTTCTGCTATCTCCCGTCTCCTCTCATCTGCAGCTCTCTGCTCTCATCTCTACTCTGTCCCCTTTTCTCCCCCTCTCTCTTATCATTCTCACTCCCTCATCTCTCCTATTATCTTTTCTTTTATCCCCTCTGTCATCTCTTCTCTCTTCAAATTGTCTATTCCTTTTTCTTTCCACTTTCATCTGCCCTTCAGCTATGAGCTGGATTCTTTATCTGGCCTTTGAGGTTAAAAGTCTGCCCATCCCTGCTTGGAAAGCCAGTTTGTGGGACGTAGTACTCTCATGGTTGTTCTCATGCTTTGATCATGTCATCTTTCTTGCCAATTTTCAGCCCTGAAAGGAATTTGTGTATCTTCAGTTCCACTGCAGTCTGCATCAGTCTAACAACCAAGGAAATATACATTTCTTAGGGTGCCATTTAAAGTTTACACAGTACCTTTAAAAGAAACCTAAAATTTCCATGGTGTACCTAATTTAGTAGGGTTGTATTGCATTGCATCGCATTGCCTTTTCATAAATCTTTTGCTTTTACAAACCATGCTGGATTCCCTCGATTTGCCAATTGCCATCCACTGTTAAACTGCTGCAGAGTTTGCCAATACAGAGGGGAGGGTTGTGGTTAGAATTTCTCACTAAACTGTTATGGATAAATATAGCCTCTCAACTCTTGGGGTGTAGAGAAGGCTATAAATAAAGTTATTCCAAAACACTGTGCATTGCCATGTACATTCAGTCCTATCGCCTGATCATTTGTCTGGCTTTAGGGGAATGAGTGAGAGAATGGCACAAACAACAGAAAAAACAGACAAACTTCACATGCTTATAGTTTCTTCTCTGAATGCATTACAGAGTTGAAACTTTACATTTAGACAGAGAATGAGTCAATGAAGAATTGTGTCAAGTTTAAAGTCAATCGCTTTATGGGGAGCAAACTTATAGCAGCTTAAAGTTAGTCAATTTTGATTGAAACCTTACAAATCTGGGCCCAGATCGGGATCAGGAAAGAGGCAGGCAGGCAGAGGTGGGGTTGTTGCTAGGCTGAAAAAACAGCCTAACTTTAAAAGTGCACAGCGCCACTCAGGATTAACTTTGAGACTCAAAAGTTTACATGATTGTGCCAAAATAGTTTAAGATTGTCTGTGTCAAATTTGAAAAGAATCGGTAGAAGTGGAGTGGCACTATAAAGGATTTATTGAAAAAATCACACATTCTGAGCAGTTTTTTGTACTTTTAGGTAGGAAGACTTGAGTCTAGGAAATTTAAAGGTAGCCTAAGACATTCTCCATAGTAAGTTTAGGGTGGGTGTAAAGTTTGGTGGCATTTGGTTGAGCAGTTTGGGAGTCCATAGCAATCAAAATTGTCCACAGACAGACAGACAGACACACAGAGTTTTGATTTTTAAATAGTTAGTTAGAGTTAGAGTTAGCCAAATAGTTAGAGATAAGTTCAAGTTCAAGTATAACAATTACACTTTAACAACTTAGTGGCTAAACAGTCAGAGCCAGGTGTTAGGTGGACGCGCGTGTCAATGGGGTTTAATCAAATTAGTCAACTGGCAGATGTAATTGGTGCTATCAACTGTACGCATGTTCGAATTCAAAGGAGGATCTTGTAGGATAGAAGGAATAGCAAAGAAGTGCTACAACATCTATTATAATCATCTGTCATATGAAACTAGGACTAGGACATTGCTATAATTGATTGTCTTTTTTTAATTTAGTTAATAAAAAGTTGAATATGCCTAAATCTTAATATGAGCTATAGACTTAATTTAATCAAAGTTTATGAGTTTTGATATAAACAAAGTCATTTTCATTGAAACAATAGGAATACCAAAGATATATTAACTTGAGCCTCTTTAGATAGGTCTAATATTTGCAAAAAGATAGTCTAGGCTTGAAATATATATGGAATATTTTTAAATTGAAGATTTAGAATTTTGTCAAGATTTCAATCAAGTATATTGCCTTTGCCTACTAATAATCTAATATAAAAGGGTGGTTAAGAAAAAAATAGGCTAGTATATACTACTAGCAGTGCTAGCACTCGCAATAACCAGCTGTAGTTGTTCCTTTCATTGGTATTAGTTAATTTTTATATTTAATTGTATGTCTGCCTATATAGTATACTGGTAAAGTTTTATTTAAACAACCATAAGAATGTTTTTTCTTAACCTTTATTAAACCATTGTCTAGTTTACTACTCTTGGCTTTATGCTAGCTTTGTACTTTCAATTTTCTAATAGTATTTTATAGCTCCCTGTAATTCACCCTAGTTTATTACTACCCTATAATCCTGATAGATTGCTATATAACTCATCAATAAAAAGTGATGCAAAACCATTGCACCCCATTGCATATTTTGTCTAGTTGCTGAGTATATAATAGCAAAGCTAAGACACTAAAACTAAAGCAGTAAATGAGGCTAATGATCTATTATAATTTAAAAATCATTTATTTATGCTATATATGCTATTCAAAGATCATGACAGATGCAAAATATATTGCTGTTCTTGATGTTGGTTCTTCAAGTGCTCGGGTTCACATCTATAATGAAGAGGCCACAATTATACTTAGCAAAAGTGCCAAGGCAGGTGTTAACTATAATTGATTTATTAATCAAGTACTTCAGAGTCTACAACAGAATAATTTTAATATCCACATAAATAGGTAACTGCCTTGCATCCAGAGCCATTGCAAACTGAATATGACCCAGAGGATCTGTGGAAAGTTTGTAAAGGAATATTAGAGGAAGCTTTTGCTGGTAAGAGTGACCTCGTGTATCATTACTTACATATTGCATATTGCAGTGTTCAATAATCAATAGCAATTACTCTAGTTTGCACTGCAACCACCCACTGCACCATAGAACCTCACTGCATACTGCTGCACCCACCCCACTCCATACCACTACACCCACCCCACTCCATACCGCATCACCCACCCCACTCTATACTGCAGCACCCACCCCACTCCATACTGCAGCACCCACCCCACTCCGTACCACTACACCCACCCCACTCCGTACCGCCGCACCCACCTCACTCTATACCGCTACACCCACCCCACTCCATACCGCATCACCCACCCCACTCCATACCACCGCATTCACCCCACTCCATACCGCTGCACCCACCCCACTCCATACCGCAACACCCACCCCACTCCATACCGCAACATCCATTCCACTCCATACCGCAACACCCACCCCACTCCATACCGCCGCACCCACCCCACTCCATACCGCCGCACCCACCCCACTCCATACCGCCGCACCCACCCCACTCCATACCGCCGCATTCACCCCACTCCATACCGCAACACCCACCTCACTCTATACCGCCGCACCCACCCCACTCCATACCGCCGCACCCACCTCCCCGCAGAGGTGGCGCCCAGCCAGATTCGAGGCCTGGGCATCACAGTAATGCGCAACTCAGTCACAGCGTGGGAACGTGACAGTGGCAAGCCGCTGATGCCCATCATCTCCTGGCAGGACCGGCGGGCCGGTAAAGATTGCGCAATCTGGAATCGATCTCTGAGAATGCGGGCATTCAGGGCGGCGTGCTGGGCTCTGTACAAGCTTACTGGCCGAGCGAAATTCTTGGCTGCGTCTGTGCTACAGTTCAAAATCGGTATGCCGGTTATTCAATTGGTGAAGCTCTTTGCCGAGAACCCGGCCCTGTTAGAGAGGGCCAGGCGCGGCGAGATTTGCGTTGGCTGCAATGAGTCCTGGCTGTTGTGGCGTTTGACCGAGGGCAGGACGTTTGCCACCGATTATTCTTGCGCCAGCACTACCGGAATGTACGATCCGTTTGGGGTGAGAATTCTGTCAGTCACTCATTTACTCACTCACTCACTCAATCATATAATCACTCATTTACTCACTCACTCACTTAATCATTCATTCATTCACTCATTTACTCACTCACTCACTTAATCATATAGTCACTCATTTACTCACTCACTCACTTAATCATATAATCACTCATCTACTCACTCACTCACTTAATCATATAATCACTCATTTACTCACTCACTCACTTAATCATATAGTCACTCATCTACTCACTCACTCACTTAATCATATAATCACTCATTTACTCACTCACTCACTTAATCATATAGTCACTCATCTACTCACTCACTCACTTAATCATATAATCACTCATTTACTCACTCACTCACTTAATCATATAATCACTCATTTACTCACTCACTCACTTAATCATATAGTCACTCATCTACTCACTCACTCACTTAATCATATAATCACTCATTTACTCACTCACTCACTTAATCATATAGTCACTCATCTACTCACTCACTCACTTAATCATATAATCACTCATTTACTCACTCACTTAATCATCTAATCACTCCTTTACTCACTCACTCAATCATCTAATCACTCCTTTACTCACTCAATCATTCAATCACTCTTTTACTCACTCACTCACTCACCATCCAGCTGGAGTGGAGCCCCATCGTGGTGTCCGCCCTGCTGCACATGCCTCTGCGCATGCTACCGGAAGTCCAGCCCACAGCCGGCCAGTTCGGCCACACCGATCTGTTCCCCGGCGGTCCGGTGGACATCACCTCAATTTCTGGCGATCAGAGCGCCGCCACCTTTGGCGAGTTGTGCCACCAGCCCGACCAGGTGAAGGTCACCCTTGGCACCGGCACGTTTCTGGACTGGAACACCGGCAAAGAGCCTTATGCGTCGATGAAAGGCCTCTACCCCGTGATTGGCTGGGTCATTGATGGTGATCAGAGCGGACCGACCTACATGATCGAAGGTAGTCACGCAGACACAGGCAACACACTGGATTGGGGCTGCGCTATGGGATTTTATCCCAGCGTGTCGGAGGCCGAGTCTGCGGCTTTGACAGTGGCGGGTAAGTGGCTTCTGTCTGTCTGTCTGTCTGTCTGTCTGTCGGTCTGTCTGTCTGTCTGTTTGTCTGCCTGTCTGTTTGTCTGTCTGCCTGTCTGTCTGCCTGTCTGTCTGCCTGTCTGTCTTTAGGTCTGTCAGTGTGTCTGTCTGCCTGCCTGTCTTTCTGTGTCTGTAAGATTCAAGCTTGTGAAGCTTCGTGTCTTCAAGAATTTCTAAATTTAAGCCTGTAAAAGCAATCAACTACTTTTAGTAGCTAAATCGTGCACAATCTAGCCAAGTTTTTTTTAAATATCGCACTCGCAGACTCTGGCGGAGTGTTCTTTGTGCCATGTTTCACCTGGTCGGCTGTGCCGGTCTTTGATCCGGCCGCGTGCGCTGGCTTCCTAGGAGTTAACCTTGGTACAAGCAGGGAGCACATGGCCAGGGCCCTGCTTGAGGCGGTCATATTTCAGACTAAAGCCATTGCGGAAGCCTTCCGATTGGAGACTGGCAAGAAACCGGCTGTGTTGCGGTGAGATTTACAGAAAAATTCATTTTATTTGTTGCAATTTTTATTTTTAGTTAAAAAGTCCTCAACCGTCTACTTACTGTGCTGTAAGTAGGCTAGTTGCGTATTTTGCTAGATGAATTTATCTATGGCTCTTCAAACCCGCCAATCTCTAATTTTAGTTGCAACGGTGGCGTCAGCGCCAGCGATTTTATCATGCAGGGAATTGCCGATTTACTCGATTGCGATGTGGTCCGCGGTTCGAATCGCGAAGCAACGTCGCTCGGTTGCGCATTTTTAACGGCGATCGCTGCAGGACTGTGGAGCCAGGCTGAGATTGGCCAGAGGTTCGACAGCATTGAGCGACGTTTCCAGCCCAGGCCTGAGGCCGCTCAACGGCTGGCTAGGGATTATGAGAAATGGAAAGTGGCCGTACAAAGGTGCTACTCCTGGTACTGAACTGACCTAGGGGCTGCTGTGGGGGGGGTCAACTGACCTCCCTAAGCTATAGTATAAGAGTCAACTTGGCTTTTTTGTGTGCGGAGGTCTATTGATTTTCTTATTACTTAATTTTACCGGGGTCACTTGACCTCCCTGTTCCTTGACCTAGAAGTACATGTATAGGGGTCAATGGACCTCCCCATTCCTCGATCTTGGAGTATAGGGGTCAACTGACCTCCCCGTTCCTCGATCTTGGAGTATAGGGGTCAATGGACCTCCCCATTCCTCGATCTTGGAGTATAGGGGTCAAGTGACCTCCCTGTTCCTTAATCTAGGAGTATAGGGGTCAATTGACCTCCCTGTTCCTCAATCTAAGAGTATAGGGGTCAAGTGACCTCCCTGTTTCTCAATCTAGGAGTATAGGGGTCAACTGACCTATCTGTTCCTCAATCTAGGAGTATAGGGGTCAACTGACCTATCTGTTCCTCAATCTAGGAGTATAGGGGTCAACTGACCTATCTGTTCCTCAATCTAGGAGTATAGGGGTCAACTGACCTATCTGCTCCTCAATCTAGGAGTACAGAGGTCAACTGACCTATCTGTTCCTCAATCTAGGAGTATAGGGGTCAACTGACCTATCTGCTCCTCAATCTAGGAGTACAGAGGTCAACTGACCTCCCTGTTCCTCGATCTAGGAGTATAGGGGTCAACTGACCTCCCTGTTCCTCGATCTATAAGTATAGGAGTCAACTGACCTCCTTATTATTTGATCTTCTAGCACCAATTACCCTCATTCCTAAATCTAATCAGTGATCTGACCATTTATTCATTTGTAAATCTGCACTATTTTGCTACTTTGACTTTATGACTTTTTCGGGCGCTCATATCAGTTTTCCGTGACAAATTATTTGCTTTTTTAACTGAATGCTTCTATTTTAAGTAAGCAATGTAGGACATTAATATCTGCATATTTTTTGTTTATTTATAGTATTGCCTTCCATTTTGTTTCAATTTATGATCAGCTGGTTAAATTCTCTTCAATTTTTCCTTAATTTCCACAAATTCGTTTGTCAGTTTTTCTGATTTTTTAGTTAGCAAACTAGTTTTAGTTGCAGACACTTTCTTTGCGTTAATTGAATGCCATATTGTATTGCACACTTGATCATTGATGATGTCACACGATTTGCCACATTTCCAATTGTTAAAATGGCCATCTACCTGTAAATAATGTAGTTCATTTTTATAGGAAGCAACTTTCTTGATTTCAGAAAAGCTTTATTGGCATCATGTTTCAGAAGAAATGTTCAATTGCTGTTCACATTACCTTAGTTGAATTGCCAGTGAATGCTGCAGTTAACTTGCTTCATTACGGTCACTCTAAAGACAGTCCCTCCAAAAGACAGATCACTCCCTTAGACAGGTCACTCTTTAGACAGATCGCTCCCTTAGACAGGTCACTCTTCAGACAGTTCACTCCCATAGACAGTTCACTCTTCAGACAATTAATTCCCATACAGGTCACTCTTCAGACAGATCACTCCCTTAGACAAGTCACTCTTCAGACAGATCACTCCCATAGACAGTTCACTCCCTTAGACAGGTCACTCTTTAGACAGATCGCTCCCTTAGACAGGTCACTCTTCAGACAGTTCACTCCCATAGACAGTTCACTCTTCAGACAATTAATTCCCATACAGGTCACTCTTCAGACAGATCACTCCCATAGACAGTTCACACTCTCTTAGACAGGTCACTCTTCAGACAGTTCACTCCCTTAGACAAGTCAGTTCAGTTCCCTTGAACACAGGTTTAAATAAATTGTTAATCAATTTTACTAGTCTGTATTTTACTAGATTTACTAGTATTAACTAGTTTTGTTTGAATTAATAGTCTGTCTGTATCCTGGTTATTAAAATTTTACATAACACTCGTATATAGTGTTAATCGCTTCTTATAACTGATTGTGCCTTACTTAAATGATTAATGATTTCATAATGACACAATATTTATATGCATATTATGCCCTACCTGCCAAATTGTTTATGACAATAAACTAAACCGAGGCCTTTGCTTGACTTGACAATTTGATTTCGGACAGAGCCATTGCACAAGATTGCAAATTTTAAAAAAGAAAAAAATTTATGAACAGACTGGAGTTCTTTTTTTATCAAAGCGAAACTAAACAACAAAATTCTCGAAAAATATATATTTATCTTTGTAGAATTGACGAGTATTAATAACGAAAACTTTCATTGCGGTCACTGTAAATAGGTCATCTGGTTTCACATGTTTTAAGACCGGTATTATGTCGTAAGTGAATGGCGATTCTTTGACTGATTGGTGAATAGCGATTCCTAAATTGATTAGTGAATGGCGATTCCTAAATTGATTAGTGAATGGCGATTCCTTAATTGATTGGTGAATGGCGATTCCTAAATTGATTGGTGAATGGAGATTCTTTGACTAATTGGTGAATGGAGATTCTTTGACTAATTGGTGAATAGCGATTCTTTGACTAATTGGTGAATAGCGATTCTTTGACTAATTGGTGAATGGAGATTCTTTGACTAATTGGTGAATAGCGATTCTTTGACTAATTGGTGAATAGCGATTCTTTGACTAATTGGTGAATGGAGATTCTTTGACTAATTGGTGAATAGCGATTCTTTGACTAATTGGTGAATAGCGATTCTTTGACTAATTGGTGAATGGAGATTCTTTGACTAATTGGTGAATGGAGATTCTTTGACTAATTGGTGAATAGCGATTCTTTGACTAATTGGTGAATGGAGATTCTTTGACTAATTGGTGAATGGAGATTCTTTGACTAATTGGTGAATGGAGATTCTGACTAATTGGTGAATAGCGATTCTTTGACTAATTGGTGAATGGAGATTCTTTGACTAATTGGTGAATGGAGATTCTTTGACTAATTGGTGAATTGAGATTCTTTGACTAATTGGTGAATTGAGATTCTTTGACTAATTGGTGAATTGAGATTCTTTGACAAATTGGTGAATGGCGATTCTTTGATTGATTGGTGAATGGCGATTTTGAGATTCACTGATATAGGGTGATTCTTAGAAAATCAATAAAAGAAGATTTTGAATATATCGAATTAAGCTTCGGGCCCTTATAAACAGCTCAGAACGGCAGCAGCCGCAGGTACTCGCTGGCCGTGACGCATTCGCAGGTGTCGCAGCCGAAGGCGTCCTGCCTGCTGCCGTAGAAGCATCCGCAGCTCCGGTTGGGGCAGCGGCATCCGCAGCCGACCTGGCACCCGGTGGCCTCATCAATTTCAAATCCGTGATGGCCGCAGCTTCGGGAGCAGCGCGGCTTGGCTGGACACCTGCTAGCTGCTGCTGGCTGCAAGCAGTGACACGCATGGCAACCGTAGGCGTCCTTAGCAACAGTGAAATTGCCAGCCTGACCGCAGCTGGAGATGCACTGGTTGAGGTCGGGGCAGTTGCAAGCGCAGCCGGGAAGCAGGCAGCCCAGAGAGTCCCGCAGGTGGCCGTGCGGGCCGCAGCTGTTTGAGCAGCTGGGCTCAGTCTGTGAGCACCTGTTCGCTGGCGATTGGCCAGCGCATGAGCAGGTCAGACAGCCGGAGTTCGAATCCTCGCTGATGGAGAACTGCTGCCGGGGACAATTGGACGGGCACAGGCGGTCCATGGCGTTGGGCTGCTGGAGGCTGGATTTAGTGATGCAGGGCTGGGAGGCTGGCAGCTGCTGAGCTGCAGAGTGAGACCTGGAGCCGCCAGAGCAGGCTGAGCACAGCTGGCAGCCGAACCTGTCAATCTCCCAGCGCAGGCAGCTCTCGCCAACTGGACAGGCCTTTCAATTGAGGATTTGGGCGAGGGATTTTAACACCTCTCTGAACAACAATGATTGCAAAATTGCAAATCCAAATTCTTACACTTTAAATAAATCAGCTGCAATTATTTTCGTGCATGGAAATTTTTTATTCCGAGTCAAACGTGATTATAAATTCATCATTAGCAAGGCGAAATAATAAGTGGGAAGTGAGGAAAAATCGCCTTATCACTAATCAGATATGGAAAAATCATCCTCACTTCTTTTCACCAAGAAAAATCGCCTTTCCACCCAAAATTCTTAACGAAAAATCGCATTTTCCCTAAAATAATTGTCCTAAAAGTACAAATAAAAATCTCCCTCCTCTCCCCATCCCAAGAAAAATCACCCTCTTCCAAAATCACCCTCCTCCATCCCTAGAAAAATCGCCCTCCTCCCCCATCCCAAGAAAAATCACCCTCCTCCCCCATCCCAAGAAAAATCACCCTCCTCCCCCATCCCAAGAAAAATCACCCTCCTCCCCCATCCCTAGAAAAATCACCCTCCTCCCCATCCCTAGAAAAATCACCCTCCTCCCCATCCCTAGAAAAATCACCCTCCTCCCCCATCCCAAGAAAAATCGCGCTCCTCCCCATCCCTAGAAAAATCACCCTCCTCCCCATCCCTAGAAAAATCACCCTCCTCCCCCATCCCAAGAAAAATCGCGCTCCTCCCCATCCCTAGAAAAATCGCCCTCCTTCCCCATCCCAAGAAAAATCGCCCTTCTCCCCATCCCTAGAAAAATCGCCCAGAAAGTAGGTACAAATCGCCCCCGGAACTTGTGAAAGCACAGTCAGGCGGACAATCCATCCATCATTCACCTGTCTGGCAGGCGGGCACCGGCATGAGCAGTCCCTGACGCAGCCCCGATCGTCACGAGACTCGCCACTAGCGTAGCCGTAAGATCCGCAACTGTTGGGACAGCGGAGCAGACACGGCGGCGGCGGCGGAGGCGGCGTGGTCAAAGGCTCCGGCGGGTCCTGCTGACAGACGCACACTGGACAGCCTTCAGTATTCGAATCGCTACCAGTTGCAGCAGAACCCCGCGAGACGAGCCTAGCTGTTGCCGATGCCAGGCCCAAATCTGAGCAGGCCCTTGAGCAACTAAGGCGAGCTTCATCTCGAGGTAGACAGCGGCAGCGACAGTGGGGACACCCGGCTGAGTCAGTCTGGAATCCGGACGGGCAGGAGAGGCGGCAGGCTGATTTGAAGAGCACCATAGATGAAGATTCCGAGCAGCTGGGCGGAGGGCGGCAGATGCCGATTGGACACCCGCTGGAATCCACTTGCTGTCCTGCGGGGGGGGCGAAAGGCGATGTCTTATATTGGCAAAAATGTGCCTTACACTGTCAAACGCCTAGACGTGATAAAGGAGAGGCAGTTTATTTAAAGAGGCAAGGCGTAGGTAACCTGCTGGCCCTTAAAAGGGCCGTTTTAGGTTTTAAAAAATTGTATGTAACTCGTGTAAATGTGAAGCAATGCTATCTTTCGGAAAAGAGGGGCGTCTCCTTTGTTACTCGTAACTGTCGATAACTCATGCTGACGACTGACATCCAATTCCAAACCAAAGGTTCATATTCAATTATTCATAAGTCGGTATAAGCCACACTAGCGGGCCTTAAAAGGGCCGTTTTAACTAAAAAACTGGCTTATTTAAACTGGTGTAGTGTAAGGCCGGGAAGGTTGTTAGTTAATTCTCAAGGGAAGCTTACCATAAGTACAGAATCCAATAGCATCTTTGTTCGTGCCGGGACAGTTATTTCTCATTTTTGTCTCCTCGTCAGGAGCCGTCTTTGCTGTCGTCAAATTCAGCGCATTCTCGGGGCAGCTGCAGCCGGTGAGCAGACCCGCTGAGCATATCTGATTGATTCTTGCCGGTTTTAACGACTGGCAGGTGGCGCACAGGCTTCGACATTGAGAATGATGCTCTGCAGTCGAGGAGGAGCAGACTGGTTTGACGCTGCCAAAGATTGTTACCAGAGCCAGTAGGGCAACAGATAGAAATAGCAATTGATGCTGAGGCGCCATTATCGTATCAAGCGCTGTGCTGACTTGCAGTCTTGCAGTTTATTGCTCCCAATCAATTCAAGTCGCGTTTACAACTTTACAATAAATAAGCTTGATAAAGCAAAGCCAAGTCTAGAAAATCAAACCGAAGGGGTGTAGTGTCTTCCTTATCGCTTATAGCAAGTCTTGGTCTGTGCGTACACGCCCCAGCAATGTACATTGAGCCCCTCGTTATCTAATTGGCTAGAGCAATTTGGTCCAAGGATTTTATTATGGCTGACTAAAGCAACACCCCCTTTTAGTCGGGGCTTGTTCAGGCACCAATAAAATTTCGTCCCCGGCCCAGCCAGACCCAGACAGTTCAAATGACCTTTATACGTATACAGCACTGCTAACTTTATCTGTCAACAAAGGCCCTTTGCGAACATATGTCTGTTGGTCCCTTTGGTAATGGCGGGTAATGGGCTTCTGTAAGAAGGGATTGTCTTGACTCTTGAGGCCTTGACTGGAATGAAAATGCATGAGAAACCGATAAAAAAAATTTTCTGTGTGCCTGCCTATTCCATTTGTTCCCACTCGCACGTCGCACTCGCATTAGTAATTGCGAGTATAAATTATATAAGTTATTGGTACTAAATTAAAAGTTCACTGTGAAATGAAGGCATTTACCGCGTACCGGTACATAGAAAGTTGTTAAAAAAACACTCCAGCTGTACTACTTACTTATGAGTTATGATCTCCAATTAAAAGATTAAAGTTTACTTTTTCTCGATGTTGATGTTGCTAAAGAACTTGCACACCCAGTCAGTATCCAGAACATTTGTTGAACAGAACATGCTTGGAAAGTAAAGTTACAACTTTAGCCTTGGCCTCCTAGACCCAGAGTCTGCAGTCGAGTCCACCCATAGCAAAAAATATACCGTCCTCAACTTGCGGGGGAGAAGCGTGACTCATGCCTTTCTTCTCCAGGTGCTATCTCTACAGTCTACAACTAACGGCTCACTGCTCAAGTCGGAACAACCGCAAGTTAGCCAGTGACTCACCTTACCACTTACCAGTATGCTAGCTAGCTAGGGTAGGGATATCGGAAAGGAACGAAGTCTTTTTGTACTCGAGTCAACCCCCAACCCCCACACTCGTACATTTATTGATTCGGTTTCTGGCCTTCTGTCCTTCAGGGGCTTCCAAGTTGCCTGCCTCTAGCCAATTGATTTCTCCAAGGACTACTGGACCACTACGAGCTAGAAGGACTTCTAGTGATCCTTGGATTTTTTTCTTGCTATTCTTTCTTTCTAGCAGGGACTCCTAAGCTCGCTTTGCAGAGACGACCTAAGCGAAGCGACAAGCGAGCCTAGGACTTAGGAGTCCCTGCTTTCTATAGAGAAATCCTTGCTCTAGCTTAGGAATTCCGGGACAAGTTTTTATTATTATTTCTTCAAAAAGTGTTGAAATATCATATTTAATATAAATATGAATAGGAACATAACTGGGCCCAAAACTGCTAGTTGCTAGTATTTGATGCTGTGTGAAAGTGAGAGTTGATCAATTGGCTCAATTGATCAAGTCAATTTAGAGCTTCTGCTTTAGAAACTTTATTAATACTTTTCGTTTTACATTTTTCTACTCGATACTATCAACATTCTACATTCGTTAGATAAAGATAACAATACACAATACATACGTACATACATGTAATATCGCATTTGTAATTTGTGCATCACAGATTTAAATGCAAATTTTGATATTTTGATTTGCTTCTTAACTACTAATATAGTAGTAGTTTTATACTATTTATTACGTCACAAGATAATGCTGTTTTTCATCTACAAATAGATCATTAACTCTATAGCAATCAAAAATGGAAGTAAAAAACGGTTTAGCCAATATTTAGCCTTAAAATTTCAACCAAAAACCTTAAAAATCATTGAATTCCACCAGGATTGGCCAAATTTCGGTATTAAATCCCGGGATCCCGAGATCACAAAAACCGGGATTTTGCAATCCCTAACAACAGGTCTAGGTCTCAACTCTCAACTCTTAAGTCACAGGCCAGTATGTAGTTAACTTGACAGCGCATCCCGCATTGGGCTCGTTTTTTGACAAAATTACAAATCAAAAAAATGATATTTTGGCAAGGTTAAAAATATATATATTTGCTCGAAATGAACTGAAAGAACCGCCTGAATCTTCCAGATTTTCAAGAAAAAAGAAAGGAAACCCCATGGCATGCAGTTTTGGCTTGCTCTGTTGGCTGCTAAAACAACGCAAGCAATGTCTCTGGTCGACTGGTTGGTAGTGTCCTGCTTTGCCGAGAGTATGAGAAAAGCTGAGTGGCTCGGGACTTTATGCTACTGAGAGTAGCGAGCATGAGCTGTGACAGCCTTTGTGAGGGTCTCTGGCCTTAATGAGTGTGTGTAGTTGTTGTTGGATAGGATAGAGGGTGAGACACTGCGGATATGGATTCTCTATCGATTATAATCTCGCCCAAAGTCCGTGGCAAACGTGATTCGACGAAGAGCACTAAGTGTTGTGTCACTCAGTTTTGTGTCACTCAGTGTTGTGTCACTCAGTGTTGTGTCACTCAGTGTTGTGTCACTCAGTGTTGTGTCACTCAGTGTTGTGTCACTCAGTGTTGTGTCACTCAGTGTTGTGTCACTCAGTGTTGTGTCACTCAGTGTTGTGTCACTCAGTTTTGTGTCACTCAGTTTTGTGTCACTCAGTGTTGTGTCACTCAGTTTTGTGTCACTCAGTTTTGTGTCACTCAGTGTTGTGTCACTCAGTATTGTGTCACTCAGTTTTGTGTCTCTCAGTTTTGTGTCACTCAGTGCTGCATGTGTTACTCAGTGTTGTGTCACTCAGTGCTGCATGTGTTACTCAGTGTTGTGTCACTCAGTGCTGCATGTGTTACTCAGTGTTGTGTCACTCAGTGCTGCATGCGTCACTCAGTGTTTGTGTCACTCAGTGTTTGTGTCACTCCGTGTTTTGTCACTCAGTGTTGTGTTTGTCACTCAGCTAAGTGTTGTATCAAAAGCTAGTGTTGTGTCACTCAGCTAATGAATTGTGTCACTCGGTGTTGTGTCAATCGGTGTTATATTTACATATGTATTTCAGTAGCACGGGCGTTAGCACCAGGGGCGCCAGCAAGAGGGACGCCAGCACCAGGGGCGCTGCAGCACCAGGGGCGCCAGCACTGCAGGGACGACAGCACCAAGAAGTATATCTGGTAAGAATAAAATTCTTTTACCCTTTTATTCTACTAGCAGTAGCACATTTTGATTTGCAGTAGCAAATCCGAAGCAGCAGAGGAATTTTATTAACTCCCATGATTTGCTGCTGACTGAAACCCGTCATCAGCAGCAATTTGAGATCAGTTCCCTTGCTTCTGCATATTAAAATGAAAACTCATAAATTTGCATTTCCCCGCCGCGGCGCAAACTGAAGCACGCGTCATGAAAGGCGTTCGCGAGGGCAAACACCTGGCAATTTAATTGGTAATTGCTGTCCACACGAATCTTCAGAAGGAACCCCCCCCCCAAAAGCACGTGCGATTGGCCGGCCGCGCGCCACCGTCCCGGCGAGGAAGCTGAGAAAAAATATACTCAAGAGAAAAAAGAAGAAAATTTGACATCGAACTTTTCTGAGGACTGAGCTGCTTTTCTAAGTGAAGTCACGATTCGAGCTGAGAAGCGATCCAATATAAACAGAAGCTCGACTGTGCATGCACCTTGGAGGGGATCAGTTTCCTTGGCTGTCTCTGTCTCTCTTAAACCTGGATGGTCGCTGCGGAGAGTTTGCTCAAACCGGATCCGGTTTCGTTCAAACTCTCTCAATAAACTCACGATTATTTCTATGCGAATTGCACTGAGTCTCGGGGACTGCAGGCGTGCAGCCTTGGATACCGTGGGGCTGGCCTCATGGTTGCATGGCCTCATGTTGCACCTGAAATCTTTTACGTCTGCTTATCTCATAATAACCGATCCGATTTAGGTGTCATTGTGGCGCCGATTCTGGTGTCATTGTGGCGCCGATTCTGGTGTCATTGTGGCGCCGATTCTGGTGTCATTGTGGCGCCGATTCTGGTGTCATTGTGGCGCCGATTCTGGTATCATTGTGGCGCCGATTCTGGTGTCATTGTGGCACCGATTCTGGTGTAATTGTGGCGCCGATTCTGGTGCCATTGTGGCGCCGCTTTGGGTAATCATTTGAGAGACGAATTCGAGGTCAGAATAGCGTTAAACTATGATCTATACATCTATTTATATTTGTATATAGATCGATGTTATTCAGACTTAATATGAAAGAAACAATCTTCATTTTCCCCATCTTTGAAAGCACTGCAGTAGAACTGCAACGCGCCCCTTGATGATGGTTGACACGCTAAGGCCTCTCAGTAGGCATGTTATCGTCCCGTGTGTAAAAACTGAATTCGAGTTCTCTAATAGCCAAACATGCAAGCCACAACGGGAGCAGTCTGGTCAGCTCAACCGGCAAATCTGTATAATGACTGTATAGAATCTTTGCCATGGGCCTCTTCAACTCTCTTCATGGACCTCTGGAACTGTTCTTGTGAACTGATGAGTGTGATAAAACTGAGCGCTTGTGACAGACATTAGTTGTGGTTGTGATTAAACTGCGCTCTTGTGACAGACATTAGTTGTGGTTGTGATTAAACTGCGCTCTTGTGACAGACATTAGTTGTGGTTGTGATTAAACTGCGCTCTTGTGACAGACATTAGTTGTGGTTGTGATTAAACTGCGCTCTTGTGACAGACATTAGTTGTGGTTGTGATTAAACTGCGCTCTTGTGACAGACATTAGTTGTGATTGTGATTAAACTGCGCTCTTGTGACAGACATTAGTTGCGATTGTGAATAAACTGCGCTATTGTGACAGACATTAGTTTTGATTGTGATTAAACTGCGCTCTTGTAACAGACATTAGTTGTGGTTGTGATTAAACTGCGCTCTTGTGACAGACATTAGTTGTGATTGTGATTAAACTGCGCTCTTGTGACAGACATTAGTTGCGATTGTGAATAAACTGCGCTATTGTGACAGACATTAGTTTTGATTGTTATTAAACTGCGCTCTTGTAACAGACATTAGTTGTGGTTGTGATTAAACTGCGCTATTGTGACAGACATTAGTTGTGGTTGTGATTAAACTGCGCTATTGTGACAGACATTAGTTGCGATGAAACAAACTTAAATGACAGAATTTAATTCAGTCACGGTTAATCTCAATTACTTGTATTTTGATCTTATTGTTGATTTGAGCTTCCGATCCAGAAGTAATATTTCTAGCGGTCCCTGGCGGGCCTATCATCTTGATCCTGGACACATGCTCGCAAGCCCGTGGGAATTTAGCAAACGGGGGCGGGCATTGAAGCCGACTTTTCTCCCAATTCAGATGACGAGTTCCCTACCCCTCAGTCTCACTGGTCATGCAGCTCTTGACAATTTGGACATTGTGCAATAAATGAAGCGGTAGTGGCGGCTTCAATCTACCAAACACAGGGTTGTCTTCATCAGCCTTCTGCAGCAGACTTAAGCCAGGCTCGCTGCTTAAACCACCGATCTGCCTGTCAATCAATCTTCCCCCTCAGAGTCTGTTCGTATCGTCGCTTTAACGTCACCTGTCAAAGGTCAATTTAATTTTGACTTGCTGGTTGTCGGTTTGACATCTAAAGAAGCTTATTGAGTTCTTGCAATGTGATTTGTTTTATCGAATCGGGGGTCTGCTGAAAATTCGAACAGATGTCACTAATTGTTTTTTAAGCGAGAAGTTCATGTAGGAGTTTATATCAATATGGGAGCAGCAATTATAGATAAGAAGCTTATAAGCGTCAGTTTCAGGACTCTCTGGTGCTGCAGCTCTGCTGAACACTATGGCTGAGGAGTGGGGTGAGAATTTGAGGGGTATTTAGAGTGTGGCAGAGGGGTATTTAGAGATAGACAAATAGGGTATTTAGAGTGAAGCGGAGGGGTATTTAGAGATAGACAAATGGGGTATTTAGAGTATGGCAGAGGGGTATTTAGAGATAGGCAGAGGGGGTATTTAGAGTGAGGCAGAAGGGGATTTGAGATAGACAAATGGGGTATTTCAAGTGAAGCAGAGGGGTATTTAGAGATAGGCAGAGGGGGTATGTAGAGTGGGGCAGAGGGGTATTTAGAGTGAGGCAGAGGGGTATTTAGAGTGGGGCAGAGGGGTATTCAGAGTGAGGCAGAGGGGTATTTAGATTGAGGCAGAGGGGTATTTAGAGTGGGGCAGAGGGGTATTTAGAGTGAGGCAGAGGGGTTTTTAGAGTGGGGCAGAGGGGTATTTAGAGTGAGGTAGAGGGAGAGTGAGGCAGAGGGGTATTTAGAGTGAAGCAGAGGGGTATTTAGAGTGAGGCAGAGGGGTATTTAGAGTGAGGCAGAGGGGTATTTAGAGTGAGGCAGAGGGGTATTTAGAGTGAGGCAGAGGGGTATTTAGAGTGAGGCAGAGGGGTATTTAGAGTGGGGCAGAGGGGTATTTAGAGTGGGGCAGAGGGGTATTTAGAGTGGGGCAGAGGGGTATTTATCGTGGGGCAGAGGAGAATTCAGAGACAGACTGAGGGGTTTTAAGAGATAGACAGTATCGGATCAGATGCAGCAGATTCTGGTAGGCCTCTTAAAAAAATCAGTTCTTCACGCCGCGCAGCAGGCAAGCAATTAAAATTTCTTCTTAAATGATTCGAGAAGTCTTCGTTGCAGGCGTAGCCCAGAGACCAATTCAATTTAATTGCTGTAGTTGCCAGGGCGGCTCCCAGTTCATGCGCGAGAAAGAGTTTTGTTATGTTTTTTCAAACAAGCAATATCTGGAAAGTGAAAGGTGTTAACAAGGCCTGTGGCGGCATGAGCATTCAATGAGGGTCTCCAATTAAAGACAGTTTCTGTTCTCTTCTGCTTCTCTGTCTTGACCCCTCGTCACCTTTTTCTTTCCACACTCCCCGCCCCTCAAGTCTTTGTTCTTGGCATTGTCTTTGTTCCATTCATTTTTCTCACCTGACTGATGGGAGCTCTTTACATGCTTCGCATCAACTGAGGACTTCAATACCCAAGTAGATTTTTCATTATGTATCATTCTTTCTCCCTCTTCTTGATCAGTTTTGCGGAACAATGGTTATGGTTATAGCATTGCTATATCAGTTCCACTAGTCTTGGACCGTTGTGGACAAAAATCCTATTGAAGGACCAGGGTATCGCCAGGGTTTCTTTCTTCTGCGCAGAAAGGAACCAACCCCTGCCATACTGACACTTTCTCACAGAAGACTTCTGTGTGATGGCGTGGTGGTGACCTGGCTGAATCTGCATGGCTGAATGGCAGCTCTGTGTATTTTACTATTAATTTGTGCTTAGGGTATTTTAGACA
Source organism: Macrostomum lignano (assembly GCA_002269645.1). Classification (NCBI taxonomy): domain Eukaryota; kingdom Metazoa; phylum Platyhelminthes; family Macrostomidae; genus Macrostomum; species Macrostomum lignano. The sequence goes on from NIVC01000038.1 coordinate 1,233,325, forward strand.
ACGAATCGCCCCTCAATTCCTGCAAGGAATCGCCCTTCAACTACAGCAAGGAATCGCCCCTCAACTGCAGCAAGGAATCGCCCCTCAACTGCAGCAAGGAATCGCCCCTCAACTGCAGCAAGGAATCGCCCCTCAACTACAGCAAAGAATCGCCCCTCAACTGCAGCAAAGAATCGCCCCTCAACTGCAGCAAGGAATCGCCCCTCAACTGCAGCAAGGAATTGCCTATAAACTACAGCAAGGAATCGCCTATAAACTACAGCAAGGAATCGCCTATAAACTACAGCAAGGAATCGCCTATAAACTACAGCAAGGAATCGCCTATAAACTACAGCAAGGAATCGCCCCTCAACTACAGCAAGAAACCGCCCCTCAAGATTTCAGCAAGAAATGCCTGTGGCTGTACAATTGTTATCCTGCAACTCAATACCATATGATTAAGAACTGGCTCACTATCAGCATGGGGACAGTATGTGTCATGAAGCATGGTATAATCAGTCTCTATGCACAGATTTGTATCTGCTCCGCATGGTGACTGTGACAGAGGTACTGCTCGATCTCTCATATGGACGAATATTATAAGATTAAATTACTGCACTGCACAGGACTAGAACAGGCGTCTTGTCAGTAACAACTTCACCAAATAAACTTCTGCCTGAACATACATTTGTATAATCAATCATTATAAAATATATCTAACAATTTGAGAAAGGATTGACTAACCAGACCCAAATCAATCAACGATTTGTTTAACCGGAACCGAATCAAATTTTAAAGCGGGACCGCCCGCGCACCCCTCACTGCCCCCTTGCTGCATTTCGTTGTCGATCCCCCATTGGCCTGGGTCGGGTCTCAGCGCGACCAACCAGAAGAGCCTGCGTGTGGGAGGCGAATAACTCCCTCATTTTTAGCGGCCAAAAGCAGCTCAAATTCAAAAGGAAAAATTATCTAAAGACTTCAAAACGACTATACTTATATTTACAAGGAGGTGTCTATTTATTATTCAGAAAAGAATCGCCCTTCAACTACAGCAAAGAATCGCTCCTCAACTGCAGCAAGGAATCGCCCTCAACTGCAGCAAGGAATCGCCCTCAACTGCAGCAAGGAATCGCCCCTCAACTGCAGCAAGGAATCGCCCTTCAACTACAGCAAGGAATCGCCCTCAACTACAGCAAGGAATCGCCCCTCAACTACAGCAAGGAATCGCCCCTCAACTGCAGCAAGGAATCGCCCTTCAACTACAGCAAAGAATCACCCTTCAACTACAGCAAGGAATCGCCCTTCAACTGCAGCAAGGAATCGCCCTTCAACTGCAGCAAGGAATCGCCCCTCAACTGCAGCAAGGAATCGCCCTTTAACTGCAGCAAGGAATCGCCCTTCAACTACAGCAAGGAATCGCCCCTCAACTGCAGCAAGGAATCGCCCTTCAACTGCAGCAAGGAATCGACCCTCAACTGCAGCAAGGAATCGCCCTTCAACTGCAGCAAGGAATCGCCCCTCAACTGCAGCAAGGAATCGCCCTCAACTGCAGCAATTAGGGATCGCCCCTCAACTGCAGCAAGGAATCGCCCTCAACTGCAGCAAGGAATCGCCCCTCAACTGCAGCAAGGAATCGCCCTCAACTGCAGCAATTAGGGATCGCCCCTCAACTGCAACAAGGAATCGCCCTCAACTGCAGCAATTAGGGATCGCCCCTCAACTGCAACAAGGAATCGCCCTCAACTGCAGCAATTAGGGATCGCCCCTCAACTGCAGCAAGGAATCGCCCTCAACTGCAGCAATTAGGGATCGCCCCTCAACTACAGCCAATGGATCCCAGCTTGTTCCAGCATCATCATCAATCGTCCATATTTTATCCGCACAGCTTCGACCCTCATCAGCAGCCCCCGATGCCCGCCTGTCACGCTCAGCAGCAATTTCCCAATCAGCCTCATCATCAGCACCAGCAGCTCCAGCATCAGCAGCATCAGCCAGCCGGCAAGAAGCGCGGCCGTCTTGACCCCCGCCTCCGTCGCATCCATCAGCGCAAGGCGGCCAATCAGCGCGAGCGCAAGCGGATGCGCTCCATCAATGCCGCGTTTGAAGGCCTACGAAGGCGCCTGCCAGTGGAGCAGTCCGAGGACAGGAGGCTGTCCAAGGTGGAGACGCTCAAGCACGCCATCCAGTACATTCAGGGCCTCGCCGATCTGCTCAACGCTTTGGAGGCCGACGAGGCCAGGACCAACCCTGATGGCGTGGCCGCCAGGAGGAGGGCCAAGATTGTCCTGCTGTGCAGGACTGCCAATGATGAGGGGTCTTCGACGGCTTCGGCTGCTGCTGGCAGTGGCTGGCAAGGTGAGTTGATTGAGCTTGATTCTCATGGGTGAGATGGATCTCCCTCTCCGCTGTCTACCATCTCCCTCTCCGCTGTCTACCCTCTCCTTCTCCGCTGTCTACCCTCTCCTTCTCCGCTGTCTACCCTCTCCTTTTCCGCTGTCTACCCTCTCCCTCTCCGCTGTCTACCCTCTCCGTCTCCACTGTCTACCCTCTCCTGCTCCGCTGTCTACCCTCTCCCTCTCCGCTGTCTACCCTCTCCTTCTCCGCTGTCTACCCTCTCCTTCTCCGCTGTCTACCATCTCCCTTTCCGTTGTCTACCATCTCCCTCTCCGCTGTCTACCCTCTCCTTCTCCGCTGTCTACCCTCTCCCTTTCCGCTGTCTACCCTCTCCCTCTCCGCTGTCTACCCTCTCCCTCTCCGCTGTCTACCCTCTCCCTCTCCGCTGTCTACCCTCCACTGTCTACCATCTCCCTTTCCGCTGTCTACCCTCTCCCTTTCCGCTGTCTACCCTCTCCCTCTCCGCTGTCTACCCTCTCCTTCTCCGCTGTCTACCCTCTCCTTCTCCGCTGTCTACCATCTCCCTTTCCGTTGTCTACCCTCACCCTCTCCGCTGTCTACCCTCACCCTCTCCGCTGTCTACCCTCACCCTCTCCGCTGTCTACCCTTTACTATAGAACCATCTCCAACATGTAGCAAAAGGTTTAACTTATATTAATAATTGGGCCAAAAAGTCAATCAGCTAGCATTAATAATTTAAATAGAAAATATAATGGAACTAAACAAAGATTGCATTTTTTCGTGAGACTACTATGTAGCTCTATTATATGCGCCAATGTATATATATATCGATATCTATACAGCTCTGCGATATAACTGCATTAATAAATGATTGATCGAACCGAATAGAAGAATCGCTGCCTGCATGCATGCAGCTCACTCGCTTTTATAGAATGCAAACACTTGATGTTGGAGGCTGCGGCTATAGCAGCAAAAGGCGCGGGAACTGCCAGCAGTATAAGGGGAGAGACAGACTTGGAGAGACAGAAAAATGGCCCCTCGAGACATTGCGCAACCGTTCCTGCAGGCAGCTAGATTTTGAAACCCTCTTATACTTGTTAATCCTTATCACACTAAATCCTTTGTTAAGAAGTCCGCCCAGCAGCAGACTTAATGCTAATGATGTAACTATGCACACACAGCAGCATATTCTGGGTTTGAGAATGACGGACACTTCAGTTGGGGAAATTATGAAATTGTTGCCAAGTTGCTGAGAGAAGGTGCTGAAGGATTGAAGGAGGCTGGGTCTGCTCAGTATGGAGCTGCTTGAGAACTCTCTCAAGGAAAAAGTGGGTCCGGGAGTTGCTTCGGGGTTTTTCACTCTTTCTGACCCGTTATGCTCTTCAGGAAAAGTCGCTGTTGCTTCAACGGTTGCTTCTTCAGGGGCTGCTTCTTCAGGGGCTGTTTCTTCAGGAGATGTTTCTTCAGGGGCTGCTTCTTCAGGAGATGTTTCTTCAGGGGCTATTTCTTCAGGGGCTTGGTTCTTCAGGAGATGTTTCTTCAGGGGCTGCTTCTTCAGGAGATGTTTCTTCAGGGGCTGCTTCTTCAGGGGCTGCTTCTTCAGGGGCTGTTTCTTCAGGGGATGTTTCTTCAGGGACTGTTTCTTCAGGGGCTTGGTTCTGCTTGGTTCTTCAGGGGCTGTTTCTTCAGGGGCTTGGTTCTGCTTGGTTCTTCAGGGGCTGTTTATTCAGAGGCTGTTTCTTCAGAGGTATAGCAATAGCGACAAAATCAAGGTGAACAATAACAATGATCAAAATCATATGCTTGGAATGCGAACTTTCACTCACTATTAGTTCAATTCTCACTAATTTAATTCTATAATAGCACACGTGGCCATGTCCGCCGCCCAGATCCCCCCGTTGTAGTCACCATGGTCAGGAACAGCCGCACACAGGCAAGAAGATGCCTGTGTGCGTGACATGTTATAGACAATAAATCTTATCATTGATGTTGTGTGACTGTGGCTTTGGCCACTTCAGATCTTGTGGCTCTCATCCGTCTCGATTCTCCATCCACATCCTTTTAATGTGAATTAAACAACCGACGCGTGTGCACCTCCGTATGCAACTGTGCTTTCCCCTGTCTGCTTGTGCGTGACTTGCTGGGGATGCGATGCTGCATGGGAACTGTTAGGATTCGAGCTGAATTGTTTCAAACCATATCGAGTTTTTGTTACTGGCCAGTTCAGGATGTTCTGCTCTCTCTACTCTCCTACCAACCCTGTCTACTATCCTATCTACTCTGTCTACTGTTCTGTTAGCTACCATATCTACTCTCTGTTATCTACCCTGTCTACTCTCTGTTAACTACCCTGTCTACTCTGTTATCTACCCTGTCTACTCTCTGTTATCTACCCTGTCTACTCTCTGTTAACTACCCTGTCTACTCTGTTATCTACCCTGTCTACTCTCTGTTATCTACCCTGTCTAATCTGTTATCTACCCTGTCTACTCTCTGTTAACTACCCTGTCTACTCTGTTATCTACCCTGTGTCTTCTGTTATCTACCCTGTCTACTCTCTGTTATCTACCCTGTCTACTCTGTTATCTACTCTGTCTACTCTGCTATCTACTCTGTCTACTCTCTGTAAACTACCCTGTCTACTCTGCTATCTACCCGGTCTACTCTCTGTTAACTACCCTGTCTACTCTGCTATCTATCCTGTCTACTCTCTGTTAACTACCCTGTCTACTCTGTTATCTACCCTGTGTCTTCTGTTTTCTACCCTGTCTACTCTCTGTTAACTACCCTGTGTCTTCTGTTTTCTACCCTGTCTACTCTCTGTTATCTACCCTGTCTACTCTGTTGTCTACCCTGTCTACTCTGTTATCTACCCTGTCTACTCTGTTATCTACCCTGTCTACTCTGTTAACTACCCTGTCTACTCTGTTATCTACCCTGTCTACTCTGTTATCTACCCTGTCTACTCTGTTATCTACCATGTCTACTCTGTTATCTACCCTGTCTACTCTGTTATCTACCCTGTCTACTCTGTTATCTACCCTGTCTACTCTGTTATCTACCCTGTCTACTCTGTTATCTACCCTGTCTACTCTGTTATCTACCCTGTCTACTCTGTTATCTACCCTGTCTACTCTGTTATCTACCCTGTCTACTCTGTTATCTACCATGTCTACTCTGTTATCTACCCTGTCTACTCTGTTATCTACCCTGTCTACTCTGTTATCTACCCTGTCTACTCTGTTATCTACCCTGTCTACTCTGTTATATACCCTGTCTACTCTGTTATCTACCCTGTCTACTCTGTTATCTACCCTGTCTACTCTGTTATCTACCCTGTCTACTCTGTTATCTACCCTGTCTACTCTGTTATCTACCCTGTCTACTCTGTTATCTACCATGTCTACTCTCTGCTATCTACCCTTTCTGCCCTCTTATCTAACCTGCCCCCTACTTCTCATATCTACTTTATTTCCTATCAGAAGTCTGAGTTCTCATGCACTGATATTTTCTATACGTAATAAAATCAACCAAAGTAAAATTCAGAATCAATCCAAATCTCACGAAAGCCGTTTATTGAAAGCTTAATAAAAAATTCACCATTATACTGAGGTATAGATTTACTTGCTCTAACACTTCATCACCTTCACCAGTCTCCACTTGAAGCTTTGACAGGCCTATAATACACAATACAACAACTGAGAGCTGGACAAGCCACCGGCAAAGGTGCCAAGGAATTAACGGTCAAGATTAACTGGTTGAGCGCATAACGCACCCATACGCGTGGCCAGTCAAAATCGCTTTCACACTGTATGCTAAGAAAGTTTTACACAATGATCCGAAATTCTTTATAAAAGATGAAGAACCGCTTTACAAGGAATTCGACCATTAGGCCACGTGGCTACCATGCAGACCCGCCATCCTTGATCTGCTTGGGAACTTTGCAGCAACTCAGCCCCCTTAACTCACCGATCCCTTCGAAATAAAACACGTGCTCCCTGCACACTTGCACACTTCAATAGTGCGATAAAATATGCTTGTTAAAGGAGGTCTTTGTCGCGAATTTCTATACAAGAAAGCTCGGGCGCATGTTCCTCGGCCAGATACGGCCCTTGCCGTTTAAAAAACTTCTTGCCTCCTTCAGTTTTATATTGACGAGTGATGAAAAAATGAACAAATTACCATCGCAAGCAGATGGCTGCAAAACGTGCCTGACCAAGGGATCAATTGACTCTCGTGAGCACTGGGGAGCAATGGCTGCGCGTCACTCAACTAAGTGTCTGTCTTTCACTATTTTATACCACACAGAGAGTCACGTAAATTGGCTCAAGGCTCAAGCATTCTTTGATAGAAATTCTTCTTTTAGCTTTTGATTCTCGCAAAATTTAAGGTTTTCAATAGCTCGCTATTAGTGGCAGTCTGGTATTTGAAGGGTAGAGAAGAGAAAAGTAAAGTAGGGTAGACAGAGTAGGGTAGAGAGATAAAAAAGAGAGTAGGCTAGAGAGTGTAGGCTAGAGAGTTTAGGCTAGAGTAGGGTAGAGAGATTAGGGTAGAGAGAGTAGGGTAGAGAGATTAGGGTAGAGAGAGTAGGGTAGAGAGAGTAGGGTAGAGAGAGTAGGGTAAACAGAGAGTAGGGTAGAGAGATTAGGGTAGAGAGAGTAGGGTAGAGAGATTAGGGTAGAGAGAGTAGGGTAGAGAGTGTAGGCTACAGAGTAGGGTAGAGAGAGTAGGGTAGAGAGAGTAGGGTAGAGAGAGTAGGGTAGAGAGAGTAGGGTAGAGAGTAGGGAGAGAGTAGGGTAGAGAGAGTAGGGTAGAGAGTAGGGAGAGAGTACGGTAGAGAGTAGGGAGAGAGTAGGGTAGAGAGAGTAGGGTAAAGAGATTTGGGTAGAGAGAGTAGGGTAGAGAGAGTAGGGTAGAGAGTAGGGAGAGAGTACGGTAGAGAGTAGGGAGAGAGTAGGGTAGAGAGAGTAGGGTAAAGAGATTTGGGTAGAGAGAGTAGGGTAGAGAGAGTAGGGTAGAGAGTAGGGAGAGAGTAGGGTAGAGAGTAGGGTAGAGAGTAGGGAGAGAGTAGGGTAGAGAGCAATGAACTAAAAAACAAAAGTAATACTTGTGCATCTCTCGCCATGCCTCCCCAAACGGTCGCCCCGGTTCCAGCGCCCCAGCAGGCCATCCCGGACCTGGCAGACAGCAGCTGCCTGCTGGATTCTGACGACTCTCTACAGATGATGGACGACGATCCGGAAGGCGAGCTCGGCGAAGTCTGGGGCCACTCGCTGGCCTGGATAGACCAGAGAGGCGATTTCGAACGGCTCATCCGCTGTCCGAACGGCCCGGAAGATCCGACGGAGGCTAGCAGGTCGCGGGTTCGAGCCCGGATTTGGCGACCAACCCAAACGGCCACGGGAATGTGGTTTGGCGGAGGGGACGTTTGAAGGTCATTCTTCAAGCAATATCGTCACCTTGTCTGGCGACTTTCTCTTCAGCCGCCTAAAGATATTTTATTTGTGCATAAAAGTTGTTTCAACAGTTTAACAATGAGAGTTTTGCTCTATAAATTAAAGCAATTGTGTAGTTTTTTAATCCTCTAGGAGGCTGAGTGCATGCTAATGAGCTTGTTTATAATGAGCTATATAAATATAATTATCTTTAAATATACAGCAGCAACTACCATAACTTCTACTGTATAATTGCAGTCTCCTATGTCTCCTATCGTCAGGTGTACATGCCTGTCGATATTAGACAGTCGGGGGCGCCGTACACCCTGTGTGAGCGTGTGTACTAATTAGCTGTGAGGCGTGATCTCTGCGCGCGTGTGTGCTCAGCTCAGACACCTCAGGATGGCGGCTAAGACTGAGGAGATCCCATTTTTGGTCCGATATTAGTTTTCTTCATTTCATCCTACTTTTACCACCCTGAATAACCCTCTTCTATCATCTGTGAATCACCCTCTTCCCTCTCTGAGTCACCCTCTCTTCCCTCTCTGAGTCTCTCTCTCTTTCCTCTCTGAGTCTCTCTTTTCCCTCTCTGAGTCTCTCTCTATTCCCTCTCTGAGTCACCCTCTCTTCCCTCTCTGAGTCTCTCTTTTCCCTCTCTGAGTCTCTCTCTATTCCCTCTCTGAGTCACCCTCTCTTCCCTCTCTGAGTCTCTCTTTTCCCTCTCTGAGTCTCTCTCTATTCCCTCTCTGAGTCACCCTCTCTTCCCTCTCTGAGTCTCTCTTTTCCCTCTCTGAGTCACCCTCTTCCCTCTCTGAGTCTCTCTTTTCCCTCTCCGAGTCACCCTCTTCCCTCTCTGAGTCTCTCTTTTCCCTCTCCGAGTCACCCTCTTCCCTCTCTGAGTCTCTCTTTTCCCTCTCTGAGTCACCCTCTTCCCCCTCTGAGTCTCTCTCTTTCCCTCTCTGAGTCTCTCTTTTCCCTCTCCGAGTCACCCTCTTCCCTCTCTGAGTCTCTCTTTTCCCTCTCTGTGTTACCCTCTCTTCCCTCTGAGTCACCCTCTCTGAGTCACCCTCTCTGAGTCACCCTCTCTTCCCTCTCTGAGTCACCCTCTTCCCTCTCTGAGTCTCTCTTTTCCCTCTCTGAGTCTCTCTCTTTTCCCACTCCGAGTCACCCTCTTTTCCCTCTCTGAGCCACCCCCTTCCCTCTCTGAGTCACCCTCTTTCCCTCTCTGAGTCTCTCTTTTCCCTCTCTGTGTTACCCTCTCTTCCCTCTGAGTCACCCTCTCTTCCCTCTCTGAGTCACCCTCTCTTCCCTCTCTGAGTCTCTCTTTTCCCTCTCTGAGTCTCTCTTTTCCCTCTCTGAGTCTCTCTCTTTTCCCACTCCGAGTCACCCTCTTTTCCCTCTCTGAGCCACCCCCTTCCCTCTCTGAGCCACCCCCTTCCCTCTCTGAGTCTCTCTCTATTCCCTCTCTGAGTCTCTCTCTATTCTCTCTCTTTTCTCTCTCTGAGTCACCATCTCTTCCCTCTCTAAATTACCTGTCTTTCCTTCTTTCAATATCTCAGCATTCACTGCTAAGAATGGTGTCTCATTCAACAGGATATAACCGTGGGCTACTTATCACAGCAGGGAAGCAGCCATTCCTAACTAAGCACACCTCAAATCTCACCTCGATGCTGTCCTAGGAGCAGTGGAATTCTTTCTATTATAATATACTTTTTTATTGAGTTTTTTTTGTTTGGGCCAAGAAGTTGAAACTATACTCTCCTCTATACTTCTCAAGTCTCAAGTCTCAAGGGACACGAAATTATGATCCCACCTGAAGCTACGAGTAATAAACAACTCAAGTGGATAATTGATGACTGGAGGCTTGATAAACTATTCACAATGCGATAAGAGTTGACAAAAACTTTATGCGCGTTGAGGAATGAAAAAAATTCATTCTTTTTTTGTTTAAAACTCAACGGGGAATCCTGAATGGAGTGTGGAAATATGGGATAATGTAAGGACCTGTTGATGGGAGGCGGAGCTGCTTAAAGACACGTTTCTTAACTTGATATGAAGATTCTACATGCACCATTATGGCTAAAAATGGTGCGCCAGAGATAACGGATGTAGCACCTTGATGTCTGGAATTAGCGCCTTGAAATAACCGGAAAAGGCGCCATAAAATGACCGCAAACGGCAGCTCAAAGTAACCCGAAATGGCGCCTGAAATTGTTTTGAACTAGCGCCTTAAAAAAGCCGGAAATGGCGCCTCAAAAAACCGGAAATGACGCATCAAAATAACCGTAAATGGCGCCTAAGGATAACCGTAAATGGCGCTTTAAAATAACCGGAAATGGCGCCTCAAAATAACCGGAAATGGCGCCTCAGAATAACCGAAAATGGCGCCTCAAAATAACCGGATATGGCGCCTCAAAATAATCGGAAATTGTGCCTCAAAATAACCGGATATGGCGCCTCAAAATAATCGGAAATGGCGCCTAAGGATAACCGAAAATGGCGCCTCAATATATTCGGAAATGGCGCCTAACGATAACCGGAAAGGGCGCCTTACGCTAACCGTAAGTGGCGCCTAAGAATAACCGGAAATGGCGCCTTAGGATAACCGGAAATGGCACCTTAGGATAGCCGGAAATGGCGCCTTAGGATAACCGGAAATGGCGCCTTAGGATAACCGGAAATGGCGCCTCAAAATAACCGGAAATGGCGCCTCAGAATAATCGGAAATGGCACCTAAGGATAACCGGAAATGGCGCCTCAAAATAACCGGAAATGGCGCCTCAGAATAATCGGAAATGGCGCCTAAGGATAACCGGAAATGGCGCCTAAAAATAATCGGAAATGGCGTCTCAAAATAACCGTAAATGGCGCCTAAGGATAACCGGAAATGGCGCCTTAGGATAACCGGAAATGGCGCCTTAGGATAACCAGAAATGGCGCCTAAGGATAACCGGAAATGGTGCCTCGCGATAACCGGAAATGGCACCACAAGATTACCGGAAATCGGAACTCAAAGTAACCGTAAATGACGCCTTTGTTTTGTTTAGATAAAATAATTAAATCAAAAATACTTTGACGTTTGTGATAATTATCAATGAAGTAGTTTAGTAAATTCGTCACAGATATTTACAAACTCCAATATTCCATAATTATTAACAAGACACACTGCCGTATCAGTGGTACACACAGGAAACTAATTAACTAGAACTCATTTTTTCTGACCAGACAGACTTAACAAAAAACAGCGAAATCTGCTTTTATCAATGTTGTTTTTTTAATTTACAATTTTTCCTTAGTGAGGCGAGGCGAGGCGAGGTGAGGTGGCTACACACAGACATATGGAAATAAAATCCGTATGATTTGCATTCGAAAAGTACATGCAAGGCTTCTTAATTTAGCAAAAAAAGAAATTAAATTGTTCAAAAGTTAAGTCTTCCGCCCGTCCCTCGGATTTTGTTTGTTCACATTTCTATCGAAATTCGTAAATCCAGATATCGAACACCAAGATCCTGAACTGGAATCCCAAGATCCTGAACTGGAATCCCAAGATCCTGAACTGGAATCCCAAGATCCTGAACTGGAATCCCAAGATCCTGAACTGGAATCCCAAGATCCTGAACTGGAATCCCAAGATCCTAAACTGGAATCCCAAGATCCTGAACTGGAATCCCAAGATCCTAAACTGGAATCCCAAGATCCTGAACTGGAATCCCAAGATCCTGAACTGGAATCCCGAGATCCTAAACTGGAATCCCAAGATCCTGAACTGGAATCCCAAGATCCTGAACTGGAATCCCAAGATCCTGAACTGGAATCCCAAGATCCTGAACTGGAATCCCAAGATCCTAAACTGGAATCCCAAGATCCTGAACTGGAATCCCAAGATCCTAAACTGGAATCCCAAGATCCTGAACTGGAATCCCAAGATCCTGAACTGGAATCCCAAGATCCTAAACTGGAATCCCAAGATCCTGAACTGGAATCCCAAGATCCTGAACTGGAATCCCAAGATCCTAAACTGGAATCCCAAGATCCTGAACTGGAATCCCAAGATCCTGAACTGGAATCCCAAGATCCTAAACTGGAATCCCAAGATCCTGAACTGGAATCCCAAGATCCTGAACTGGAATCCCAAGATCCTGAACTGGAATCCCAAGATCCTGAACTAGAACCCCAAGATCCCAATTTCGAACCCCAAGATCCCGAATTAGAACCCCAAGATCCCGATTTCGAATCCCAAGATCCCGATTTCGAATCCCAAGATCTCGAATTAGAACCCCCAAGATCCCGAATTAAACCCCAAGATCCCGAATTAAACTTCAAGATCCCGAATTAGAACCAAAAGATCCCGAATTAGAACCCCAAGATCCCAAATTAGAACCCCAAGATCCCGAACCGAAACCCCAAGACCTAAAATTACGATTATATATTTTTAAATTTAGCAAATTTCTCTCCACTCGCTACTATAAGTAACGTACACAGCCACGCCAACTGACTAAAAATGCGAAATAAATAATAATATTTAATAATAAATTGATCAAATGACCACCAAAGATTAGAGAAGTAATCAGATAAGCATCAGAAGGCCACAATAAAGGTATACAAATAATTGTTTATTCAATTAGAAAGCATTAAAAGTTCTGCAAACCGAAGCATAGGGTTTACTTGTGTTTTCAATATTAATAAAAGCAAAGCATAACTCAGACAAGGGCTCAGGAGACTGATTTTAGGGCAATTTTATTTATTTTTGGCACAACCAGCTCTTCATAGAACAATTTTTACACCAATTAAAATATTTCATCATAGATGCTCTTTGTACACTACTTAACCCAGCTAGTCAGTAGGCAATTTAGCAAAACACTGTCAAAAGGTTTATTCTTCAAAAAATGGCAACAGAAGACATTTGAAGGAGAAAAAATTCAGATTGCATTTTTTGTTGGTTCACACGCGACCTGGCAGCCTCACAGGCCCCAATTGAAGCCGCCAGGGCGCTCTTCTTCTGGAAGAGGCTGATAATTGGGATCTTGCTGGCCTGGGGGCGCGTCGAACAGCGTTTTGCTGTGGGAGACCAGGGTGGGCAAAAGTGAATTTTTTGCTTACCGACTTAACTGAGGAGTGTGACCCATGCTGTCACCGTGACTGTGACCCATGCTGTCACCGTGACTGTGACCCATGCTGTCACCGTGACTGTGACCCATGCTGTCACCGTGACTGTGACCCATGCTGTCACCGTGACTGTGACCCATGCTGTCACCGTGACTGTGACCCATGCTGTCACCGTGACTGTGACCCATGCTGTCACCGTGACTGTGACCCATGCTGTCACCGTGACTGTGACCCATGCTGTCACCGTGACTGTGACCCATGCTGTCACCGTGACTGTGACCCATGCTGTAACTGTGACCCATGCTGTAACTGTGGTTGTGACCCATGCTGTAACTGTGACCCATGCTGTCACCGTGACTGTGACCCATGCTGTAACTGTGGCTGTGACCCATGCTGTAACTGTGACCCATGCTGTCACCGTGACTGTGACCCATGCTGTAACTGTGGCTGTGACCCATGCTGTCACCGTGACTGTGACCCATGCTGTAACTGTGGCTGTGACCCATGCTGTCACCGTGACTGTGACCCATGCTGTCACCGTGACTGTGACCCATGCTGTAACTGTGACCCATGCTGTAACTGTGGTTGTGACCCATGCTGTAACTGTGACCCATGCTGTCACCGTGACTGTGACCCATGCTGTAACTGTGGCTGTGACCCATGCTGTAACTGTGACCCATGCTGTCACCGTGACTGTGACCCATGCTGTAACTGTGGCTGTGACCCATGCTGTCACCGTGACTGTGACCCATGCTGTAACTGTGGCTGTGACCCATGCTGTAACTGTGACCCATGCTGTAACTGTGACCCATGCTGTCACCGTGACTGTGACCCATGCTGTAACTGTGGCTGTGACCCATGCTGTAACTGTGACCCATGCTGTCACCGTGACTGTGACCCATGCTGTAACTGTGGCTGTGACCCATGCTGTAACTGTGACCCATGCTGTCACCGTGACTGTGACCCATGCTGTAACTGTGGCTGTGACCCATGCTGTCACCGTGACTGTGACCCATGCTGTAACTGTGGCTGTGACCCATGCTGTCACCGTGACTGTGACCCATGCTGTCACCGTGACTGTGACCCATGCTGTAACTGTGACCCATGCTGTAACTGTGGTTGTGACCCATGCTGTAACTGTGACCCATGCTGTCACCGTGACTGTGACCCATGCTGTAACTGTGACCCATGCTGTAACTGTGACCCATGCTGTAACTGTGACCCATGCTGTAACTGTGACCCATGCTGTAACTGTGGCTGTGACCCATGCTGTAACTGTGACCCATGCTGTAACTGTGGCTGTGACCCATGCTGTAACTGTGACTGTGACCCATGCTGTAACTGTGACCCATGCTGTAACTGTGGCTGTGACCCATGCTGTAACTGTGACTGTGACCCATGCTGTAACTGTGACCCATGCTGTAACTGTGACTGTGACCCATGCTGTAACTGTGACCCATGCTGTAACTGTGACTGTGACCCATGCTGTAACTGTGGCTGTGACCCATGCTGTAACTGGGACCCATGCTGTAACTGTGACCCATGCTGTAACTGTGGCTGTGACCCATGCTGTAACTGTGACCCATGCTGTAACTGTGGCTGTGACCCATGCTGTAACTGTGACCCATGCTGTAACTGTGACCCATGCTGTAACTGTGGCTGTGACCCATGCTGTAACTGTGACCCATGCTGTAACTGTGGCTGTGACCCATGCTGTAACTGTGACCCATGCTGTAACTGTGGCTGTGACCCATGCTGTAACTGTGACCCATGCTGTAACTGTGGCTGTGACCCATGCTGTAACTGTGACCCATGCTGTAACTGTGGCTGTGACCCATGCTGTCACTGTGACTGGGACCGAGTATTTACTAATCATTAAGGGCAGTGACTCACAGGAATTGAGGAGTCCGCAGCACGCGAAAGCCGTTACGCTGTCTTGGGAAAACATCTTCAAGAAAATAATACACGTGACCTGCTGCGATGCCTGCAATAATAATAAGAAACATATTGATTTGCTGCTGTGTGATCTATTAATTTAGGATTGGGATCTATAGGTTTTAGTATTAGGATCTACAGATTTTAGTATTGTGGTCTATAGACTAATGATTAGTATCTATAGATTGAGGATTAGGATCTATAGATTTAGGATTAGGATCTATAGATTTAGGATTAGGATCTATAGATTTAGGATTAGGATCTATAGATTTAGGATTAGGATCTATAGATTTATGATTGCGATCTGTAGATTTAGTATCTGGGTATCTGTAGATTTTAGTATTGGGATCTATAGATTAATAAATACGAGTTTCTAGTGAATAAAACTTGTGGGAAAAGGTCTAAATTATGACAGACTCACCCATAGCGTCAACAATAATAACGTTTCCCAGTAGGAACGAAAAAGCCATCAGCACCCAAGGCAAGTAGGGAGCTTGAAAAGTGAGCAAACCAAAGAAATTCATCCTGATAAATGGATTCCTTCGACTCCAAACGTAGACAATCATGATTGTGAAAGCCTGGCTAAGGAATACCATATTCACGAATAGGCCTGCGAGCTGAAATTAAAAAAGAAAATGATAAAACGGCCCTTTTCAGTTCTGCTACTTGCTATACACAATTAAAATTAAGAGAAAATAACATAACAATCTAAACCTATGACTATTGAACACAAACGTAAAACAAATATTGAATTTCGCAATTTAATAAATATTTCTGCTATCTAGTCTAGGGTGTTAATAAAATATTTTCGTAAAACGACCCTTTTAAGGGCCACCACTACTTATCTACAAATTTTAATGAAATCAACTAATATTGATAATCGAGATGCAGAGTCGACTTATTAAAAACACTTTTACAATAATGTTTACAAAAACGGCTCTTTTTAGGGCCGCTGCACTCAGATGATCACTCACCGTCATGAAGCAACCACCAAAGATGAACATGAGCGCAAAATCGCTGGTTCGGCCTCGGAACGAGTTTTCTTCAAGCATGCGACAGTACCGATAATTGAACACCATATTAAAGAAGAAATTGAATCCAAATGTGCCAAAGAAGCAGAAGTTTGTAATTAAACGCCAAAGCTGAAAATTTACGGAAGACAAGATTTAGGCATTAAAAACTTTCAAAACAATCAACCAAGATGAGATAATTTAAAATGATAAAATACGACTTACCTGTAGGTTCTTGAATATCAATGTTGGATGGAAGTACAGTTGAAATGGACTGACAATGTCCAATTGCTAAAAAAATGCAAAGAAAAGTACATTTATAAAGAAATCAATTCAAAAAAGATTTTAATCTACAATTATATTATGTCTATATAAATTTCAATTCATTAATAACATTCTTTAAAGCATGTTGAACAACTTAAATCATTAAGAATTTTTTGATAGCAATTTTAAAAACTATTCGATTTTATATCAATGCTGCCACATCAATATTATTCATAATCTACGACGTACCATTCCAGATTGCAGACTACAAAATTTGAGGGCCACATTGACCGACGACTATACTCTACAGTTGTTAGAGCGCCAAGAGGCCGTTCTCCCTACGTCAACCAAGATTAACCAAGACCCACTAAAACACTAGTTATGGCAAGCTTGTTTTACAAAAACCCACCATTCTGGGTAGTTCAAGGCACAGAAACTAACAATAGAGAATGCTATACAATATCTGTAAGGAGAATTGCGAAACCGTCACCAGCGCCTACACAGCAATTGGCAAAAGTGTTGGTGAACTTATCATCCCACAACACACGACACACAAAACCTCAGCTGCTACAGGCGGAACTATTTAAGGGCCCGTTTGATAACAAGGAGGCTGCATCTCGCACTATGCAGTTTTGTCAATTGCCAGACAAAACTTATTGCATTGACTTGGATTGCAATAGTTGCAGCGTGCTGCACCGAAAGATGGCCATTGTCGAGGAGCAGATGGACAGGCTCAAAAACGAGCTTCAAAGTGCCAAAGTGGCAGCATCTGAAAGGCACAACTTGCTACTGAAGGAGGTGGATGTGCACAAGTCAACACAGAGGCACTTGGAGGTGGCTAATGCTGAGATAGATGACCTGCACCAAGAAATTGGTCATCTCAGAACAACTGGCGAATCATCCAAATTTCAATCCAATGTTATTTGGATTATGCAAGACTTTGCCACTCAAAGCCTTGCAACAAGCCAAATCCCAGCTTCTTCTTCTTCTTCTTTTTCAAGGCACCTCTGTGTGCGCACTAGCCAATCTGGAGGGGGGCAGAGGCCCCATGCTGCGAATGAGCTTTGGTAGCTCCTGCTATTTACGCTTCCCCATCGACCGAGGTCATATCCAAGATTCTGGGAGAAGTCTAATGAGTGCCACTTCTGGTGTCTGCCCCAAATGTGACTATTACAAGAGAGCAGAAGGCAGCTATTGAGCATGCAGTCACTGAACTCTGTTGTGAGCCAGGTGACAAGCAGTTGCGAAAGCTCACCAGACTCCTCATTCGTTTCCTTTTTTGACCTCAGAATTGTGTGTGACTACCGTGTCTGGCATGGCCAAGAAGCAGCAAATTTGTATGCCAGCAAATTGTCATATTGTGAGGACAATTACTCAGTTCCTCACAGCTGCTTCTCCTAATCCTCTACCAGATGGTCTTTTCCGCAATTCATTCAAATATTGCTCATTGGATGCCCTCCAAAAAAAGAAAAGGATCAATTCTAGTATGCTAAGAAGTGGCAGGACCGATCAATCCTTTTCAACTGACAAGACGAGTGTGCTAAGTGGTGGCGAGACCGATCAGTCTTCCTCAACCGAGACGAGTGCGCTAAGAAGCGGTGGGACTGATCAGTCCTCCTCAACTGAGACGAGTGCGCTAAGAAGCGGCGGGACTGATCAGTCCTCCTCAACTGAGACAAGTGTGCTAAAAAGCGGCAGGACTGATCAGTCCTCCTCAACTGACGAGACGAATGCAATAAGTGGCGGCAGGACAATAAAAAAGGGAGAAGCAAACAAAGCAGCAACCTTTTCAGAGCTCAAAGAGATCAAAGAGAAATGTTTGCAAAACCTAGACAGTTTTTTTTGTAATATTCCCCCAGTTAGTATACTCGTATGCTGCTGCTAATAAGCATTACGGCTATTTGTTTTCAACTAATTGCAACTGTGTCAAACATGTGCCAGGATTAGTATATGGGAATCAAAATATTTTTTTTAATTGTTAAATGAATTGCTGTTCCATTGTTGAAACTGTTTAAATTCAACTAGATTACCTTTGCCTTACATTTTTTGCTCCATGTTAACTTTTGTTTGAATTTAATTTAGATGACATTGTTGTTCTTTCTTTTTATCAATACTCACACTGCATTTACTATGTATAGTGTGCTTTTGGTAATCTTTTTATGTTTTTTCACTGTTACATTAAGTTGTTATATTGCAATCTCATACTGCTGTTTCCTTCTTTTTTCACTACTAACAAACTACTAGCCAATCAGCATCTTTTGCATTTACAGTGTTATAAATATACACCTAACAAACTATTTCTCCCATTTTGTTACCCAGATCCACTACCAAACTCAAAACTCTTAAGAGAATTTTACCTTAACTTCTATTTGCTTTTAATCAGAAGTGAATAATTATTACAATGGGAAATTGTCAGCCTAAGCAATTTTCTTACAATAGGCAAATTAAACCATCAATGGCAACTTTTGGTAACTTTTAGGAGCTTCTCACCAGAAGTGAATGGAAACATCAATGGCAACTTTTGGGAACTCCTTATTATCCCTATACATGTAAAATTGAAATGGTAACTTTTGGTAACTTTTCTGCAAAAGTTACCATATTCCGGCCCTCTGATTGGCTATATGTGTAAATGTTTCCTAATGCGTATGCCTTCTGATTGACTATGAGAATGGTAACTTTTTGGTAACCCCTCTCCTCTCATTGCAACTCTGTAGTGTAAGTGCTCTGTTAGACTATAATCTACTGTTAATTTTTATATACATTTCTGACTTTCATCAACCCATTCTTAGTCTTAATTGTTAAATATAAATGAACAAATAAATTGTTACTTATTTTAAGAGCCTGATGATGCCTGATGCAAGGCAAAACATGTCGCATAAAAAATGATGGTGCTCACCTTCTTAATTCTAGATTTTTATTTAATTTAATCTCTACGCTGAAAATCTATTGTCAAAGTCATATAAAAATTATAAAACATTAATCAAGCATGATATAGCCATCGGCATTAGACATTAGGAACTTACAACTGCTAAAGTAGTCAACAGGCATGCTGTAGTATACCCTCTAGTAATGACAGGGATTTGAAGGTACTCTTGCAAAATATTATTCATTGCAAGAATATTGTTTAATATTTTAACTGTAGAGCGGTGGTTGCGTGCCAACTGAGCTTTGTTGACGTTGCAAATGCTGGTGTACTGTTATGTAAGTATGCAGTAATCGTAATGCAGTGTCTTATGTCGTATGAATTGTCAAGAAAACGGTCTCCTAAGTTTTGACTCTAGAAGGATAACATATTTAGAACAAAATAAAAAATTACTTTTTAAACTGAGATGATAGGTATATTATTAAAGTTGTGTTGAAACGGAACAGTCTGCCTCGAACAAGACGTGTGTACCATTTGCATTTAGTTTTGTTGGTTTCGTTTCTTATAAAAGGAGCAGTTTGAAATCCTAGCGACCCGTAACACAACGCTTAAAACACGTATTAATACAAAAATAATACGTAGCAGCAAGCAAGCACACAGTCACTTTCATAGTGACAAAAATTGCTTCGAGCAGTTTTTGATGAGAAAGAAATTAATTTGCAAAAGTGAATTGTTGAGTTGATTCATAACTGACATTTAATTTTGCTGTTTCAAGGATCATGAAGATTTATATTTAGACCAATAAATAAATGCATATTGAATTATTATTTACATGTGCATTTAAATTATGCACCGAAGCTCAAATATTAAGGACCTCTTAGGTTTTTTCATTTCAATCTTACTCTCAAAGCCCGATGAGGTGGAATCAGAATCGGTGGGGAGTAAAATGTGGAATAATTTTGCAGTAATATGATTAACAAAATGTTGCAACAAAATGTTCATCTTTCATACATTTTTTCTAAGCTGAAAGCCGCAACTTTTTCCGAGTTTCTTTTTACACAAAATGTACATGACTTGTATTCCATTTAATAATCACATGATATCTACCTATCTGTCCTTCATTCAAGGCAAATATTTCAGTTATCAGTGAATTACTATCACGTTTAAATAATGGTCTCAGAGACTACTCGAGAATAAATCCTAACGGTCCTGTCAGTATCAGTGTTATTTTTTGATTGGCTGTGATTTTCGTAGGCGATGTTAGCTACATAAACATGTGACATGTCGTGTGTACGTTACATGTACTGTAGAATATATGCAAGGTAAGTAGCTGGTCTCACTCGCCAATCTAATTTTTAGATAGATTCACTTTTTTGATAATTCAGTGATAGCTGCAGGTTTAGTAAAAAATATTATTTACACAGTTTTGTGTTTAAAGAGAAACAAGAGATTACAAAGTGTGCAATGTTTGTTTTTCGCACTTGTACGACGTAATATGCGATTTTTTTAAATTATGAAATATTTTTGTTACGCGCCGTATACTATATACGACGTTACGTTACGCAGTGTAGGCTAGGCCCCTACTATACTGTTTAGTAGCTGATCGCTGCCATTAACTTGGAGTCCACCGGAAGAAGCTCGGATATGTGATTCAAAGTTAAATTCAGTGATCAATGATTAGTGCTAAAATTGAAATTTTATATTTTTACCACTTGACTTAGTTGACTTTGACTTGTGCTTGTCTATTGTCTTTTAGATTTATTAGAATCTAGGTAGGGATGCCAGAAACTAGCCTATGCCTTTTTGAGAACCAGTTAACCAGTTTGAAAAGCATCTTTTTTAAGAAAACTAGTTTAAGTGTCAATTTTTTAAAGAACAAAATAAGCATAGAACTTACAATTAAATAGGCCTACTAGGCCTACTACAAAAATTGTCTTTTAATGATATTTGTTTGTTGCTAAAGCATGTCCTTTTTGGTATAGAACCAAGACCGCCACACACCAAGACTGCCATACTTGAGCTAGGGGAGAAATTTGGCTCAATGTGTTATTAAATGGTGCTAAAGAAGAGATAAGTAGGTAAGAGAGCCAGTAACATGAGGCTGTACAAGAGACAAACCTATGAGAGGAATAGCAATGAATTCCAAAAAAATTGGTAGCTCCCTTTCAATACCAATAGCCAATAATAGCTGTGGTGGTCTTAGGCCTAGTCATACGCTCATTTTTCTTAACTTTAATCTAAACTAACTAGGCCGGTAGGCCCTAACCTAATAATTATATTATCTATTTGTGAATAGGCCTAATATGATTATGCAAACTTTTATTACAACTTCAAATGATTAACCTAAAGTTTTAAGTTTGACAGAGTTAAAAACAAAGTTTTGAGATTGAGTTTATTTATAAGCTTTTTATAATATTTATATTTATGTCATTTTCTTTATCCCCTTGAATCTGCCACTCTGCCCCATTGAGTCTGCCTCTCTGCTTCTTTGAATCTATCTCCAAGATGGAATTCTTACACAAAAGTTGTTAATGTTACGCATTTGTACACGCTTGTTAAATTTGTACATGCCTACTTGCTGAAAAAGGGCCTACTTGTAACTTGTGCACTTTCAAAGAAGATGTGTGCTACTCAATTGTAGGCCTATGTGCTTATGCAAAAAGCTGTTTGTAGCAAAATCATAGATAGGATGACTTATATACATATTACATGGTTATATGGCAAATGCACACTCAAGTTCTCCTATTTTTTTAGTCCAAAAGGTTGTTTTTATTCTAGAAAATTTTAAAACAAAAGTAAAACAAAGAATAATAGTTTTTTGCAAAAACAGTTACTTCAAATTTTAATAAAACTCATAATTTTTAAAGAATATTTTCTCTAAAAATGTAGCATTCAAGCTAATTTACGCTTGGAGTACAATTTTTTAAATTTACATCAACATAGAATTGAAAAACTAGAAATTTAATTTTTAGCATATAGGCCATAATTGCATTATGACAAATTATTTTTATAATTTGCATGCATGTTTGCATGTTGCTCCAAAAGTGTGCACGCTTACGTGCTGCTCCAAAAACATGTGCGTGCATTTTCTTTCACCTAGCAAGAATTCTATCCTGGTATAATAAATTATTGTTTTCATATAAAATGTACAAATTACACAAATTATATTCCATTTTTGAATTTTAATAAGCATGTGAAAAAAACTGAAAAACTAAACCAAAAAAATGGTTTTTAGCCCAAAACCATTTTTGGCAAATTAGTTAATTGGAGTTGGCATCCCTATTTCTAGGTCTAACTTGTGGCTTTGTTGTTCTTTATACATAAAATTTATAGTTTCTTTTAGATGATAAAATTTTTATGTTTGTTTATATAGGCTAGTTCCAATATTCTTATGCCTATATCTTAGGTTTAAATTTCATTTTATTATTTTCCTTGACCTATGACCCTTGACTTTATGGCATAAGTTGTGAACTTGATTTTATTAAAACCTTCACTTAATATTAAGTAGGGGTCAAACAAGATCTTGATTATTAAGGTCTTGGCACTTTTTTCAATCTCAATCTTGAAAAAGTAAAGTCTCAAGATTTGTGACTATATGACTATTATTGTTAACTATGATATTGTAATTTATATTTAATATAATAAAGTTACTAACAAGCTGAATATTATATATTACAAGCTGTTGAAACCCGCGAATTTTGAACCAAGGGAATTTCAATCCCCCGGAACTACTTTTGCATGTATTCTAAAATCTAAGGTCATACACAAACAAAAACTTGTTAATAGTTAGTAGGATAGAGGTAGACATAAAATGGACACATTCGTGCAAAATTAGGATTTGAGGCAAACATTGATATTGTTGGCTGGGGTACTGCACAGAATGTCAGGCAATGTCTGTCTGACTCTAAAACATGTATTGGCAAACTCTGGCCTCTCCCTGACTCTCCCTATGTCCCTTGGATCCTTTAAAATTTCTATTGTCTCTTCTGTTTCCTCTCTTCTCTCTCGTCCCTCGTCTCTCCTCTCTCTTCTCTCCTCTCTCCTCTCTTCTCTCATATCTTCCCTCATCTCTCTTATCTCTTGTCTCTTCTCCCTACTCTTTCCTCTTTCTCTCCTCTCTACTTTTCGTTTTCTCTCTTCTCTCCTCTCTCCTGTCTCCTCTCTACTTTTCGTTTTCTCTCTCCTCTCCTCTCTCCTCTCTACTCTTTCGTTTTCTCTCTCCTCTCCTCTCTCCTATCTTCTTTCGTATCTTCCCTCATCTCTCTTCTCTTTCATATCTCTTATCTCATCTCTTCCCTTTTCTTTTCTCTCTCCTCTCCTCTCTCCTCTCTACTTTTTCGTTTTCTCTCTTCTCCTCTCTCTCCTCTCTCCCCCTCTTCTCTCGTCTCTTCCTTCTCCTCTCTATTCTTTTCTCTCTTCTCTTAACTCTCTCCTCTCTCCTCTCTACTCTTTCCTCTCTCTCTCCTCTCTCCCCTCTTCTCTCGTCTCTTCTCTCACCTCTTTCCTCTTTCTCTTTCCTTACTCCTCTTTTCTTTTCTCTTCCCTCTTCTATACTCTCTCTCCTCTATTATCTTCTCTCGTCTCTCTGCACTCTCCTCTCATCTTTTTCATCTCTCATCTTTATTCTCTCATCTCTCCTTTCATTTGTCTCATCTCTACAATCTCATCTCTCCTTTCTCCCCTCTTCTTACACCCCTCTCAGATCTCTATCTCTTCTCTTCTCACTCCTCTCTCCCCCTCTTATCTCCTCTCTTCTCTATCCTTTCTACTCTCTCCTCTCCTCTTGACCCTCTGTCATCTTCTTTCTGCTCTCTCATCTCTACTCTCTTCTCACTTTTCTCTACTCTCCTCTCATCGATCCTCTGTCTCATCTCTCCCCTCTTCTCACCTTTACTCTTTCCTCTCCCTCCTTTCTCCCATCCTCTCGCTTCTTCCTCCCTTCTTCTCTGCTCTCTGCTCACCACTTATCTTCTTATCTTCTTATCTTCCATGTTTTCTCTTATCCCCCTCTCGCCTCACCTCTCTTCTAATAGTCTATTCCTTTTCTTTTCCACTCTCATCTGGTCCGCACATAAGCTGGATTCTTTATCTGGCTTTTGAAGTAAAAGTCTGCCGATCCCTGCTTCGAAAGCAAGTTTGTGGGACGTACTACTCTCATCAGGGGGGGAGGGGGGGGCCGTAGCCCAGCGGTCTAGCGCAGGCTCTGGTGTGCCAGCGACCCAGGCTCGATTCCAAGTGCAGTCACATTAATTTGGGGCCGAATTGGAATCTCGGCTTGGCTCTGCTCGTGCAATTAACGGCCTTGAGAGCCAACCCCCCAAGGCGCAGTGAAGTGTACATGCCTAACGATAAAATAAAGTAGGGCCGCTGTACACTCCTGTGTGAGTGTGTGCCTGCGTACATATCTGCGCGCTTGTATGCCTGCTCAGGGGAGTCAGCGGAATGGGCAGTAATGCCTCTCGCCGGTTGTGTGCCTATGTCGCTTAAAGTGCGCCAGGGTGCACACAACCCCCCTGCCTTTAATAAAAAAAAACTACTCTCATCGTTATTCTCATGCTTTGATCACGTCATCTTTCTTGCCAATTTGCAGCCCTGAAAGGAATTTGTGTATCTTCAGCTCCATTGCAGTCTGTATCAGTCTAACAACCAAGGAAATACGCATTTCTTAGGAGGCCATTTAAAATTTACACAGTACCTTTAAAAGAAACCTAAAATTTCCAGGGTGTGCCTAGGGTTGTATTGCATTGCATCGCATCGCCTTTTCATAAATATTTCGCTCTTACAAACCATGCTGGATTCCCTCGATTTGCCAATTGCCATCCACTGTTAAACTGCTGCAGAGTTTGCCAATATAGAGGGGAGGGGAGGGCAGTGGTTAGAATTTCTCACTAAACTGTTATGGCTAAACGTAGCCTCTCCACTCTCGGGGTGCAGAGAAGGTTATAAATAAAGTTATTCCAAAACACTGTACATTTGCTATGTACATTCAGTCCTATCGCCTGACCCTTCATCTGGCTCTGGGGGAATGAGTGAGTGAGTGGCACAAACAACAGAAAAAGCAGACAAACTTCACATGCTTACAGTTTCTTTTTCGGTTGAGTTACAGAGTTGAAACTTTACATTTAGATAGAGAATGAGTCAATGAAGAATTGTGTCAAGTTTGAAGTCAATCAATTTACGTGGAGAAAACTTATGGCAGCTGAAAGTTAGTCAATTTTGAAACCCTTTTACACATCTGGGCCCAGATCGGTATTGGAAAGAGAGGCAGGCGGGCGGAGGTTGGGGTGGTTGCTACGCTGAAAAAAACAGCCTAACTTTAAAAGTGCACAGCACTGCTCAGAATTAACTTTGAGACTTGAAATTTTACACAATTGTGTCAAAATAGTTGAAAATTGTCTGTGTCAAATTTGAAGAGAATCGGTAGAAGTGGAGCGGTGCTATGGAGGATTTAGTGAAAAAATCGCGCATTTTGAGCAGTTTTTTGTACTTTTAGGTAGGAAGACTTGAGTCTAGGAAATTAAAAGGTAGCCTAAGACATTCTCTGTAGTAAGTTTAGGGTGGGTGTAAAGTTTGGTGTCATTTGGTTGAGCGGTTTGGGAGTCCATAGCGAAGTAATTTGTCCACAGACAGACAGACAGACAGAGTTTTGATTTTTATAGGTAGAGATATTGTACTAATTGTTTTTCCTTGTATTGTCATCATTGACATGTATATTTGACAAGTAATAATATTAGAGCATCAGATGGTGGGTAACAATTATTTATATGGCTCTAAATGAGCTATACAAATGAAAATAGTTCTAGCATTGTTGGAGCTAGATTTACTTTTCATACTTAACCATTTCAATTATATCAAGATATCTATTTATAAATTTTATATTTAGTGATTTAGAATATATATGGTATAATCTATTATTGAATCTCAAAATAGAAAATAGCATTCATGATTTTGATTATAGTTTGAACAACTTAAATTGCAATATCTTCTAAATATACTAAATCTCTAAGGTTTGTATGTTTGAATGTCCATAATGCTCTAGAGACTTCTAATATACTAAAAATGGTCTTTGATATACTAAAAATGCTAGTATTTGATATTTTAGGAAAAAAAACACTTTGTCTACTGAATTAAATCATGGCTTACAATCAAATGCAGAATGCCATAGATTAATATCTAGCTGAATTTGGTCATAAGCAGCTAGAGATCCTTAAGACTTTATTCTTATAACAACATTGGCTAGCTGCTTTTGCTAGATGCCATTAGAATATTGATTTAATGCAGAGATTCTATGCTATTTGACGCAAAGTTTTTGTACATAGAATACAGAATCTTTCACCATTGCATTCACCTTGGTGACACCAAAAATTATTTTTTGCCTATTGTTGTCATCTAGCTAAAGCCAATTGTTGCTTTATAGAGTTTGACAATTGTCACTGGTTTTATTTAAGCCTGAACTTGATGCAGTTGTGGTTGTGGATGATATGCATAATGTTAAGATTCTTTAGAAGTGTGAAAAATGTGCTAGACAGTTTGTATTTTTAACTTTTAAATTAGGCTTCTAATACAGCTAGTTGCTTTTATGAAAAGTTGATTCTTGCATTTCTTTGGGGTTGATATTGAATGCTCTTTTCCTAATTGCCTAATTAACTCACTACAATTGATTATTTTTAGCATTATTTATTAGACTTAGTTAGTATATGAATTGGTATTAACATGAAATGGTTAACTTAAAATCAAGATTAACATTTGTTGAGCCAATTTATAAAGCATAATATATTAAAGTCACATGGATCAATTATATAAATACATAAACAATTGCATAATTTATCGGTTTTTTTTTCAATCAAAGCATATGAATAAAAATATACAACTAGGTCTAGTAATTTGTAGTGTTAATAGTAAAAGATTATTTTTGAATAAAAATATTTATAATGACAGTTAGGAGGGGTCCATATCATTTAATAGCATTTTGCATAAGATATTCCAGAAATAAACACAATAAAAAAGTTAAATAAAACCAGTACTAAGATGTCAAAAGTAAAGGTTTTACAAGGTTTTAATGATATTTTGCTTGTTTTGATGTCATTTCTGCAGTCAGTAAATCGTCTCTACTGCTACAGTGTTGCGGCTCAGTGTGGCAGTTAGCCCAATTTGAAGTGAGAAGGCAGACACAGACTTGGGCTGAGGGAAAAATATGCAGGCAGCAATTCTTTCGTCTGTGTGCCCAGGGCCGCCAGGTGCCAGCATTGAGGCTCAGCTTGGCGTGTCAGCAGGCGGCGGCGGCAATGCCACTAAGCGTCGTAGGGTTGAGTCGCAAGCTGTCAATAACCATCAGCCATTGATTAAGGTTCTGCATCAGAGTCTGCAGCAGCAGCAGCAGCAGCAATCCTCCAGCAACGATTGTTTAAACAGCTCAGCGGCTTGTGGTTCTTCTGGTAGCAGCAATTGTTTCAAAGAGAAGAAGCTCAAATTAAATAGAAGCGTTGTTACTATGGGAAACACTTCGAATAGCGACTCAACTACTAAAAGTGGTACTGCTGCTGTTGCTACTAAAAGAAAGCTAAGCAATAATAGCAATAACGATGGAGTTGGTAGTGCTCAGCACCAGCCCGCTGCTGCTGCTCCTCCACCAGCTGCAGAGGGCGACTATCACATCACAGTTGGCGAGGAATTAAAGTCAACATCGCACGCTTACAGAGTATTGAGCTATCTGGGCAGAGGCACATTTGGTCAAGTTGTGAAAGCATGGAATGTGAATAACAGCCGGTTGGTGGCGGTGAAGATTTTAAAGAATCATCCGAGCTACGCCAGGCAGGGCGGTATTGAAGCTGAAATTCTGCAACGCCTGTGCCGAGAAGACACGGATGCTTGCAATATTGTACGAGCGCTGGAGTGCTTTGTGCATCGATCGCACCTGTGCTTGGCATTTGAACTGCTGGATCAGAATCTGTACGATTATTTGAAGGCCCAGAAATTTCGGCCTCTAATGTTGAAAGAAATTCGACCGATTGCTCAACAGGTGAGGGCTGGGTGTCTGCTCTTGCGCTCTGTCTGTGAACCTAGTTTCGGTTGTACGCCCTGTCACTATGACCCATTTAATTGGTCACCGAAGCCACTATGACCAATTTTATTGGTCTCCGAAGTCCAAAGCCACTATGACCCATTTATTTGGTCACCGAAGCCACTATGACCCATTTAATTGGTCACCGAAGCCACTATGACCCATTTAAATTGGTCACTAAAGCCACTATGACCAATTTAATTAGTCACCGAAGCCACTATGACCAATTTAATTGGTCTCCGAAGTCCAAAGCACTATGACCTATTTAATTGGTCACCGAAGCCACTATGACCTATTTAATTGGTCACCGAAGCCACTATGACCCATTTAAATTGGTCACTAAAGCCACTATTACCAATTTAATTAGTCACCTAAGCCACTATGACAAATTTAATTGGTCTCCGAAGTCCAAAGCCACTATGACCCATTTAATTGGTCACTAAAGCCACTATGACCAATTTAATTAGTCACTTAAGCCACTATGACCCATTTAATTGGTCACCAAAGGCAATATGACCCATTCAATTGGTCATTGAAGCCACTATGACCCATTGAATTGGTCACTAAAGCCATAATAACCCATTTGGTCGTTGTAGCCAATATGACCCACTAATTGGTTACTGAAGCCCGTATGACCTTTTTTTGGTCACTCATGCCACTGTGACCCATTTAATTGGTTGTTGAAGCTGCTATGACTAATTTTAGTGGTCATTGAAGCCTCTATAACCCAGTTTAATTGGTCACTCTTGTGACTATGACTCCAAAAACCTCCTCAGCAAAAAATTGACCGCGGTTTTTGGTCACGATACTCGTATGACCTCAGAGTGCCCTCGTCATTTGCGTCATATGACCGCTCCCATCCTGTCAGGTGCTGTCGGCCCTTTCAAAGCTGCGCTCTCTCGGCCTAATTCACGCCGATCTGAAGCCCGAGAACATCATGCTTGTGCATCCTGGCGAAGATTCTTGGCGTCGTTATCGCGTGAAGGTGATCGATTTTGGCTCGGCCTGCTACACGCACAAAGCTGTGACGTCCACCTACCTGCAGTCTCGCTACTATCGGGCTCCTGAAATTCTGTTGGGCCTGCCGTTTAATGAGAGCATCGACATGTGGTCGCTGGGCTGCGTGCTTGCCGAGCTTTATATGGGCTGGCCTCTGTATCCTGGCTCTAGCGAGTACGATCAGGTGAGTAGTCTTTTTTATTGGAGTATGCTCGGTTTCGAGTGCTCAAATTGGTTTGCTCAAACCAGAGTGCTCAAACTAGAGTAGAGTGCTCAAATTGGTGTGCTCAGACTAGAGTGCTCAAACTGGAGTGCTGAACCTAGTGCTCAAATTTGTGTGCTCAAACTGGAGTGATCAAATTTGTGTGCTCAGACTAGAGTGCTCAAATTTGTGTGCTCAAATTTTTGTGCTCAAACTGGAGTGCTCAAATTTGTGTGCTCAGACTAGAGTGCTCAAATTTGTGTGCTCAAATTTTTGTGCTCAAACTGGAGTGCTCAAATTTGTGTGCTCAGACTAGAGTGCTCAAATTTGTGTGCTCAAATTTTTGTGCTCAAACTGGAGTGCTCAAATTTTTGTGCTCAAACTGGAGTGCTCAAATTTTTGTGCTCAAACTGGAGTGCTCAAATTTGTGTGCTCAGACTAGAGTGCTCAAATTTGTGTGCTCAAATTTTTGTGCTCAAACTGGAGTGCTCAAATTTTTGTGCTCAAACTGGAGTGCTCAAATTTTTGTGCTCAAACTGGAGTGCTCAAATTTGTGTGCTCAAACTGGAGTGCTCAAATTTTTGTGCTCAAACTGGAGTGCTCAAATTTGTGTGCTCAAACTGGAGTGCTCAAATTTGTGTGCTCAAACTGGAGTGCTCAAATTTTTGTGCTCAGACTAGAGTGCTCAAATTTTTGTGCTCAAACTGAAGTGCTAAAATTGGTGTGTTCAAACTGGTTTGCTCAAACTAGAGTGCTCAAATTGGCATGCTCAAACTAGAGTGCTCAAACTGGTGTGCCCTATAAACGCTTGGGTTATCTATCCTTCATTGAAATTGCTGCAGTTCAAATGCTTACAGAAAGTGATAAGCAATCTATCTGTTATACATTTTTTTTGAGTGTCGGGTGTTTTGTGGGTGTGCTCTGATTTTCGCCAAGCACTTTATATAATAACTGTGATCTAATAACATTGTTGACTAACCAGTCAGTGTTTAACTGTTATAGCCCTATGTTGCTTCGATTGTCTTATACAAGACACTCCCTGAGACTTAAACATGGGATTATTTGTAAGGATATACGTTTCAGAATTTACTATATAGATTTATAGAACTATATAAACAGTTTTCTAATAATTTAGTAAGTACTAATCCTAGTACTCGAAATATGGGAATTCTAGGAATCATTATAGCGGATTTCTAAGAACGAAAATAGGGGAATTCTAAGAATCAAAAAAGGGAATTCTAAGAAATAAAACAGGGTAATTCTAAAAATCTAGATAGGGCAATTCTAGGAATCGAAATTGGGG
Source organism: Macrostomum lignano (assembly GCA_002269645.1). NCBI lineage: Eukaryota > Metazoa > Platyhelminthes > Macrostomidae > Macrostomum > Macrostomum lignano. Next base: position 1,263,837 of record NIVC01000038.1, read on the forward strand.
ATTTTTAAGAATCAAAATAGGGGAATTCTAAGAATCAAAATAGGGGAATTCTAAGAATCAAAATAGGGGAATTCTAAGAATCAAAATAGGGGAATTCTAAGAATCAAAATAGGGGAATTCTAAGAATCAAAATAGGGGAATTCTAAGAATCAAAATAGGGGAATTCTAAGAATCAAAATAGGGGAATTCTAAGAATCAAAATAGGGGAATTCTAAGAATCAAAATAGGGGAATTCTAAGAATCAAAATAGGGGAATTCTAGGAATCAAATCGGGAAATTCTAGGAATCAAAATAGGGGAATTCTAAGAATCAAAATAGGGGAATTCTAAGAATCAAAATAGCGGAATTCTAGGAATCAAATCGGGAAATTCTAAGAATCAAAATAGGGGAATTCTAAGAATCAAAATAGGGGAATTCTAAGAATCAAAATAGGGGAATTCTAAGAATCAAAATAGGGGAATTCTAATAATCAAAATAGGGGAATTCTAAGAATCAAAATAGGGGAATTCTAAGAATCAAAATAGGGGAATTCTAAGAATCAAAATAGGGGAATTCTAATAATCAAAATAGGGGAATTCTAAGAATCAAAATAGGGGAATTCTAGGAATCGAAATCAGGGAATTCTAGGAATCGGAATTAGGGAATTCTAAGAACCTGGACAGGGGAATTCTAATAATCCAGACAGATTTTTCAGTTATTTCTTAATAAGTTTCTATTTCTTAAATTAATGACTGCTCGGTAATTTTTAATATAGCGAGTGAATCTTCATCCTAATTCGCCAATATACTCCACGCCTCACTGCAGCTTCGCTACATAGTTGAGACTCAAGGCTACCCTACGGCGGCCCTGCTCAAAGTGGCCCGCAAGACTGCCTGCTTTTTCAACCGGCACCCGTACAGCTACGCCTATCAGCTCAAGCCGGCCAATCAGTACTTGGCCGAGACTGGAATTCGCAGTAAAGAGGTTCGCAAGTACCGACTGTCTAGCCTGGATCAGCTGGCACTAGATCCCTGGCAGCTGTCTACTAGCAGTAGCAGCGCTAGCAGCGGGAACGCGGTTGCCACCATAGACAGTCCCGATGGCTCTGCGGAGACCGATTTGGAGCGAAGCGATCGGTTGCAGTTTTGTTCGCTAGTGAAACGGCTGCTAAGATTGGAGTCTAAGACTAGGATTGAGCCTGATAATGCTCTGGTGCAGCCTTTTATTACTATGCTGCACCTGCAGGTGAGGACGTCATTATTTCTCAAAATTTAAATGTCAGGGTTTTCATAGAAATTGAGGTAGAAAACGAGTTCGGGATTTTCCCAAAAAATAAGGTCGGGATTTTTTTAAAAAAGAAGGGGATTTCCCGTGAAATTAAGATCGAAATATCCCAAGATATTAGAGATAAGAAGTTTAGGATTTTCCAAGAAGTTGAGTTCAGAATTTCCCTTAGTATAAAGGTCGAGATTTTCCGGGAAATTGAGGTCAGAATTTTCCTAATAATGTTATGGCTGGGATTTTTCAAAAATTAAGTTTGGGATTCCCCAAGATAACGAGGTCCGGATTCCCCAAGATATTAGGGTCGGGATTCCCCAAGATAATGAGGTCAGAATTTGCCTGTTTGCCATAAATCTAAACTTAGTTTAAGCATTCCTTTCCAGGAATCTAAACTCAAAGTCGAATTCCCATGACTTGAAACAAGAACAGAGGAATTCTCAAGCATGCAGCCAACTCAATCTTCATTCACTCTCTGACTCTGACTATCCCGCAGCGCTCTCCGCAATCCCGCCTAGCAACCGAGTCCCACAGTTTAATGCGCGTCTGTCACCAGCACCTGTACCGGTCTGGTCAGCAGCAGCCGCCGCCGCAGTTGACGCCAACCTCAGCCGACCATTCGGCTTCATCGCTGCCGACCCAGCCTCCGCCTCAGCTTCATCATCAGCCGGTCTCGGCGGCCTGTCTGCCGCCAGCGCTGCACCAGGTCTCTCGGCATTATCAGCAGCAGCCTGTCTCTAACCAGCAGGGCCTGTTCCAGCCTCCGCCTGTGCTTCATCAGCAGCAGCCGCCTCCACTGCAGCATCAGCAGAGTCGCTTCTATAACTCAGCTTCGTTTCATCAGCAGCTTCATCAACAAACTCAGCAGCAGCCGCAGCCTCCGGCGCCGCCACCGCCTCCTCTGTCCGACTGTTGCTACGGCGGTCTCGCGGCGGCTGCTCATCTTCATCGCGCAGCCGCTCACCTCGCCGCCGCGCCTCTGGCTGCACTCGCATTCGCCGCCCCGGATCCTTGGGCAGCCGCCGCCGCCGCCGCTGCCGCCGCCGCTGCAGCCGCTGCAGCGACCGCTTCGAGCGGCGGTGGAACAGCTTCCAGCTCAGCTGTTGGTCTCAACAATTCCGCTGCCGCAACACCCATGCCGCCGGCGCCGCCTCCGCCGCCTCCTTTGACCTCGTCGTCGCATGCCGCGGCTCAGAATGCTCGGCATCTTCTGCATCAGCAGCAGCAGCAGCAGCAGATGCTCTATCAGAATCATCATCACCAATTGCGCGAGTTGCAGCGTCTGCAGCAGCAGCTGCACCAGCAACAGCAGCAGCTGCCGACCTCTGCTGGAGTTGCTCTGCCGTCGGCGGCTACTCGGCGTAAGTGGCTTTGTTGAAAATAATTCTTAAAGATGATGAACTTCAGTTTCGTGTCTAAATATGTTTCTAATGGGTCTGTAAAAGCATGTCTAGAGGCGCGTCTCATTAATCTATACAATCATGTCTAGACATGTGTCTGAAATCTATACAATAATATCTATAGACGTGACTCATAAATCTATAAAATCGTGCAGATACGTGTCTAACAGATCTATAAAATCATGTCTAACAGATCTATAAAATCATTTCTAACAGATCTATAAAATCATGTCTAACAGATCTATAAAATCATGTCTAAATACGTGTCTAACAGATCTATAAAATCATGTCTAGAGACGTGTCTAACAGATCTATAAAATCATGTCTAAAGACGTGTCTAACAGATCTATAAAATCATGTCTAAAGACGTGTCTAACAGATCTATAAAATCATGTCTAGAGACGTGTCTAACAGATCTATAAAATCATGTCTAAAGATGTGTCTAACAGATCTATAAAATCATGTCTAAAGACGTGTCTAACAGATCTATAAAATCATGTCTAGAGGCGTGTCTAACAGATCTATAAAATCATGTCTAAAGACGTGTCTAACAGATCTATAAAATCATGTCTAGAGACGTGTCTAACAGATCTATAAAATCATGTCTAGAGACGTGTCTAACAGATCTATAAAATCATGTCTAGAGACGTGTCTAACAGATCTATAAAATCATGTCTAGAAACGTGTCTAACAGATCTATAAAATCATGTCTAAATACGTGTCTAACAGATCTATAAAATCATGTCTAGAGACGTGTCTAACAGATCTATAAAATCATGTCTAAATACGTGTCTAACAGATCTATAAAATCATGTCTAAATTACGTGTCTAACAGATCTATAAAATCATGTCTAAATTACGTGTCTAACAGATCTATAAAATCATGTCTAAATACGTGTCTAACAGATCTATAAAATCATGTCTAAATACGTGTCTAACAGATCTATAAAATCATGTCTAAATACGTGTCTAACAGATCTATAAAATCATGTCTAAATTACGTGTCTAACAGATCTATAAAATCATGTCTAAATTACGTGTCTAACAGATCTATAAAATCATGTCTAAATACGTGTCTAACAGATCTATAAAATCATGTCTAAATTACGTGTCTAACAGATCTATAAAATCATGTCTAAATTACGTGTCTAACAGATCTATAAAATCATGTCTAAATACGTGTCTAACAGATCTATAAAATCATGTCTAAATACGTGTCTAACAGATCTATAAAATCATGTCTAAATACGTGTCTAACAGATCTATAAAATCATGTCTAAATTACGTGTCTAACAGATCTATAAAATCATGTCTAGAGACGTGTCTAACAGATCTATAAAATCATGTCTAAATACGTGTCTAACAGATCTATAAAATCATGTCTAGAGACGTGTCTAACAGATCTATAAAATCATGTCTAAATACGTGTCTAACAGATCTATAAAATTATGTCTAAATACGTGTCTAACAGAAAGAGGCGTGTCTCACAAATCTAAAACCATGTCTAGAGACGTGTCTAGCAGATCGGCAAAATCATATCTAAAGGTTTGCGTGACAGATCTAGATCACATCAGGTTGCACAGACTACTACGAGAGTACTACAGTGTATATACTCGTAAATCTTCAAGTTGACTATTTACACAAGGTCAGACTGTTTGCTATTCCCGCAGAGCCAGTGCAAGTGGCCGTCTGTCATCCGTTCTGCATCAAAGACGATCCGTATTCAATTCTGCAGTCGCTTAAGTGATTGCCAGCCAGTTTCAGATTGCTTATAACTGGAGTTGAAATCATAACAATTTATTTAGAAAAATCTCTACTTGTTTTCACTAAATTTACAGCAAAAATCTCTACTACTCTACTGATTCAAGCTGGAGCAGTAATATAATTGGCGCATGCTGTTAACACTATTTACTCTTCTTTTTGTCATTTTTGTCAAATGTTTTTGTCGCTTGAAGTGTAGACAATTTTTTTGGATTTTTTTAAACGGGATTACGTTCCAGTATGTTATAAGTTTGTTCGTTTGTTTAATTTTGTGGCTTCTTAATATTTTATAATTGTTTGCTTTGTTGCTTTTGTTCTGTTGAAGCTGTTTCTGTATTGTATTGCTGCTTGGTGTTGAGAATTTGTTTATTATTATAGAACCCGTGTTTTTCAACTTCCTTTTAAGAGCTGCAATTTAGGTTCTTAACTCCTAGTTTAGTATCTGTCTTAATTTAGGCTTTTTCGCACCTGGAGCTTTAAAAAATTTTTGTTATTACAAGTATTTGTTTCCTAGATAAAAAGAATTAATACGCGATAAAGTTATAACAATTTTAAATATGGTTGCTAATCTGCTGCAGTTTGGCGAAAATATCCGATTTAAATCATTGCTCGGCAACCATTTTACCTCAAGAGCCGGAATAGAGCTTCTGACTTATGGCTGCGGGCCAGATGAGAGTGGAAAGGAGAGGGAATAGAAGATGAGGGTTAAGAGAAAATATAGAAGAGGAGAGAAGAGGGAGAGATTAGAGAGGGGAGAGGGAAGAGATAAGAGAGGGGAGAGAGGAGAGATAAGAGAGGGGAGAGAGGAGAAATAAGAGAGGGGAGAGAGGAGAAATAAGAGAGGGGAGAGAGGAGAAATAAGAGAGGGGAGAGAGGAGAAATAAGAGAGGGGAGAGAGGAGAAATTAGAGAGGGGAGAGGGAAGAGATTAGAGAGGGGAGAGGGAAGAGATAAGAGAGAGGAGAGAGGAGAAATAAGAGAGGGGAGAGAGGAGAAATAAGAGAGGGGAGAGAGGAGAAATAAGAGAGGGGAGAGAGGAGAAATAAGAGAGGGGAGAGAGGAGAAATAAGAGAGGGGAGAGAGGAGAAATAAGAGAGGGGAGAGAGGAGAAATAAGAGAGGGAAGAGAGGAGAAATTAGAGAGGGGAGAGGGAAGAGATTAGAGAGGGGAGAGGGAAGAGATAAGAGAGAGGAGAGAGGAGAAATAAGAGAGGGGAGAGAGGAGAAATAAGAGAGGGGAGAGAGGAGAAATAAGAGAGGGGAGAGAGGAGAAATAAGAGAGGGGAGAGAGGAGACATAAGAGAGGGGAGAGAGGAGAGATAAGAGAGGGGTGAGAGGAGAGATAAGAGAGGGGAGAGAGGAGAGATAAGAGAGGGGAGAGGGAAGAGATAAGAGAGGGGTGAGAGGAGAGATAAGAGAGGGGAGAGAGGAGAGATAAGAGAGGGGTGAGAGGAGAGATAAGAGAGGAGAGATAAGAGAGGCGAGAGGGAAGAGAGGGAGAGAGAGAAGAGAGGGGAGAGGGAAGAGATAAGAGAGGGGTGAGAGGAGAGATAAGAGAGGCGAGAGGGAAGAGATAAGAGAGGGGAGAGGAAAGAGATAAGAGAGGAGAGGGAAGAGATAAGAGAGGAGAGAGAGAAGAGATAAGAGAGGGGAGAGGGAAGAGATAAGAGAGGGGAGAGGGAAGAGATAAGAGAGGGGAGAGAGGAGAGATAAGAGAGGGGAGAGGAGAGATAAGAGAGGAGAGAGAGAAGAGATAAGAGAGGGAAGAGGGAGAGAGAGAAGAGAGGGAATAGAGACGAGAGAGGAGACAGAAGAGAAGAGAGAGAGCTGAGAAGAGACACAAACCTTGAGAGGGCCGGATTGCTATTGTGAAATTTCAAAGGACACAAGAGACGGATAGAGAGGCTTCGAGGGCCGCATGTGGCCCGCGTTCCGGAGTTTGCTGACCCCTGATTAAATCATGGAATAATGTCAGAAAGTAAAACGGCCCTTCAAGGGCCATGCACTGTAATAGGTATATATAAAATTTTATATATATAATTAAACTTCAAAAATGTGTTGCTAAGTCATTAGTGTTATCATTTACGAGTAATTGCAAAGTTGGTTGCTTGAAGACCTGATTCAAGTTTAGGTCTCGTGTTTATTCACATTATTTACCTGCATTCTGTACATTGAATTGAGTTTTTTTTAAAATAACTTTCATAAACTTTGCGGCGTTTGCCTTTCCTGTCTGTTTATAATAAAATTTCTGGCTCCTGTTGCTTTGTTTATTTGTTTCGTTTATTACCTGTTGTCTGTTGTAGCCATGAATTAAATATACATTATTATTATTATATATTAATTTCGTGCGTTTTCCACAGATTGCAGACACCACGATTTCCACTAGTTAGTTAAAATATCACAGCTTAGTAACTGTTTTCTTTCGCAATTCTCTGTGTACACCGACCAGATCGTTGTAAAGTCTGTCTTTTCCTGTGCAACACCGGAAATATCTTGAAATTGCCAAGGCAAAAAACAGTCGTTCAATGTTAATATGCTTACTACTCTACTGACGTGTTTGAGTGAGTAGTGTGCCTAGTATTCTACTGCGAATGGTTTTTCCTAACGTTTTTTCCACAGTTTTTGTCATGTTTTTCTATTGAAACTCATTTGTTTCCAAAAGGTATTGAAATAGCAAATTCACTGTTCTGCAATATTATAAATCTATAGGAATTAAGATTTATCTGTACTGTGTATTATAAATTACTCAAAGGTGCACTAATTAAATGTGTGTTTAGCATGTACGGCGCCTGAATGTCTATTGTTATCTAATAAAATGACGTTATTTAATGTCGCTTTCACCATTATTAATAATAGTTTAATCAAATACTTTGAAATAATATGTATTAAATATATATACTACTTGTGAAAAGCGAAATTACGTTTTGTTAATTATTAATTATTAATAATAAAGCTGCAATATTGTTGTTACAGTTTGCTATTAATTACAGCTATAATAACAAATTAATAACATAACCAATTGTCGAAAAATGCTGCTATGGTGAAGAGTTTTCTCGGCTTGTTTATTTTTTAATGCGAGATGTACTTTGAACATGCCAAAATGAGTGCCTGCGGCGCCAAAATGAGTGCCTGCGGCGCTAAAATGAGTGCCTGAGGCGCTAAAATGAACGCTGACAACACCGATTCTGAAAATAATGTACATACAGTACATGTATATCTAGAATTCTTGGCTTTGCCCCCCCCCACTATAAAATCCGTAACCCGGTTGTCCTACTTTGATTTCTTAATATTTTAATCATTCGATGGAGGCTAGCGAGTAGAAGGCTATACAATTTAGGGGTGCAAGAATACAAAACAGAAGCTGTTAGTAGATCGTAAGGGTATTTAAGGTGTGATAATTTGTAGAACTACTTTAAGCAGTCCCTACTCCCTACCTTCAAACTCCTTGGCCGTAGTTGAGATTAGAGAACAGTCGGACCTTTCTCCATCTAGAGCAGTGCCTCTGGTAGGGTGAGGTCTGAGTCCGTCTGATCCCCTTCTTCAACCCTGGTATCAGTACCTTGGGACATGGCTCTGTAAGCTCTGTAAGTGGGATTTTCCATTTTTCCTGAGCTGATACCGGCATGTAAAAAAGCACGTCTAATATGCCAGTCCGTACATCTAGGGATTGCAAAATCCCGGATTTTTGTGATCCCGGGATCCCGGGATTTAATCCCAGTATTTGGCCAATCCCGGGATCAGAATATACAGATTTTTATGCTTCTAGGTTGAAATTTTAGGGCGAAATATGCGCTAAACGCTTTTTTGCTTACTTTTTTTGTTGTTATAGAGATAATGATCTATTTGTAGATGATAAACAGCATTATCTTGTGACTTATTGAAGTAAGTAGTATATATGTACTAATTAGTAGTAAAGAAGCAAATCATATCAAAATTTAAATTGGAATTAATTTCACATTTAAATCTGTGATGCGGGGTTTAAAAAGGCACCACGCGAAGTGAGGCAATTAACGGTTAGCGCAGTATAATAAACTTGTTGTGAGCCAAAATATGTTCGTAATATAACACTTTTTGTAAAGATTAATAACAAAAATTAGTCCCGCGATTCGGGACCCCAGATCCCGGGACTGGAAATCTCTACATTTGCCGTCATTATAGAGAAGCGAGAGAACAGGAGGAGCTCAAGGCTAAAGTTTACCTTAACCTGTTTCACAGATTTTCTGGCTGTTAAGAGAGAGGGAGAGAGAGAGAGCCATTTTGGGTCCCAGGAGCCAGGAATGACGCGGATCCGACTTTAAGATTTAAGAATGCATACAAAAATAGTTCCATCCAGGGTTCAAAATCAATTTGTGTTGGTACTTGTAGTGTATAGTAGATTTTGCTGCCTTAGAAAACTTATTTATATAATTAGCATTGGCATTGGCACTGATAAGAGGGTGAACAGTAATTATAAAAACGCCTTGATAATGGTCATTACTATTGACTTCAATTAGGCCTTATAGGTCAGGTCGTAAAATAATTTTTATATCCACTTGTGCGGGACTCACAATTTAACTAACACCTGCATTTCAGGTAAAAATAGGGGCCGTAAAATACTTAGGACACGATTTTTATACTTTTTAGTTTTTACGAATATATAGAGGTGAAGAGTCCTAAAGCAAACTACGGGCATAATATTATTATTACAATGCTAATGCTTACTAATGGCTGAATGATGATTCAAACCAAGGAGAGACCACATGAGTAGGGATTCCAAAATCCCGACATTTTACAATCCCGGGATTGAATAGTCCCGAAATCCCGATGCTGATGAAATCCCGGGATTCAAAATCCCGGAATCCCGGTGCTTTTGCAATCCCGGGATTAAAAATCCCGGGATTCGATTCCCAAAAAATCCCGGGATTCAAATCCCGGATTTTTGGCCCAAATCCCGGGATCCCGGGATTGGAATCCCTAAGACGGACTGTGCGGCGTGCCGCGTGCAGTAGTCATGGTCTCGCGACTCTCGGAGTCTCAGGGCCTTTTCATATTACCAATTCCAGAACCAGAATCGGTTCGGAAATCCAAGAAAAACAGCAGTATAACTATTAAACTCTGTTAATATTTGACTGCCTTAACAGCCTCACTTTGCACGATTTTTCACTTTCTTCTTGGCGATTGTCATTCAATAATAAAAACTTTATAGCACGTATCTCCCTATAGTTATGGAGACAAAAAGTTATACTTCACAAATTGGTTCTGGTTCTGGAACCAGAACAAGCAATATGAAAAGGCCCTCAGTCTCGTCTCGTGGTGGAAAACGAAAAAAAGTTAAAATTATCTATCATTTACAGTTCACATTAACAATTTTTAGCTCAATTAGGACAGGAGCTTTGCAAATGTTTAACGTTTCATTGAGAAACAGCAAAAACAAATAAATGTTTTATTATTCAAATAAACGTTTAGACTTTAAATTATCTAATTTAGGCATTGAAAGGTTGTTCTAATCCCAGACCAATCCCGGGATTAAGGCCTTGAAATCCCGGGATCCCGATCCCGGACTTTTGCAATCCCGGGATTAAAAATCCCGGGATTCGATTCCCAAAAAAATCCCGGGATTCAAATCCCGGATTTTTGGCCCCAATCCCGGGATCCCGGGATCCCGGGATCCCGGGATTGGAATCCCTACACATGAGGCAGAAGGTGGAGTGGCCAACTTCTAAAATTTTTGTTTTGACAGGCACAGGCAGAACTTTTTTATTTTCTCACTATACTATATAGTATGAAACTTAATAAAGTAGCACTATTATACTAAGTCTAAAAGCATTGGTAGCGTTGGGAATCGTTGAGAATCGTTGAGAATCGTTGGGAATCGTTGGGAATCGTTTAGAATCGTTGGGAATCGTTGAGAATCGTTGAGAATCGTTGGGAATCGTTGGGAATCGTTGAGAATCGTTGGGAATCGTTGAGAATCGTTGGGAATCGTAGGGAATCGTTGAGAATCGTTGAGAATCGTTGGGAATCGTTGGGAATCGTTTAGAATCGTTGGGAATCGTTGAGAATCGTTGGGAATCGTTGAGAATCGTTGGGAATCGTTGGGAATCGTTGAGAATCGTTGGGAATCGTTGAGAATCGTTGGGAATCGTTGAGAATCGTTGAGAATCGTTGGGAATCGTTGGGAATCGTTGAGAATCGTTGGGAATCGTTGAGAATCGTTGAGTATCGTCGGGAATCGTTGAGAATCGTTGAGAATCGTTGGGAATCGTTGGGAATCATTGAGAATCGTTGAGAATCGTTGAGAATCGTTGGGAATCGTTGGGAATCGTTGAGAATCGTTGGGAATCGTAGGGAATCGTTGAGAATCGTTGAGAATCGTTGGGAATCGTTGGGAATCGTTGGGAATCGTTGAGTATCGTCGGGAATCGTTGAGAATCGTTGAGAATCGTTGGGAATCGTTGGGAATCGTTGAGAATCGTTGAGAATCGTTGGGAATCATTGGGTATCATTGGAATCGTTGAGAATCGTTGGGAATCGTTGGGGATCGTTGGGAATCGTTGGGAATCGTTGAGAAGCGTTGAGAATCGTTGGGAATCATTGGGTATCATTGGAATCGTTGAGAATCGTTGGGAATCGTTGGGGATCGTTGGGAATCGTTGGGAATCGTTGAGAAGCGTTGAGAATCGTTGGGAATCATTGGGAATCGTTGAGAATCGTTGAGAATCGTTGGGAATCATTGGGTATCATTGGAATCGTTGGGAATCGTTGGGAATCTTTGAAAATCGGGAGATCGATATATTTCGTTTTTAATCTGGTCCGGTGATTTTTACTTTAATCAAGCGAGATGTAAATAAGAAGTGGTCAGACTCCAAAGCTCTAGTTCAAGTTCTCGCTGGCTTAAATGAACTGTTATAGCTACTCTATGCGAGGACAAAGACCTCTGGCGATAAAGTTTTTGCAAAGTAGAGGCCTCTTGGTGGTGGTGGCACGGGGAAGGAACAGAGAGAATTTCATCCATCCATTCTAACAACAGGCACAACCATCCAATGAGAACACGGAGACAGGTGAGGAGGAGAGGAGGGGCAACACAGGGGGCGGCTGGGGGTTGGGGATGGCAGTCAAACCAGCCTCACAATTCAATTCAGCCCCCCCCTTCCCAAATATCTTTTTATACCCCGAAAATGCGACCCACTTGCATAGAGAGAGACAGTATAAAAGGGCAAAGTGGCAAAATTGAACTCGCTCTTATCGAAGTGAAAACGTGAATTTAAAAGACACACTGCACTGCACAGCAATGCCCAGTCGTGGCGTATTCACGCTACTATCTTTGTATCTAATTCTAATAGGTAAGTTAAAATTCATTCATTTAATAAGTTATTTTCGCTGGATAAAAAACATTAGGTTCAGGTGTACCCAAGTACCTGTTGCGTGCATTTTTTTAACTTGTACACTGTCCTCCATTGCGCAAAACTTGACAAGAGCGAACAGACTGGACTGGGTACCTCAGCAACAGATTACTTCATTCATAATCATGCGTAACCTCATAATAGGTAATCGATTTTAATTGTGGTCTGACTGGTCTCCCCAATGACCGTCTAATCTAAACTCACCAGTATAACAAGACGAGATTTCTGAGTTCAGGAGCTCTCCAGACAGTCTCCTTTTACTTGTTGTAGTAGGGCGGGCCAGATGACGAGACAGCAAAGGAAGGTTCTATTTTAAAGTTAAAATTTATATCAATAAGTATTACTTAGCTAATAAAGTAAATGCGTTCCCTTGTCTTCGCTATCCTATTCATATTGCTTGGTAAGTAAAATTTCTATCGGTATGTTTTCATGAAATTGCCTCCAGAGTTCCCTAGAACAGAAAAATCAGCCCAAGAATTTCTCAGAAGAATCGCCCCATCCAGAATTCTCCAGAAGAATCGCCCTATCCAGAATTCCCCAAAAAGAATCGCCTCATCCAGAATTCCCCAGAGGAATCGCCACCCCCCAGAATTCCCCAGAGGAATCGTCACCCCCCAGAATTCTCCAGAGGAATCGCCCTATCCAGAATTCCCTAGAAGAATCGCCTCATCCAGAATTCCCCAGAGGAATCGCCACCCCCAGAATTCTCCAGAGGAATCGCCCTATCCAGAATTCCCTAGAAGAATCGCCTCATCCAGAATTCCCCAGAGGAATCGTCACCCCCCAGAATTCTCCAGAGGAATCGCCCTATCCAGAATTCCCTAGAAGAATCGCCTCATCCAGAATTCCCCAGAGGAATCGCCACCCCCAGAATTCCCCAGAAAAATCGCCCCATCCAGAATTCCCCAGAAGAATCGCCCATCCAGAATTCCCCAGAAAAATCGCCCTATCCAGAATTCCCTAGAAGAATCGCCCCCAAGAATTCCCCAGAAGAATCGCCCCATCCAGAATTCCCCAGAAAATCGCCAATTCCATAGAGGAATCGCCACCCCTAGAATTCCTCAGAGAAATCGCCCCCCCCCCCCAAGAATTCCCCAGAAAAATCGCCCCATCCAGAATTCCCTAATTCCCAAATTGATTTCCCCAGAAGAATAACCACCACCGAATTCCCAAGAAAAATCGCCCCCTCCAGAATTCCCCAGAAGAATCGCCCCATTCAGAATTCCCCAAAAAAATAGCCCCCAAAATTCCCGAGAAGAATCGCCACCCCCAGAATTCCCCAGAAGAATCGCCACCCCCCAGAATTCCTCAGAAAAATCGCCACCCCCAGAAGAGTCGCCACCCCCCAGAATTCCCCAGAAAAATCGCCCCCAAAATTCCCTAGAAGAATCACCACCCCAGAATTCCCCAGAAGAATTGCCACCCCCCAGAATTCCTCAGAAGAATCGCGCCTAGAATTCCCTAGAAGAATCACCACCCCAGAATTCCCTTAGAAAATCGCCACCCCGCAGAATTCCCTAGAAGAATCGCCCCCAGAATTCCCCAGAGAAATCGCGCGATGAATTTACAGATTGCGACATTAATTATTGTTGAAAATGTTTCTAAAATTTCCTGTTCAAAACAATTTAGCATAAAGTTATTTATCAATTTTGATGCTGCAGTTCTGGAAGATGCTGGCTTGGTCGCGGCTGGCAGCAAAGCTCGCCACAGTCAAAGGTCGAAACCCAAACTGAAACGCAACGAGGATAACTGGTGCACCAGCATAGAGCACGTCAGGAGCCCACTAAGCTACACTTTGCGCAATGAATCAAACAAGATCATAATCGAATGCCCGGTCCGGGTGTTGCCAAGGCGGTCCCGCTGCCGGTTCAGAGTCCAGTGGTACAAGGACGGCCGGGCGATCCAGTTCGATCGGGCCGGCATCAGCCCGTGAGTGTGGGGATCGGGTTAGATGAATTCGGCTTTCTAAATGAGTTATTTAGATCCCATCCCACGCTTGAAATCCCCAGTCCCACACTTAAAATCCCAAATCCCAACTTTCAGATCCCATCCCACACTTGAAATCCCAAATCCCACACTTGAAATCCCAAATCCCAACTTTCAGATCCCATCCCACACTTGAAATCCCAAATCCCAACTTTCAGATCCCATCCCACACTTGAAATCCCAAATCCCAACTTTCAGATCCCATCCCACACTTGAAATCCCAAATCCCAACTTTCAGATCCCATCCCACACTTGAAATCCCAAATCCCAACTTTCAGATCCCAAATCCCAACTTTCAGATCCCATCCCACACTTGAAATCCCAAATCCCATCTTTCAGATCCCATCCCACACTTGAAATCCCAAATCCCATCTTTCAGATCCCATCCCACACTTGAAATCCCAAATCCCAACTTTCAGATCCCACCCGCACCTTCGCCTGTATCGCCGCGGACGGCACCTGGCCTTCACTCGGGTTCAATTCTATCACGCCGGCAACTACACCTGCCGAATCAGTAGTAACGAAATCTTCCCACCCGGGCCGGGTTGCCATGGCAACCAGCAGGAGGATCCCATCTCTTGCTACCCGGCCAAATCGTTGAAGTTTATTAATCTGAGGGTATCGCCGGAGTCGCACTCGGCAATCATCGACAGCATGCCGTACTATCCGCCTGACGAGCCCCGGCAGCTGCAGGAGGGCCGGCTGTACATGTCGCGGCTGCGAGATGGCTCCGAGATTGAGTTGCACTTCCGTGACGACCGGCAGGCTGATCCGTTCGACTGCCGCTTCATCTTGGCGCACCGGCGCGGAGTTCCGTTAGCTGGCGCTCCACGGGTTGTCTGGTCCCACAGCCCCGACCCCGGACCGAGCATCCGGCCCACCGAGTTCACTGCCTTGGGCCCGAGCTCCATCCATGGCTATTCAATTGAAGACCCGCAGCAGGTGGCCTGCAAACCTGAGGACTTCGGCTTCGCCTATCTGAGTGATGAGTGGCAGAAGTCCAGCCTGATGGCCACCTGCTACAGGGCGGGCCTGTCCGCTCTGCGGGTGAGCGACAGGTCTCACGGATACTACAGGTGAGTGAGCTGTGTGTGTGTCTGCCTGTCTGTCTGCCTGCCTGTCTGCCTGTCTGTCTATCTGTCTGCCTGTCTGCCTGTCTGTCTGTCTGCCTGCCTGTCTGTCTGTCTGTCTGTCTGTCTGCCTGCCTGTCTGTCTGCCTGCCTGTCTGCCTGCCTGTCTGTCTGCCTGTCTGTCTGTCTGCCTGCCTGTCTGCCTGCCTGCCTGCCTGTCTTTCTGTCTGCCTGTCTGTCTGTCTGTCTGTGTCTGTCTGTCTGTCTGTCTGTCTGTCTGTCTGTCTGTCTGTCTGTCTGTCTGTCTGTCTGTCTGATCAATGCACCTGTCCGCCACCCAGGTGCTCGGTGAGCTATCAAAACAGCACCCTGGTAGAGCAGTTCCGCCTGGGCTTCTCAGCCGACCTGTCACTCAAAGCGAAGCCGCAGGGCCCGCTGGAGCCAGCCGTGGACTTCACCAAGAACTCCTCCGTGTGCCTTGGCGGCCGGCTGGAACTGGACTGCGTGGTGTCACCAGCCGCCGCCTCCGTGGTGCTGGCCAGAGTCTACGAGCCACAGCTAGACGCTTTTGGAGAAATTGTGAAGTACAACAAGGTCGACCACCTGGTGGCGTACTGGTACCCGGAGGGGCTGGAGTCCAACGGCAGCAAGACGGCATCGGTGACCGTGGGCTCACGAGACATCCGAGTCAAGCTGGTGATGGACAGCGTGACAGCAGATCAAGACGGCTACTATATCTGCGCCGCTGAAGCCAAAGGCTTTCGAAGACCTGCGCTCAAATATTTTCATCTCGACGTGATTCCAGACTGCGTAGTCGGGGAGGCGGCTTCGAGACTGAGCGCTGTGGCTGGTGAGTTCAGAAGGCTCTGCGTGAATCTTGAGTCCCCCAGATTTCCCCTGAATCCTCCAGATTCCCCAGAATCCTCCAGATTCCCCTGAGTCCTCCAGATCCCCCTGAATCCCCCAGAGATTCCCCTGAATCCCCCAGATTTCCCCTGAATCCCCCAGATTCCCCTGAATCCACAGAAAAATCACCTCCCCCCAGAATACCCCAGAAGAATCGCCCCCAGAATTCCCCTAAAGAATCGCCCCCATAATTCCCCTAAAGAATCGCCCCAGAATTCCCCTAAAGAATCGCCCCCATAATTCCCCTAAAGAATCGCCCCCATAATTCCCCTAAAGAATCGCCCCCATAATTCCCCTAAAGAATCGCCCCCATAATTCCCCTAAAGAATCGCCCCCATAATTCCCCTAAAGAATCGCCCCAGAATTCCCCTAAAGAATCGCCCCAGAATTCCCCTAAAGAATCGCCCCAGAATTCCCCTAAAGAATCGCCCCCATAATTCCCCTAAAGAATCGCCCCCATAATTCCCCTAAAGAATCGCCCCCATAATTCCCCTAAAGAATCGCCCCCATAATTCCCCTAAAGAATCGCCCCCATAATTCCCCTAAAGAATCGCCCCCATAATTCCCCTAAAGAATCGCCCCCATAATTCCCCTAAAGAATCGCCCCCATAATTCCCCTAAAGAATCGCCCCCAGAATTCCCCTAAAGAATCGCCCCTAGAATTCCCCAGAAGAATATCGGCAATCTCCCCCCTCCCCGACCCCCTGCAGATGCGGCCCGTCTCCAGATCATTGTGTACTCCGCCGCGGCCGGCCTCGCAGCCTCCCTCATCATCGGCGCCCTGATCTTCATCTACTATTTCGCTAAGCGCCGCACAGCTCCGATCAAGAAGCGCCTGGTCTGCGTCGACAACAGCGAGCTGTACATGACTGCAGGCGGCGCCGACCAGCGCCAGCGGCAGAACACCGCGTCCACCAGCCAGGCTTCCACCGTGACTGCGTCTGACACAGCCCAGCTGCTGGTGCCGGAGGTTCGGGTGGAGCGCATCGGAGCGTCCAGATCCATGTGGGGCTTCGGATCCCGACGGGCTGGGCAGGATGATGAGGGCGAGGGTTCAACAAGTACAAAAATCAATAGGGAGGTTCGTTATGTCATTCCCAGCTGTCCCGTGCTGGAGGTGGACCGGAAACGGTGAGTGAAAATTTAATTAAATAAGTTCTATTGGAGTGACAATTTTATCAGTAAAATCTATCGGAGTGACAATTTTATCAATAAAATCTATCGGAGTGACAATTTTATCAGTAAAATCTATCGGAGTGACAATTTTATCAATAAAATCTATCGGAGTCACAATTTTATCAATAAAATCTATCGGAGTGACAATTTTATCAGTAAAATCTATCGGAGTGACAATTTTATCAATAAAATCTATCGGAGTGACAATTTTATCAGTAAAATCTATCGGAGTGACAATTTTATCAGTAAAATCTATCGGAGTGACAATTTTATCAATAAAATCTATCGGAGTGACAATTTTATCAATAAAATCTATCGGAGTGACAATTTTATCAATAAAATCTATCGGAGTGACAATTTTATCAGTAAAATCTATCGGAGTGACAATTTTATCAATAAAATCTATCGGAGTGACAATTTTATCAGTAAAATCTATCGGAGTGACAATTTTATCAATAAAATCTATCGGAGTGACAATTTTATCAGTAAAATCTATCGGAGTGACAATTTTATCAGTAAAATCTATCGGAGTGACAATTTTATCAATAAAATCTATCGGAGTGACAATTTTATCAATAAAATCTATCGGAGTGACAATTTTATCAGTAAAATCTATCGGAGTGACAATTTTATCAATAAAATCTATCGGAGTGACAATTTTATCAGTAAAATCTATCGGAGTGACAATTTTATCAATAAAATCTATCGGAGTGACAATTTTATCAATAAAATCTATCGGAGTGACAATTTTATCAATAAAATCTATCGGAGTGACAATTTTATCAGTAAAATCTATCGGAGTGACAATTTTATCAATAAAATCTATCGGAGTGACAATTTTATCAGTAAAATCTATCGGAGTGCCATTTTTATCAATAAAATCTATCGGAGTGACAATTTTATCAGTAAAATCTATCGGAGTGCCATTTTTATCAATAAAATCTATCGGAGTGACAATTTTTTCAATGAAATCTATCGGAGTGACAATTTTATCAATAAAATCTATCGGAGTGACAATTTTATCAATGACATCTAACGGAGTGACAATTTTATCAATGACATCTATCGGAGTGACAATTTTATGAATGACATCTAACGGAGTGACAATTTTATCAATGACATTTATCGGAGTGACAATTTTATTAATGAAATCTAACGGAGTGACAATTTTATCAATGAAATCTAACGGAGTGACAATTTTATCAATGACATCTATCGGAGTGACAATAGGCTGAATTTTCAAAAACAACCAACAGTCTCTATTTTCACCCCATTTCTCTAACAAAACCAACAACACTCAGGGTGCAGATGTTTCGACTGCTTGGCGAAGGTGCCTTCGGCAGCGTGCACTCCGGGCAGCTGCTCGTTGGCAACAAACCAAAGGATGTCGCCGTGAAAATGCTCAAGCGTGAGTTGAGGAAGGAACGACTCGATGGGGATTATATAATGAGGATCCGTGCTACCCGATCCCAAATGGGGATCTCTGTGTTCTCTGAATCCCAGTTGGGGATCTGTGTGTTCTCTGAATCCCAGTTGGGGATCTGTGTGATCTCTGAATCCCAGTTGGGGATCTGTGTGATCTCTGAATCCCAGTTTCGGATCTGTGTGATCTCTGAATCCCAGTTGGGGATCTGTGTGTTCTCTGAATCCCAGTTGGGGATCTGTGTTCTCTGAATCCCAGTTAGGGATCTGTGTGATCTCTGAATCCCAGTTGGGGATCTGTGTGATCTCTGAATCCCAGTTGGGGATCTGTGTGATCTCTGAATCCCAGTTGGGGATCTGTGTGATCTCTGAATCCCAGTTGGGGATCTGTGTGATCTCTGAATCCCAGTTGGGGATCTGTGTGTTCTCTGAATCCCAGTTGGGGATCTGTGTGTTCTCTGAATCCCAGTTGGGGATCTGTGTGTTCTCTGAATCCCAGTTGGGGATCTGTGTGTTCTCTGAATCCCAGTTGGGGATCTGTGTTCCCCGATCCTAAATGGAACATCTAAAAATCAATCAAACAATTTTTATGATTTATTACTTCTATCAAATCTCTGCGCACCCCAGGCAATTACAGCGAAGAGGAACTGGTCGCCCTGTTCAAAGAGATGGAGATTATGAAGCTGATGAGTCGGAATCCGCATCCCAACATCATCAAACTGGTTGGCATCAGCACCAGGAATGGTGAGTTGGGTTGAGATCACGACTGGGGTTTCATTTCTGCTGCTTAAATTTTGTTTTGAGTTGTGATGAGAGTGAAGGATTCAAGATGAGATTGAATGGAGGTGAGAGTGAATGGAAGTGAGAGTGAATGGAGGTGAAAGTGAATGGAGGTGAGAGTGAATGGAAGTGAGAGTGAATGGGGGTGAAAGTGAATGGAGGTGAGAGTGAATAGAAGTGAGAGTGAATGGAGGTGAGATTCAATGGAGGTGAGAGTGAATGGAGGTGAGAGTGAATGGAAGTGAGAGTGAATGACGGTGAGAGTGAATGGAAGTGAGAGTGAATAGAAGTGAGAGTGAATGGAGGTGAGATTCAATGGAGGTGAGAGTGAATGTAGGTGAGAGTGAATGTAGGTGAGCGTGAATGACGGTGAAAGTGAATGGAGGTGAGAGTGAATGAAGATGAAAGTGAGATTGTTTAACAAAATGTTCGAGCATATCAGACTGAAAAGTGGAAAAGCATGCAGTGAACAAAAAAGGAAAGTTCACTCCAGGTGCAGGAAGCTGCAAGAGCAGCAATAAGTCAGAATCAAAGCTCCCCCCTCCGAAGTCGTCAGCTGACTTCGTAACTCCAGAAGCGTAGCGAGATGCTGTATAGCGGAAATTGCTATTTCTGTTATCTGCTGTCTTCATCACCTGGGAAAGTTTCATTTGCTTCCGTCTGTCTGTGCAACAGGTCGCAGTTAAATCAAGTCTTTGTTGTTTCACTTTACAGAAGTACTATTCAGTCCAAGTCAGCATTTGACTCTGTGTTGTTCCGCTGAGGGACAAAGACTTGGGTGGGAAAAAAACACAAAGAGGAACTGTTGGTCCAGCTTCACCGTATCAACATCAATCATTTGATATGTTCCTTTCCGTAAACTTATATATCCTAACGATCTCGTGATATGCTTCCACCAAAGGTATTAACAGGAACGAATAAACAAAGACTTGTATTCTGATACCTTCCTATCGTGAAGCACCAACCCTACCCAGATTTTCGGTGCATTTTTGGTCATGAGACCTTGTTTAGTTCAAGCCAGACTGGACTAGTGAGCCCAGTCAGCAAGACCTGATTCTGGGACTGCAAAAAATAGGTGACAAGACATTACTTGGTGTTGGACTGGATTCTGTAGCGGTATGGCTGATGGCGTGTTGTGATGCTTTAATGTGCGAAATATGCGAACGATCCATTAAAGACTTATACTGTATTTTCCTAATTTATGAACATTCATAAGTTTTTTAGAAAAAATCCTGCAGTAACCCCCCCCCCACCAGAAGAATCCCCCAGAATTGCCAAAAAGAATTGCCCCCGCAGAATTCCCCAGAAGAATTGCCCCCAAATTCCTCTGAAAAATCACCCCCAAAATTCCCCACAAGAATCGCCCTAGAATTCCCAGAAGAATCACCCCAAAATTCTCCAGAAGAATCTCCCCCCAGAATTCCACAGAATATTCGCCCCCCCCCCAGAACTCCCCAGAAGAATCGCCCCCAAAAATCCTCAGGGACCCCGAAGAATCGCCACCTCAGAATTCCCCAGATGAATCGCCACCCCATAATTCCCCAGAAGAATCGCCACCCCAGAATGCCCCAGAAGAATCGCCACCTCAGAATTCCCCAGAAGAATCGCCACCTCAGAATTCCCCAGAAGAATCGCCACCCCAGAATTCCCCAGAAGAATCGCCACCTCAGAATTCCCCAGAAGAATCGCCACCTCAGAATTCCCCAGATGAATCGCCACCCCAGAATTCCCCAGAAGAATCGCCACCCCAGAATTCCCCAGAAGAATCGCCACCCCAGAATTCCCCAGAAGAATCGCCACCTCAGAATTCCCCAGATGAATCGCCACCCCATAATTCCCCAGAAGAATCGCCACCCCAGAATTCCCCAGAAGAATCGCCACCCCAGAATTCCCCAGAAGAATCGCCACCTCAGAATTCCCCAGAAGAATCGCCACCCCAGAATTCCCCAGAAGAATCGCCACCTCAGAATTCCCCAGAAGAATCACCACCCCAGAATTCCCCAGAAGAATTGCCCCCAAATTCCTCCGAAAAATCACCCCCAGAATTCCCCAGAAGAATCACCACCCCAGAATTCCCCAGAAGAATTGCCCCCAAATTCCTCCGAAAAATCACCCCCAGAATTCCCCAGAAGAATCGCCCCCAGAACTCTCCAGAAGAATCGCCACCCCAGAATTCCCCAGAAGAATCGCCCCCTAAATTCAGCTCCCCATCCAACCCGCAGGCCCATTTCTACTCCTAGTGGAGCTGGCCCATCACGGAAATCTGCGCGACTTTTTGAAATACCGGTGCCTGTCGGACCGGGTGGCGCTCCAGTACCACAACCTGCACCCGGGCACGAAGCAGATGCAGTACCTGCCCTGCGTATCCGGCCAGCTGCTGCTGCAGTTCGCGACTGACGTGGCCAGCGCTCTGGATTTCATGGCCAGCATCAAGGTGGGTAAAACAACTGGCTGCCCCTGACCCCTATCTCTACGGAAATCTCTGAGATCTCTACGGAAATCTCTCTAAGATCTCTACGGAAATCTCTCTAAGATCTCTACGGAAATCTCTCTAAGATCTCTACGGAAATCTCTCTAAGATCTCTACGGAAATCTCTCTGGGATCTCTACGGAAATCTCTTTGGGATCTCTACGGAAATCTCTCTGGGATCTCTACGGAAATCTCTCTAAGATCTCTACGGAAATCTCTCTGGGATCTCTACCGAAATCTCTCTGGGATCTCTACCGAAATCTCTCTAAGATCTCTACGGAAATCTCTTTGAGATCTCTACGGAAATCTTTGAGATCTCTACAGAAGTCTTTCTGAGATCTCTACGGAAATCTCTGAGATCTCTACGGAAATCTCTGAGATCTCTACGGAAATCTCTGAGATCTCTACGGAAATCTCTCTGAGATCTCTACGGAAATCTCTCTAAGATCTCTACGGAAATCTCTCTAAGATCTCTACGGAAATCTCTGAGATCTCTACGGAAATCTCTCTGGGATCTCTACGGAAATCTCTCTGGGATCTCTACGGAAATCTCTCTAAGATCTCTACGGAAATCTCTCTGGGATCTCTACCGAAATCTCTCTGGGATCTCTACCGAAATCTCTCTAAG
This sequence comes from Macrostomum lignano, assembly GCA_002269645.1. NCBI lineage: Eukaryota > Metazoa > Platyhelminthes > Macrostomidae > Macrostomum > Macrostomum lignano. The sequence continues at coordinate 1,286,073 of NIVC01000038.1, forward strand.
ATCTCTACGGAAATCTCTTTGAGATCTCTACGGAAATCTTTGAGATCTCTACAGAAGTCTTTCTGAGATCTCTACGGAAATCTCTGAGATCTCTACGGAAATCTCTGAGATCTCTACGGAAATCTCTGAGATCTCTACGGAAATCTCTCTGAGATCTCTACGGAAATCTCTCTAAGATCTCTACGGAAATCTTTGAGATCTCTACAGAAGTCTTTCTGAGATCTCTACGGAAATCTCTGAGATCTCTACGGAAATCTCTGAGATCTCTACAGAAGTCTTTCTAAGATCTCTACGGAAATCTCTGAGATCTTTACGGAAATCTCTAAGATATTTCAGCGTCTTCAAACTTGAAAATTTCAAAATTATTTTTTTAACTTAAATGTTTTAAATTCGAATTCTTGAAAAATTCTCCCACTGGAAACAGGTCTAAACGTCTTAATCTTAAATATCCCCAAGCCAGTAAGTCAAGGCCCACCCATTAGGTTTGGGAATGCGAGGCCCTGGATCCACACAGGTCGCATGGGGATCGTGCCTTGATGCTGATTCTGTTCGACCCCATTGTGGAGCGTGATGCATACTAGGATTCATGCCTCTAATGCCAGCCTGTCTGTATCTGCTTTTGGGTGACTGAGTGGCTGACTGTGGGTCTCCTGAAGAGAGTGGCAACAAGTTGAAATGGATCTCTACATTGTATTTTGTCATTGTAAAACAATGCGCGTCTGCTGCATGCTGCGTAGTAGGACCTGTAATTTTTATTGCTTGTATTTATGCACTGTTGTTCTTAAGTTCTGCCTGCGCATCTCTTGGACGGGTGGCATTGCTGTGTGTTGCCGACTCTTGATGGTTGATAGATGGTGACAGGGCCCGTCTGTCTGTCTGTCTGTCTGTCTGTCTGTCTGTCTGTCTGTCTGTCTCTGTCTGTCTGTCTGTCTCTGTCTGTCTGTCTGTCTGTCTGTCTCTGTCTGTCTGTCTGTCTGTCTGTCTGTCTGTCTCTGTCTGTCTGTCTGTCTCTGTCTGTCTGTCTGTCTGTCTGTCTCTGTCTGTCTGTCTGTCTGTGTCTGTCTGTCTGTCTGTCTGTCTGTCTGTCTGTGTCTGTCTGTCTGTCTGTGTCTGTCCATCTGTCTGTGTCTGTCTGTCTGTCTGTCTGTCTGTCTGTCTGTCTGTGTCTGTCTGTCTGTCTGTGTCTGTCTGTCTGTCTGTGTCTGTCCATCTGTCTGTGTCTGTCTGTCTGTCTGTGTCTGTCCATCTGTCTGTGTCTGTCCATCTGTCTGTGTCTGTCTGTCTGTCTGTGTCTGTCCATCTGTCTGTCTGTCTGTCTGTCTGTCTGTCTGTGTCTGTCTGTCTGTCTGTGTCTGTCCATCTGTCTGTCTGTCTGTCTGTCTGTCTGTCTGTCTGTCTGTCTGTCTGTCTGTCTGTCTGTGTCTGTCCATCAGTCTGTCTGTCTGTCTGTCTGTGTCTGTCTGCCTGTCTATCTGTCTGTCTGCCTGTCTATCTGTCTATCTGTCAGTCTGTCTGTCTGTCTGTCTGTCTGTCTGTCTGTCTGTCAGCTTGTCTGTCTGTCTGTCTGTCTGTCTGTCTGTCTGTCTGTCTGTCTGTCTGTCTGTCTGTCTGTCAGCTTGTCTGTCTGCCTGTCTGTGTCTATCTGTCTGTCTGTCTGCCTGTCTGTGTCTGTCTGCCTGCCTGTCTGTCTGTCTGTCTGTCTGTCTGTCTGTCTGTGTCTGTCTGCCTGTCTGTCTGTCTGTCTATCTGTCTGTCTGCCTGTCTGTGTCTATCTGTCTGTCTGCCTGTCTGTCTGTCTGTCTATCTGTCTGTCTGTCTGTCTGCCTGTCTGTGTCTATCTGTCTGTCTGTCTGCCTGTCTGTCTGTCTGTGTGTCAGACCGCATCTCTCCGCCTCAATCCCCCAGATTGTCCACAGAGACGTGGCCGCTCGCAACATCCTGGTTGCCAATGGCGACAATAACGATGGCAGTCTGGTTGCTAAGGTGGCCGACTTTGGACTGACGCGCAACGTACAGGACAAGGACTACTACCGGGTCATCAATGAGGTGAGCGGGGCCGAGTGGATTGGAAAACATGGCTGAGTAGAAACAGATAGGTTGACACATGACAAACAGGTAGAAAATTGGGGTAGACAGAGAGATTGGGGTAGACAATGGACAATTAGACACGAGACAGATAAATGCGAGACAAGTAGACACCAGACAGGTACACACAGGTAGACAGGTAGACAAGGAAGAGACTGGTAGATAAGAGACAGGTAGATACGAGACAGGTAGATACGGGAGACAGGTAGACAAGAGACAGGTAGACACGGGAGACAGGTAGACACGGGAGACAGGTAGACAAGAGACAGGTAGACAAGGGACAGGTAGACAAGAGACAGGTAGACACGGGACGGGTAGACACAGAACAGGTAGACACGAGACAGGTAGACAAGAGACAGGTAGACAAAGGTAGACACGGGACAGGTAGACACAGGTAGACGGGTAGACACGGGAGACAGGTAGACACGGGACAGTAGACACGAGACAGGTAGACACAGGACAGGTAGACACGGGACAGGTAGACACAGGACGGGTAGACACAGAACAGGTAGACGCGGGACAGGTAGACACGGGACAGGTAGACACAGGACGGGTAGACATGAGACAGGTAGACACGGGACAGGTAGACACAGGACAGGTAGACAAGAGACAGGTAGACACGGGACAGTAGACACGGGACAGTAGACACGAGACGGGTAGACACAGGACGGGTAGACACAGGACAGGTAGACACGGGACAGGTAGACATGGGACAGGTAGACACAAGCTAGGCATATACAGATCACTTGACCACTGCAGCAGTTAAATATCACGCGTTTCATGACCTTCTCTCCAATCCAGCAACCAGTGTGAATCGAGTGCAGAATATGTGATGCCTATCTTTGCATTGTAATTGCAATCGTAATTCAGCTTCTTATTCAACCCTTGGGGAGCTCTTTGTTGCGTCCGCGATTTCGGGGCTCTCCCGCCATCCCCAGGGTCCCCTGATATAGAGTAATACCCCCGGTGCCTGCACCAGGACAAGCCTCACCATCATAATTCTTTAGTTCTGGGTTTGTTGCGTGCCCTAAGCGAGGCCTTGACTTTGTCTTTGTTTTATTAAATCGCTTCTGTGCCTCTCCTCTTTGTCTGGTATAAGCGACTCCCCTGCTGGGGACATAGAGGTGAATCAAGGTCAGTCTGATAGGGAATGGGGGTCTAGTAAGGCATGTAGGAAGTACTGTACAGCCCTTTTTTTTCTTGAACTAAGTTAAAAAATTTCTGCTTTTAGTAAGCCAATTCTAACTAGTATTGGGGGATGTGGGGAGATGGATATGGAAGAGAGGGTAGATAGGAGGGGAGAGAGGGTAACAGGAGAGGGTAGAGAGGGGGTAAATAGAAGATGGGAGAGAGGGTAGCAGGAGAGGGAAGAGAGAGGGTTAACAGGAGGGGAGAGAGAGAGGGTAAACAGGAGGGGAGATAGAGAGGGTAAACAGGAGGGGAGAGAGAGAGGGTTAACAGGAGGGGAGAGAGAGGGTGTACAGGAGGGGAGAGAGAGGGTTAACAGGAGGGGGGAAAGGGGTTAACAGGAGGGGGGAGAGAGGGTGTACAGGAGGGGAGAGAGGGTTAACAGGAGGGGAGAGAGAGGGTTAACAGGAGGGGAGAGAGAGGGTTAACAGGAGGGGAGAGAGGGTTAACAGGAGGGGAGAGAGAGGGTTAACAGGAGGGGAGAGAGAGGGTTAACAGGAGGGGGAGAGAGGGTTAACAGGAGGGGAGAGAGAGGGTTAACAGGAGGGGAGAGAGGGTTAACAGGAGGGGAGAGAGAGGGTTAACAGGAGGGGAGAGAGAGGGTTAACAGGAGGGGAGAGAGAGGGTTAACAGGAGGGGAGAGAGAGGGTTAACAGGAGGGGAGAGAGAGGGTTAACAGGAGGGGAGAGAGAGGGTTAACAGGAGGGGAGAGAGAGGGTTAACAGGAGGGAGAGAGAGGGTTAACAGGAGGGGAGAGAGAGGGTTAACAGGAGGGGAGAGAGGGTTAACAGGAGGGGAGAGAGAGGGTTAACAGGAGGGGAGAGAGAGGGTTAACATAAGGGGAGAGAGAGGGTTAACAGGAGGGGAGAGAGAGGGTTAACAGGAGGGGAGAGAGAGGGTTAACAGGAGGGGAGAGAGGGTTAACAGGAGGGGAGAGAGAGGGTTAACAGGAGGGGAGAGAGGCCAGTTGGTGACAAACTGATGTGAGAAGCAGCCATCAACCTGTCAATCATCAAATTTCACTTTGCAGGGCAAGCTGCCGGTGAAGTGGCTGGCTCCCGAGTGCCTGCGTTCTCGAGTGTTCTCCACAGAATCGGACGTGTGAGTAACCCAGTTCGCCAGTGCGATAATTGCCAAATTATTGTTACTGTCATGTGAAATCAATGTCGATATTGTAAACTGGTTATAAAAGGTTGTAAAGTTTCGAATACGGCTTGCATATACTTATAATTGCATTTCAAATTGTAAAATCTAGTAGTTACACGTCAGCGTTGGTGAGGTTGGCAACTTTATGATGGTGCCGCTGGTGCTGGGAGATGGAAATCCTCTTTAGGTTGTCCTAGCATTTACCGAATAGGATGCAGGCTAAATGCCCATCTATCCAAGTAGTCAAGGGAACTCCAATCCTTCCGTTGAAGACTGAAACCGAAACGTTTTGTCCATGGACCTCTAAGTGTGCGAATTTGGACTGGAAGTTAAAACACTTGAATTATTAAAATCCACCCTGGAATCAAAATATGTGACAGAGAGAGGTATTTTCACAATTCCCAATATTCACTATTCATTCACAACCCTAACATTCACAATCTTCACAATCACCAATATTCACAATCTTCACGATCTCCAATATTCACAATCTTCACGATCTCTAATATTCACAATCTTCACGATCTCCAATATTCACAATCTTCACGATCTCCAATATTCACAATCTTCACGATCTCTAATATTCACAATCTTCACGATCTCTAATGTTCACAATCTTCACAATCTCCAATATTCACAATCTTCACAATCTCCAATATTCACAATCTTCACGATCTCTATTGTTCACAATCTTCACAATCTCCTATATTCACAATCTTCACGATCTCCAATATTCACAATCTTCACGATCTCTAATGTTCACAATCTTCACAATCTCCAATATTCACAATCTTCACAATCACCAATACTCACAATCTTCACGATCTCCTATATTCACAATCTTCACGATCTCCAATGTTCACAATCTTTACAATCACCAATATTCACAATCTTCACGATCTCTAATATTCACAATCTTCACAATCACCAATATTCACAATCTTCACGATCTCCTATATTCACAATCTTCACGATCTCCTATATTCACAATCATTACAATTCCCAATGCTCTCAGTCTTCACAATCACCAATATTCACAATCTTCACGATCTCTAATATTCACAATCTTCACGATCTCTAATATTCACAATTTTCACGATCTCCAATATTCACAATCTTCACGATCTCTAATATTCACAATCTTCACGATCTCCTATATTCACAATCTTCATGATCTCCAATATTCACAATCTTTACAATCCCCAATGCTCTCAGTCTTCACAATTCCCAATATTCACAATCTCCAAAATTCACAATTTTCACAATCCCTACTGTTCACAATTTTCAAAATTTCCAATGTTCAGAATCTTCACGATCTTCACAAACTCCACAATCCCTAACATTCACAATCCCGAATATTCACAATCCCCAGTATTCAAAATCTTCACAATCCCAGTATTCACAATCTTTACAATCACCAATATTCACAATCTTCCCAATTCACAATCTTAACAATCCGATTGTCACTAAAACATGCCAGTCTTTCCAATCCAGATCCAGCAAAGTCCCTGGTGCCGCATAGAATTCCAAGTCTTACCCACCAGTGTGTGATTCATGACTAAAAGAGACAGGGTAAAGGGAGCGACTTTCAACCCCAAAGTGGCCTGTGGGGTCAGTCATCACGTGACTTCCTTCGCTGGGGTCCCCCATCTCTTGAATTATAACTTGGTTCCTCGAAAGCTTGCAATCTTCAGTCTAAACCCACCAGCATCCTCTTTGCCTCTTATTAATGGCATTGCTGGAAGCGAACTGAACTTTAAGGGAGGCTGCCCTGGATGTGGATCGATTTAAATGACGCTGGGTACTTTAAGAATCTCTCTTGACTCCTTATTCCCGAATGGGGATCTTGATCCCAGAAATGGGGATCTTGATTCCAGAAATGAGAATCTTGATTCCAGAAATGGGGATCTTCATCCCAGAAATGGGGATCTTGATCTCAGAAATGGGATTTTGATTCCAGAAATGGGGATCTTGATTCCAGAAATGGGGATCTTGATCTCAGAAATGGGAATCTTAATTCCAGAAATGGGGATCTTGATCCCAGAAATAGAAATCTTAATCTCAGAAATGGGGATCTTGATCTCAGAAATGGGAATCTTAATTCCAGAAATGGGGATCTTGATCCCAGAAATGGGGATCTTGATCTCAGAAATGGGATTTTGATTCCAGAAATGGGGATCTTGATTCCAGAAATGGGGATCTTGATCCCAGAAATGGGGATCTTGATCCTAGAAATGAGAATCTTGATTCCAGAAATGGGGATCTTGATCCCAGAAATGGGGATCTTGATCTCAGAAATGGGATTTTGATTCCAGAAATGGGGATCTTAATTCCAGAAATGGGGATCTTGATCCCAGAAATGGGGATCTTGATCCCAGAAATGGGGATCTTGATCCCAGAAATGGGGATCTTGATCCCAGAAATGGGGATCTTGATCCAGAAATGGGGATCTTGATCCCAGAAATGGGGATCTTGATCCCAGAAATGGGGATCTTGATCCCAGAAATGGGGATCTTGATCCCAGAAATGGGGATCTTGATCCCAGAAATGGGGATCTTGATCCCAGAAATGGGGATCTTGATCCCACAAATGGGGATCTTGATCCCACAAATGGGAATATTGATCCCAGAAATGGGGATCTTGATTCCAGAAATGGGATCTTGATTCCAGAAATGGGATCTTGATTCCAGAAATGGGATTTTGATCTCAGAAATGGGATTTTGATCTCAGAAATTGGGATCTTGATCCCAGAAATGGGGATCTTGATCTCAGAAATGGGGATCTTGATCCCAGAAATAGGGATCTGAATTATAGAAATGATCTTAAATTCTTTGAAAAATTAAAAACGCTACTAAACTTACTTCAGCTGGGCATACGGAATTTTGCTATTCGAGATCTACAGCTTTGGCGAGCTGCCGTACCCGGGCGTTTCACCCGGCGACATCCTGGGCCACCTGGAGTCCGGCAAGGTCAACTCGCGTCCCAAATTCGCCGGCGAGCCGATGTACCAGCTGATGCGCCAGTGCTGGAGCTGGGATCCGAAGCTCCGGCCCGGATTTCGGGAGATTTTAAACCGGCTTGAAGAGATGCGGACGGCTGGCAACTCGCTGGCCGAGCCGGAAGCTGCGGATGAAGCTGATTCGGGGGACGGCGAAGTTGGGAATTCGCAGGCGGAGTGATCTTAGCGGCTGTCAATGCGGGCTTGAGACTAATTTGGGATATTTATCCTAAATATTTGAATTGGGGATATTTATCCTATTATAGGAATAGGGGATATTTAAACCATTATTGCTAAACTCCTTCCCGACATCAAACTAAGAGTTTTAGGAGTCTTAGGAGCTGTCAGCTCTTATTAATAGCTATTCCAGTATCTAGTGATTTCTTATTTTTCTAAACTTCATATCCGCACCATACTACTGAAATGTGAGGTACTGGAAATTCAATTCAATTCAATTTCGAAATTCAATTCGATTTCGATTATAACAAACTTTTTTACGCTTTTTATTATTCAAAGCGATCAGGCCTGTTTGCTATATGATTGACATCCCAATAAGCATGAACTCATTTGGCAGCAGATTCTACAAACTATTCTACAAACAAATTATTTACTAATTTGTTATATATGCTACTATAAGTATTTGTGCGTCAAACTTTTTTTTTCACAGTTGGTTCATTCTATCAATAATTATCATTTTCTCATCTCTGCGCACGTGTAACATTTAATTCTGCTTCTTTTTATGTCATCTCGATTTATTTTCGACCTGTTTATTATTTTTTTAAATTGAAACACGTGTTGTATTTAATTACTTTTCCTACGATTAACTACTGTTTTCTAAGTAGGGACTGGCGAGTTTGCGGCGAAAAAACTGTCTACAGTTTGCTGAATTTTAATTTTTATGTAATTGATTGATCTTAGTTTTCTGTTTTGAACGATTCTATTTTGTTATAATTTGTTGCGCTTTGCGCTTCAAATTTTCTGTAGTCCATCATAAAGTTTCTTAGTCGCTCCTTTAATTAATAAAGTCTCCTAAACGTCCCATAAATTCGCAAAACTGCATCATAACTTGTAAACTTGTATAGTCTTACATAGCTTACATCATCATCTTACATCACCAATCATACATTTGTTAAGTCTTTTGTTAAGTTGTTTTTATTGGTAATTGGTTTTCCCTGTTGTTACTAGGAGTGTACATGTTTAATAATATTTTTGTTCATTTTTTACCCAATATTTGTACTGTACTATTGTTTTGCATCGAAATACAATTGTAGTATAATATGTACTTTACTGCTGACAGTAATAATACATGCGTCGAATATCGTCGAATATTTAAAAAAGCAAAAAAATATAAGTACATGTACCCAAAACTGCTCAAACAAATAAATTTACCCACTGAGTAATATTTTATTAGTAAAAATTTGTTTTTGTCGTTTACTAAAATAATATTCGCATTAAACAATTGTGACCATTGCAACGTTTAAAACTTCATTATTTGCATACATATCGTCCAAGCTCTGAGGCGTTTCAGATAGGCAGATAGACAAAGTGATTTAATGGATAGGAATTGACTTTAGCTTACATGTTATATCTATCTCATTTATTGAAGACCAATCAAGTACATCGAAGTGGGGGGGGGCTATTTGATGGGAGCACATATGCACATTGCACATACATTTTGTCATCTATAAGGGCCACCCTAAATCCTGCTGTATACCTTTGTCAGTTTGTGAAATTGGGACAACCAGGTCATATTCGATTCTGTGTTGGAAGTGACAATTCGTCTGAAAATGTTCGAATTTTCAACTGATTCAAAAATACATGTATTGCGAAATTACGTACTGTACACAGAACTATTAATTTATTTATATCCTAAAGAAATGAAAATTACAAAGGGCAAGACCAATCAGTTAATTTTCTGGATCTCTTGGCTGTCTCCTTTGGGTGGGTTTCACAAACGCGAAATTTCACAATCGTTAAATTTTTTGCACTTACTTTCATATACGGCAGTCTTTTTAGCGGTTTTGAAGTTTCGCAGTTGTGAAGTTTCACATTTGTGAAGTTTACAGCAACAGTGCCCTATCGCTCCAGCTTGTACCCTTTGCTCCTTTAACAAACAGTTCCGGAAATCGTACTAGTTTTAAGAAAGTTCAGACAAAAATTAGGAAAATCAGAGTTTAATTTACCAATTAAACTGCAGAATTTAAAAAAATGTTTTTGTAATGCATAAAAAATTAAAATACGAATAGCATAAAAGTAAACAAGTTGTTTCGCCTGACAACTTCGACACGATAGTTTACTCAGATTTTACGAAAACCTTGACTCCCTGTCTCCCAGTTTCCACAATAATGTTAGTCTTAACCCAAGCTTTGTAAATTCACAGAATATATTATTCATACGATAGGCTTGTAGTTTTCCTCAGCTATACTCACTGTATAATAACATTTATTTTTCTTTTTTTTTCAGCCAACCTGCACTGGCTTTACGCCTGTACATCAGTATAAAATAGTTTTCTTACTGTCGTAAAAACTTTAATATTGAAGAAAGTATTCAAATAATATGTGAAAATAGATAAATTTTCAAAAATTTTGATAAAAAATAAATAAAACTAGTAGTCTTACACTAAAAATAATACTAGCTAAATTATATTGTACTTGTAGTGTGATATTATTATGGGTTTGTGATTTCAAGCGTGAGTCGTGACTGTATTTTCTAAAATTGTGTAATAACAGTAATGATATTATTGTAATAAATAAAACCACTAGAATAATTTAAGGATGCTTATATGATACTAGCCGTAGCCGATGGATAGAAATTGTTCTGGATTCGCATGCTGTTAGTTTATTTAAAAAATTTTAACACTTTGAATTTAACCATTTATCTTGTTAATCATCAAAAATCATATTTATAATTAATGATCAAACTTAAACTGTGCACAATTTTTTAAAGAATTTTTTAATTTCTAAACTAAGGTAATAAAGGTGCTTAAGATGCTATGAGCTATAGCTGGTATTCTAGAATAATATCCTCTATCTTACTTTTAAATTGGTTAAAAATTCCGGAAATATTTTTTCCAACTAGCTGAAAGTGAACTTCCATGAAAATTTTATCGAAATAAGCAAATCTCAAACAACTGAGTGACGTGACTCGTAAATCAAAACATTTTTTCATTCCATTTGAAAATCAAATGACCAAAATGCAATTAAAAGACAATTGACATTTATTAAAGCAGTCAGTAAATGAAATTGTTTAAAAGAGCCAATCAAAGTCAGATGTTGTTAACGTTAGTGACGATCCATTCGATCAGCCTAGCCCGGATCTCGTTGTACCCTGCATCCTGGAAGTTCATCGCTAGAGAGAGCGGCGCGTACTTTAGCCTGGTTGGCGCCCACATCTGCACATAGGGTACATTGCTGATGTCCTGCGCCTCCGCAATGTTGGGCCGCGGATTGTTGGATGTGTCCAGCGCTGACAGGCGCATGGGGACACTGGACTGGAGACCGCTGGCCTGCCAATTTGCTGAACTCCAGCCGCTGAGCTCCTGAAAGATTGGCACCAGTTTGCCCTGACAGATCTGGCAGGTCTGGGCGCTGTACAGCAGCACCTCCACCCGGTTGCTGCTGTACTTGTAGTCGTAAACGCTCTGCGATGTCACCCAGGCTAGGGTCATGGCTGCGGGACTTTAAATTCCTGATCTTGTCTTATCCTGGAACTGCAGAGCGCGAACTCTGATCTTGCCTACTAGGCAGAGTCCGGCATGTCTTTTTATCCATTCAATTCTCGACTGCCGCTCTTGTGGCGGGTTGTGCCATAGACTAAACTTGTGGCTCCTGCCGCCGCGGATGCCATAGAGAGATTGCAATTTTTCTTTTTTGAGTACCTTATAGGTCTGGGGAATAAGTTGTCATTAACTGGATGCGTAATGATATCAACTTGTGCTGTGAAATCCACCCACTTGCCAAATATCTCATAAATAATTCTAAAATCAATTTAAACTTACTCAGAGATCTACATCAAAATCTCTCTGACATCTACATCGAAATCTCTCTGACACCTCTACGGAAATCTCTATGAGATCTCTACGGAAATCTCTATGAGATATCTACGGAAATCTCTATGAGATCTCTACCGAAATCTCTCTGAGATCTCTACGGAAATCTCTATGAGATCTCTACGGAAATCTCTATGAGATCTCTACCGAAATCTCTCTGAGATCTCTACGGAAATCTCTCTGAGATCTATATGGAAATCTCTCTGAGATCTATATGAAAATCTCTCTGAGATCTATATGGAAATCCTCTGAGATCTATATGGAAATCTCTGAGATCTATATGGAAATCTCTGTGAGATCACTACTGAAATCTCTCTGAGATCTCTACGGAAATCTCTGAGTCTATATGGAAATCTCTCTGAGATCTCTACGGAAATCTCTCTGAGATCTATATGGAAATCCTCTGAGATCTATATGGAAATCTCTCTGAGATCTCTACGGAAATCTCTCTGAGATCTATATGAAAATCTCCCGAGATCTATATGGAAATCTCTCTGAGATCTCTACGGAAATCTCTCTGAGATCTATATGAAAATCTCCCGAGATCTATATGGAAATCTCTCTGAGAACTATATGGAAATCTCTCTGAGATCTCTACTGAAATCTCTCTGAGATCTCTACTGAAATCTCTCTGAGATCTCTACTGAAATCTCTCTGAGATCTCTACGGAAATCTCTGAGATCTATATGAAAATCTCTCTGAGATCTATATGGAAATCTCTCTGAGATCTATATGGAAATCTCTGAGATCTATGGAAATCTCTCTGAGATCTCTACGGAAATCCTCTGAGATCTATATGGAAATCTCTCTGAGATCTATATGGAAATCTCTGAGATCTATGGAAATCTCTCTGAGATCTCTACGGAAATCTCTCTGAGATCTATATGAAAATCTCTCTGAGATCTATGTGGAAATCTCTCTGAGATCTCTACGGAAATCTCTCTGAGATCTATATGGAAATCTCTCTGAGATCTATATGGAAATCTCTGAGATCTATGAAAATCTCTCTGAGATCTTACGGAAATCCTCTGAGATCTATATAGAAATCTCTCTGAGATCTATATGGAAATCTCTCTGAGATCTATATGGAAATCTCTCTGAGATCTCTACGGAAATCTCTATGAGATCTCTACCGAAATCTCTCTGAGATCTCTACGGAAATCTCTCTGAAATCTCTACGGAAATCTCTCTGAGATCTCTACGGAAATCTCTCTGAGATCTCTACGGAAATCTCTCTGAGATCTCTACGGTCATCTACCTTAAATCTTCTTTCCTTAAATCGCCCATGGAACATTCAATATCATATTCAACCCTAGCCAATTTTTTTAATTCTCAAAATTCTAAACACTTTAAAATTTTGACGACTCAAAAATTCCAGGCTGCAGATCTCGCTGAAGCTGTTCGCTCCGGCGATGCCGGTCGCGTGCGCGATCAGTTCCTTAGCAACCACACGCAGGTGCGGCTGCTGGTGGAGCGGGACCGGCTTTTGCATGTGGCCTGCGGTTTTGGACACCTGGAGGTTGTGAGAGAGCTGCTGCAGGTGAGGCTCATTAATTAGGATTCTGGGATCATTAATTAGGATTCTGGGATCATTAATTAGGATTCTGGGATCATTAATTAGGATTCTGGGATCATTAATTAGGATTCTGGGATCATTAACTAGGATTCTGGGATCATTAACTAGGATTCTGGGATCATTAACTAGGATTCTGGGATCATTAACTAGGATTCTGGGATCATTAATTAGGATTCTGGGATCATTAACTAGGATTCTGGGATCATTAATTAGGATTCTGGGATCATTAATTAGGATTCTGGGATCATTAATTAGGATTCTGGGAACATTAACTAGGATTCTGGGATCATTAATTAGGATTCTGGGATCATTAACTAGGATTCTGGGATCATTAATTAGGATTCTGGGATCATTAATTAGGATTCTGGGATCATTAATTAGGATTCTGGGATCATTAATTAGGATTCTGGGATCATTAATTAGGATTCTGGGATAATTAACTAGGATTCTGGGATCATTAACTAGGATTCTGGGATCATTAACTAGGATTCTGGGATCATTAATTAGGATTCTGGGATAATTAACTAGGATTCTGGGATCATTAATTAGGATTCTGGGATCATTAATTAGGATTCTGGGATCATTAATTAGGATTCTGGGATCATTAATTAGGATTCTGGGATAATTAACTAGGATTCTGGGATCATTAATTAGGATTCTGGGATCATTAATTAGGATTCTGGGATCATTAACTAGGATTCTGGGATCATTAATTAGGATTCTGGGATCATTAATTAGGATTCTGGGATCATTAACTAGGATTCTGGGATCATTAATTAGGATTCTGGGATCATTAATTAGGATTCTGGGATCATTAATTAGGATTCTGGGATAATTAACTAGGATTCTGGGATCATTAATTAGGATTCTGGGATCATTAATTAGGATTCTGGGATCATTAATTAGGATTCTGGGATCATTAATTAGGATTCTGGGATCATTAACTAGGATTCTGGGATCATTAATTAGGATTCTGGGATCATTAATTAGGATTCTGGGATCATTAATTAGGATTCTGGAATCATTAATTAGGATTCTGGGATCATTAACTAGGATTCTGGGATCATTAACTAGGATTCTGGGATCATTAATTAGGATTCTGGGATCATTAATTAGGATTTTGGGATCATTAATTAGGATTCCGGGATCATTAATTTGGATTCTGGGATCAAAACTTCGGATTCTCGTGGGATCAATAATTCGGATTCTCGTGGGATCAATAAATGGGATTTAATGATCGATAATTGGAATTGTGGAATCAATAATTGGGATTATGGGATCGATAATTGGGATTCCGGGACCAATAATTAGGATTCTCGTGGGATCAATAGCTGGGATTCTTCGACAGATCCCGTCGGGAAAACTCCCCAGCACCGCATTATCCCCACGCCCTACGGCCTCCGCCCGTTCCGCCTCCTCCAAGCACGGGGTGCCACCGAATCTCGCCGCGCCAAACTCCGGACGCCGGCCATTGCACGAGGCGGTCTCTGCCGGTTTCGAGCCCGTGGTTCGCGAGCTGCTGCCCTGGATTGAGAAGCAGCAGCAGCAGCAGCAGCAGCCTCAGGCGGATGGTGGCATCAATGCTGTTGACAATCGCGGTCGATCTGCTGTCCACGCTGCCTGCGAACAGGGCGAACTGGCCTGTCTGAACCTCCTGGCAGCGGCGGGAGCGTCGCTGAATCTGCCAGACTCTGGCGGAGTCACCCCGGCGCACCTGGCTGCTGGCAGGGACCACCCGGAGCTGCTCAAACGTCTGAGGAAGCGCTGCGGACCTGCGGCTGGCAACGCGCTCATGTCTGCTCGAGATGGAAAGGTGGGGGAGAATTTGCGAAAGAGAGCGGATTAGGAAAGCTGATTTAATTGTTGTAGAAGATTAATGTGAGAGGGACTGAGAGGCTGAGGGAGAGAAGGAGTAGGATAGGGGAGACAGGGATAGAGGGAGATAGGGATAGAGGGAGATAGGGATAGAGGGAGACAGGGGAGAGGGAGACAGGGGAGAGGGAGACAGGGGAAAGGGAGACATGGGAAAGGGAGACAGGGGAGAGGGAGACAGGGGAAAGGGAGACATGGGAAAGGGAGACAGGGGAGAGGGAGACAGGGGAAAGGGAGACAGGGGAAAGGGAGACAGGGGAGAGGGAGACAGGGGAAAGGGAGACAGGGGAGAGGGAGACAGGGGAAAGGGAGACAGGGGAAAGGGAGACAGGGAGAAGAGGGAGACAGGGGAGAGGGAGGCAGGGGAGAGGGAGACAGGGAGAAGAGGGAGACAGGGGAGAGGGAGGCAGGGGAGAGGGAGACAGGGGAGAGGGAGGCAGGGGAGAGGGAGACAGGGGAGAGGGAGACAGGGGAGAGGGAGGCAGGGGAGAGGGAGAGCATAAAGAAGTAGTGAAAACAGAGAGAGAAACGCAGCAGGGACAAGAGAGCAGGCACAGAAGCAGTTATTGCTCTAAGCGATCACAATCGCTGTTGCAGAGACCTTAAAAGCCCGTTAAGCTCTTGACATTCACACTGTCAGAATCTGCTGACCTCCCCCCACAGGGCCTGACCCCCGCGCACTGGGCTGCCGCGAGCGGCGCCACTCGCGCCCTGCACGCCCTGGCCTCGGAGCTGAAGGCGCCAGTGGACCTGCCCGACCGGCAGGGCAACCAGCCAGCGCACCTGGCGGCTCGGCACGACCGCCTCAACTGCCTGCGGCTGTTGGCTGACCGGGGGGTGGCTCTGGACCTGCCTGGCAGGGCTGGGAAACTGCCGCTGCACTTTGTGAGAACGCTGGTGCCCCTCAACGTGCCCTCTCTTTCCCTCTCCTCCCCTCTCTTCCCCTCTCCTCCCCTCTCTTCCCCTCTCCTCCCCTCTCTTCCCCTCTCCTCCCCTCTCCTCCCCTCTCTTCCCCTCTCCTCCCCTCTCTTCCCCTCTCCTCCCCTCTCCTCCCTCTCCTCCCCTCTCTTCCCCTCTCCTCCCCTCTCTTCCCCTCTCTTTCCCTCTCTTTCCCTCTCCTCCCCTCTCTTCCCCTCTCCTCCCCTCTCTTCCCCTCTCTTTCCCTCTCTTTCCCTCCCCTCCCCTCTCTTCCCCTCTCCTCCCCTCTCTTCCCCTCACTTCCCCTCCCTTTCCCTCTCTTTCCCTCCCCTCCTCTCTCTTCCCCTCTCTTTCCCTCTCTTCCCCTCTCCTCCCCTCTCTTCCCCTCTCCTCCCCTCTCTTCCCCTCTCCTCCCCTCTCTTCCCCTCTCTTTCCCTCTCTTCCCCTCTTCTCCCCTCTCTTCCCCTCTCTTTCCCTCTCTTCCCCTCTCCTCCCCTCTCTTCCCCTCTCTTTCCCTCTCTTTCCCTCTCTTCCCCTCTCTTCCCCTCTCTTCCCCTCTCTTCCCCTTTATTTCCCTCTTTTCCCCTCTCTTCCCCTCTCTTCCCCTCTCTTCCCCTCTCTTCCCCTCTCTTCCCCTCTCCTCCCCTCTCTTCCCCTCTCTTCCCCTCTCTTCCCCTCTCTTCCCCTCTCTTCCCCTCTCCTCCCCTCTCTTCCTTCTCTCTTCCCTTCTTTTCCCCTCCCTTCCCTTCCATTTTTCCTATTTCTTTTTCTTAACGCTAGCTATTTCATAGCATAAAAGAACAGAAAGAAAGAATTTCATAGATTTATTCGCCTTTCTCTCTCCGTCTCCCTCCTCCCAGGCCGCTCAGTTCGGGAACTTGCAATGCCTGCACTGGCTACTTGAGCAGGGCGCAGATCCCAACGCTCAGGACGGTGAGACCCAGGCCTGGCTTTATCTAACCCTAATTGCCCTTATCTATCCTAATCTACTCCTTATTGAAACTACCCGCTATCTACCAAAAATACCCCTATTACCCCAGCCGAGGGCAACACGCCCGGCCACTGGACGAATTTGTCCGGTCAAGCCGAGTGCTTCGCCTGTTGGTTGCGTCACGGCGGCGACTCCGAGCTGGCGAACCTGATGGCCGAGAACTGTGCCCAGGTGAGTGACGGGTGAGGGAATGGGCTAGCAGAGAATGGCTGCCGAATTTGAGGGGAATCAAAACCGGACACTCATTTTGGCGCCATCCGGAATCCAGACACTCGTTGTGGCGCCATCCGGACACTCGTTGTGGTGCCATCCGGACACTCATTGTGCCGCCATCCGGACACTCATTTAGGCGCCATCCGGACACTCATTGTGGCGCCATCCGGACACTCATTGTGGCGCCATCCGGACACTCATTTTGGCGCCATCCGGACACTCATTTTGGCGCCATCCGGACACTCATTGTGGCGCTATCTGGACACTCATTGTGCCGCCATCCGGACACTCATTGTGGCGCCATCCGGACACGTGGCGCCATCCGGACACTTATTGTGGCGCCATCCGGACACTCATTGTGGCGCCATCCGAACACTCATTGTGGCGCCATCCGGACACTCATTGTGGCGCTATCTGGACACTCATTGTGGTGCCATCCGGACACTCATTGTGCCGCCATCCGGACACTTCTTTAGGCGCCATCCGGACACTCATTGTGGCGCCATCCGGACACTCATTGTGGCGCCATCCGGACACTCATTTTGGCGCCATCCGGACACTCATTTTGGCGCCATCCGGACACTCATTGTGGCGCTATCTGGACACTCATTGTGCCGCCATCCGGACACTCATTGTGGCGCCATCCGGACACGTGGCGCCATCCGGACACTTATTGTGGCGCCATCCGGACACTCATTGTGGCGCCATCCGAACACTCATTGTGGCGCCATCCGGACACTCATTGTGGCGCTATCTGGACACTCATTGTGCCGCCATCCGGACACTCATTGTGGCGCCATCCGGACACGTGGCGCCATCCGGACACTTATTGTGGCGCCATCCGGACACTTATTGAGGCGCCATCCGGACACTCATTGTGGCGCCATTCGGACACTCATTGTGGCGCCATCCGGACACTCTTGTGGCGCTATCCGGACACTCATTGTGCCGCCATCAGGACACTCATTTTGGCGCCATCCGGACACTCATTTTGGCGCCATCCGATCCGGACACTTATTGTGGCGCCATCCGGACACTCATTGTGGCGCTATCCGGATGCTCATTTTGCCGCTATCCGGACACTCATTGTGGCGCCATCCGGACACTCATTGTGGCGCTATCCGGACACTCATTGTGGTGCCATCCGGACACTCTTTGTGGCGCTATCCGGACACTCATTGTGGCGCTATCCGGACACTCATTGTGGCGCTATCCGGACACTCATTGTGGCGCCATCCGGATACTCATTTTAGCGCCATCCGGACACTCATTTTGTCAGCTAGACTTATTATCGAAACTTTGCTCTCCTCAGGCCGCAAGGCGCGCCGGCCACCCGGTTCTCATGGCAACGGTTGTCAAGCAACCTACCGACAACGCCGCCAAGTCTCCTTCGTGCCCGCTGTGCGTTGAGAAGGACCGCAAGTGGAAATGGGAGCAGGCGCACCAGTCGGCGCCGGTGCTGCGCGCCATGGGCGCCAGCGCGCGCCGCGTGTACACAGACCCGCTGGGCGACTATCGCGCCAATTTGAATCGGCGCAGTCAGGACTCGCGCGGACTCAGGTCGGCAGGCGCCCAGGCGCCACCGCTCAAGCCGCGACTTCGCTGAATCTCCGGACTTATATTGGGGATTTTTGTGCGATTTTGGGATTCTCGGGATTGGGATAATAGAGTCTTGGTATAGGGGAGATTGAGATTGAGATTGAGAGGCTTAGAGACATTAGGATTAGAAATTTTAGGATCTTGAGATTTTATGATTTTGGGAATTTTTTTGATTTCGGGAATTTTGGGGAGTTTGGGGATTTTTGAGATTTGGGGATTTTCGGGATTTTTGGATTTTTGGATTTTTGGATTTTTGGGATTTTTGGATTCCGGTAATTTTGAGATTTTAGGGATTTTGTGGATTTCTCGATTTTGGGGATCACAGGGATTTTAAGGGCCATGTGGATTTTCGGTGTTTTAGGATTCGAGGGATTTTAGGGATGTTGAGATTTTAGGGACTTCCGGGATTTTAGATGTTGGGGATTTTGGGATTTTTTGGATTTTGGGATTTTGGGATTTTTTGGATTTTGGGATTTTGGAAATTTCGGGATTTTACGGGTTCTTTTATTTTGGGTATTTTAAGATGTTGGGATGTTGGGGATGTTAGGGATTTCGGAAGTTGTTCGGGGATTTTAGTAATATTATTATTTCGGGAATTTGGGATCGAGGAAAGGATGACTGACTCCAGATACATGTACCAAAGAAGCTGTTGTGTTCAAAACTCTGGGATTTGGACTATTTTTTCTGCACCACCAATATGTGGTGACTCACCTGTAGCTTATATTACTCGTCAAGTATTTCAAAACGTCAATCACAATATTTTATTTTTTTAATTCATCTGCTCTTTTTTTTTAATTTAAATTTAAATTGTAGTAAAATCTCACGGCGAAATATAATACTCGTATAAACAAAAATTTTGTTTTATAAACTAATTGAAGTTTAAAAACTTTGTTTGTACACAATTTTTTATTTAAAAATAAATTAAGAAAAAATAATTTCAAATTTTCTTCTCATGCTGTTCAAGTCTCGACAGACACTTGGATTTTGACAATTACTCGCATTACCGTTTAGAATTCAATTACGACATATTTCATCGCAGGGGCGTCGCCACGGATTTTATGGTGGGGGGACAAAGCCAAGAATTCTAGATGTACATGTACATGACGAAATTCCTACATGTACATTTTTTCAGAATTGGTGTTGTCAGCACTCATTTTAGCACTGCAGGCACTCATTTTAGCACTGCAGGCACTCATTTTAGCGCCGCAGGCACTCATTTTAGCGCCGCAGGCACTCGTTTCAGCGCCGCAGGCACTCATTTCAGCGCCGCAGGCACTCATTTCAGCGCCGCAGGCACTCATTTCAGCGCCGCGGGCACTCATTTCAGCGCCGCAGGCACTCATTTTAGCGCTGCAGGCACTCATTTTAGCGCTGCAGGCACTCATTTTAGCGCTGCAGGCACTCATTTCAGCGCCGCAGGCACTCATTTCAGCGCCGCAGGCACTCATTTTAGCGCCGCAGGCACACATTTTAGCGCCGCAGGCACCATTTTAGCGCCGCAGGCACACATTTCAGCACCACAGGCACTCATTTTAGCACCGCAGGCACTCATTTTAGCACCGCAGGCACTCATTTTAGCGCCGCAGGCACACATTTTAGCGCCGCAGGCACCATTTTAGCGCTGCAGTCGCTATTTTATCACCATGCAGCAAAAATTATTGATTTTCACAACGGGCCACAAGGTGGGGGTGGGGGGACAAAGCATTGGTATGTCCCCCCCAGATCTTTTACTGGAGAGGACATGTCCCCCTGTCCCCCCGTTGGCGACGCCCCTGTTTCATCGAGACTGTTTCTAAAAAGTACTGAGTGTCACGTGCTATTACAACATTATAATGTACGAGCTATTTTAAAGCCAAGACTTATTTTATTGGCTCTAAACACCCAGATTAAATCCTTCAACCGCGCCTTTCCAGACTTTCCACACTTACCCCCCCCTGCCCCCGCCCGCCCCAAATTTTATTGCCTTTCTCGGAATTCCAGCCTAAAACCGCCATGTACATTTCAGTGGACTGGCTAATGTACATTATTGCTGAACCAATTAGCAAGTTTGTGTTTACGCCTGCAAGCTTGGGGCTTCAAAGCTTATCAAAGTCATTTCAGCTGCCTTTTTATGAGCTAGTAAACACAATAAAAATGGATGGGCCTTCACGTTTTTTCTGAATGTATTGATGAATTCCATTCCCTTTTCTAGTTGTCCTTAGCTTTTTATTGAGAAATTTTTAATTAAGAGGAATTAGTTTCTTCTTGAGTGCCATAATTTGTTGAAAGGCCACTCTGTCGCCACTTGCCAGTCAATCATGTGAAGATGTTTTTTTTATTTCAAATTTTCGGAAAAAAATTGAAAAAATGTATATTGAAACAATCGTTCGGGTGCTCGGGTCATGGTCAGCCCTATCACTCCACTGATTCCCGGTCACTCCACTGTTTATCGGTCACTCCATTGTCACTCCACTGTTTCCCAGTCACTCCATTGTCACTCCACTGATTCCCGGTCACTCCACTGTTTATCGGTAACTCCATTGTCGCCCCACTGTTTCCCGGCCACTCCATTGTCACTCCACTGATTCCCGGTAACTCCATTGTCACTCCACTGATTCCCGGTAACTCCATTGTCGCTCCACTGATTCCCGGTCACTCCATTGTCACTCCACTGATTCCCGGTAACTCCATTGTCGCTCCACTGATTCCCGGTCACTCCATTGTCACTCCACTGATTCCCGGTCACTCCATTGTCACTCCACTGATTCCCGGTCACTCCATTGTCACTCCACTGATTCCAGGTAACTCCATTGTCACTCCACTGATTCCCGGTAACTCCATTGTCACTCCACTGATTCCCGGTAACTCCATTGTCGCTCCACTGATTCCCGGTCACTCCATTGTCACTCCACTGATTCCCGGTCACTCCATTGTCACTCCACTGATTCCCGGTAACTCCATTGTCACTCCACTGATTCCCGGTAACTCCATTGTCACTCCACTGATTCCCGGTAACTCCATTGTCGCTCCACTGATTCCCGGTAACTCCATTGTCGCTCCACTGATTCCCGGTAACTCCATTGTCACTCCACTGATTCCCGGTCACTCCATTGTCACTCCACTGATTCCTGGTCACTCCATTGTCACTCCACTGATTCCCGGTCACTCCACTGTTTATCAGTCACTCCATTGTCACTCCATTGTCTACCGGTCACTCCACTGGCACTCCACTGTTTCCCTGTCACTCAATATCAACTCCACACTGTTTCCATGTCACTCCGAAATCTTGCCATTGACAATCGTCGCAGCATGCAGATTGAATATGGTGGGTAGTGTATGATAGTATTAAATGGAGCGCTCGACTTCTTAAATTAAAAAACGCATAGAACTTTAACCAGTAGTATACTTAAAACAGTATATTTAGAAAATAATAATTGTCAGACTTAATCTTTTGTTTAGGCTCGCTTATATACACGATTAATCTTCAACTTTCTCCTCATTTCGCTGACGATTTTACAGCGAACCGTTGACCACTGATCGACAAACAAAAACTAAAAAAACACAGCAGAAAGTTTTATACAACTTAAACCACTAGCTTTTGGCTGATGCCGACTGTACACATTTAATAGTACTAACTAATTTAATAGTCTAGGGCAGCGATGGGATGCAGCTCGCACTGCTGCAACGGGATTGCAGGGTGGAAGAGTTTGGCTTGAGAGCTCGATATTCTCTAAGCACTAGCAAATAACTCAGTAGCAACTGAATTCAGAAATCTGCAGCATTCCGTTAAGCAGGCTGTAAAAAACAGGAAAGTAAAATGCGAGCCCGACTCCGCACGGTGACCGGTGCCGCCCAGGAGGTGGCTGGCATCACGAGAACCCACGGCTTGCTGCACATCTTTCTGTCCAGAAGCACAGCTCGACGGATCTTCTGGCTGCTTCTGTTCGTAGCTGCGCTGATCGGCTGCACCGTCCACCTGGCAAAGTTGGTGCAGAAGTTCACCGAGCGCTCCGTTGAGTCGCGGCTGAAGCTGAGGAGCGAACGAGCTCAGTTTCCCGACATCACAATCTGCAACTTCAAGCCCGCTTCTACTGGCTTAATGGAGGGTTTTTTTTTGAACGATACATGGAAATCTTCTGGGGCAACTTCACCAACTGGTTCCAGGAGGACACCAAGAAGCGCCCGCAAGAATCAGAGGAAGGCTACGAAAATCGACTTGAGAAGGTGTGTAAGAAGCTCCTGGACGTGATGTGGGTGTCGGGCGACACCAGAGACGTCTCCCACCTCGATAAGACCATGCTGCTGAGCTGCCGCTACAACAACGAGCCCTGCAGTCACAAGAACTTCTCGCTTGTCCAGACCAGCCGGTTCTGGAGCTGCTACACGTTCCACCCGGACCCGGGGCAGTCGTCCAGCGGTCCTGGGGGCAGGGGAGCCGAGCTCGACATGGTGCTCTTCACCGACGGATACCACAAAGTTTCTATGGAAGACAATTTAAACGAAAACGACTTAGAATATTTGTCCCAATCTTGCTCTACTCGCCTATTTAAATGCAGCAATGATGTCAACCGGCTGCTGCAGAACAACGAGCTCCAGTCCACTGGATTGCGCGTTTTCGTTCACGAGGCGAAAAGCTACCCGATGAGTCGTACGTAATTTTTGCTTTGCTACCTGCAAGTTTACGAGTATTATTCTAACAGTAAAAAAGCAGACCGCAAGCAGCAGCAAAGGTTGGTCTCATTTGCAGAGCCTAACCCAGTTGCTTGTCGTAATTATGTAATATTATTTATTTCTATTTTAGGATAGAGTCTGAAACAATTTTTATGTTACGGTTAAGAACTCTTCGTTCCAAACCAGTCTCATAGCCCATGCCAAACCCATGCCAAACCAGTCTCACAACCCATGCCAAACCAGTCTCACAGCCCATGCCAAACCAGTCTCACAGCCCATGCCAAACCCATGCCAAACCAGTCTCACAGCCCATGCCAAACCCATGCCAAACCGCAGAGACCGAGTTCGTGGACGTGGCCTCAGCCACCAGCACCTCCATCAAACTCAGGCCGGTCCACAACCGACTCATGTCGAAGCCCAGCCGCAGATGCTCCGAGCCTCCAATCGAAACCATCAACTATGTCAGGCACTTCTCCAACGCCTCGCTGAACGTGGTCACCAAGGCCTACTCAAAGTCCGTCTCCGATTTCGTAGTCGAGGCACAGCAGAGCATCCTGCACAGCAACTGCGGCTGCTATTCGCACCTGCTCCCGTTCTCGGTGAATACGAGCGACCTGTGCTACTTCGCTCCACCGCAGGAGTGGATCACCCCATCGGATGCTGTGCTCAAGAGAATTGACTGCCATGATCACTGGTTTGAGCACGCACAGAGGCAAAGCCAAGAGCTGGCGAAGGAGTTCCAACACCGGATGTGGTGCCAGTTCACTCAGCAACGGCCTTGGCAGCAGAGCCGCAGGTGGCCCCCGTTCAGCGCCATTCAAGAGATCTGGGAGAACCTGATGGTGCCGCAAGTCAGACATGGAGTCGAGTTCCTGCCCGAGGATGGCAAAGTGCATCATATCTATAGGAATAATACAGGTAACTATACCAGACAGGTATTGCAACTAATACTGCTGGGACTTGTAGAAAAGTGCGACAGAAAAGGAATAAGTTTAAAAGATTTGGTTATGTCGAGTACGATTTGCGTTAAGCGTGACGAATTGGCCAAAAACCTGGCAGCAGTCCGCATCAGCTTGCAGAATCCTGCAGCGGACGTCTACGAAGAGAAGTACAAATACCACTGGACCGAGGCCCTGTCGGAGGTGAGAGTTGCATTCCGGTTGCAATATTCCCGCATTTGAGGCTGTTGCTCAGACCAAATTGCATGCTCATTTAAAATCGGCCCCAGCAACTTTGTCTCGCTCTGGTTGCTATAGAGATACTGAGCTGCGCTGTACCAATTTTCAATTTTTTCTCGATATTCCGCAGGTCGGAGGAACTCTGGGACTCTGGCTCGGCATCAGCGTCGTGAGCACATTTGAGCTGCTTGAGTTCATCTATATTCTGGTGCAGAGGTGCAGGAGAAATGATGACGACTCGGACACTGAAGAAGAGTCCTGAGTTCGAACCGGCAGCTCTCTGCATAGCGATTTGGATCGGTCACTGGGTTCAGTTTCAATGGCTGCTTCTTTATCACAGGCACAGCAAAAAAATACAAGAAAATCCCTGTAATTTACTGTCACTGCATGATAAATCTCTGTAATTTACTGTCACAGCATGACAAATCCCTGTAATTTACTGTCACAGAAGGATAAATCTCTGTAATTTACTGTCACAGCATGATCAATCCCTGTAATTTACTGTCACAGCCTGATCAATCTCTGTAATTTACTGTCACAGAAGGATAAATCTCTGTAATTTACTGTCACAGAAGGATAAATCTCTGTAATTTACTGCCACAGCATGATCAATCTCTGTAATTTACTGTCACAGCATGATCAATCTCTGTAATTTACTGTCACAGCATGATCAATCTCTGTATTTACTGCCACAGCATGATCAATCTCTGTAATTTACTGCCACAGCATGATCAATCTCTGTAATTTACTGTCACAGAAGGATAAATCTCTGTAATTTACTGTCACAGCATGATCAATCTCTGTATTTACTGTCACAGAAGGATAAATCTCTGTAATTTACTGTCACAGAAGGATAAATCCCTGTAATTTACTGTCACAGAAGGATAAATCTCTGTAATTTACTGTCACAGCATGATCAATCCCTGTAATTTACTGTCACAGCATGATCAATCTCTGTAATTACTGCCACAGCATGATCAATCTCTGTAATTTACTGTCACAGCATGATCAATCTCTGTAATTACTGCCACAGCATGATCAATCTCTGTAATTTACTGTCACAGCATGATCAATCTCTGTAATTACTGCCACAGCATGATCAATCTCTGTAATTTACTGTCACAGAAGGATAAATCCCTGTAATTTACTGTCACAGAAGGATAAATCTCTGTAATTTACTGTCACAGCATGATCAATCCCTGTAATTTACTGTCACAGCCTGATCAATCTCTGTAATTACTGCCACAGCATGATCAATCTCTGTAATTTACTGTCACAGAAGGATAAATCTCTGTAATTTACTGTCACAGCTTGATCAATCCCTGTAATTTACTGTCACAGCCTGATCAATCTCTGTAATTTACTGTCACAGAAGGATAAATCTCTGTAATTTACTGCCACAGCATGATCAATCTCTGTAATTTACTGTCACAGAAGGATAAATCTCTGTAATTTACTGCCACAGCATGATCAATCTCTGTAATTTACTGCCACAGCATGATCAATCTCTGTAATTTACTGTCACAGAAGGATAAATCTCTGTAATTTACTGTCACAGAAGGATAAATCTCTGTAATTTACTGTCACAGAAGGATAAATCTCTGTAATTTACTGCCACAGCATGATCAATCTCTGTAATTTACTGTCACAGCATGATCAATCTCTGTAATTTACTGTCACAGCCTGATCAATCTCTGTAATTTACTGCCACAGCATGATCAATCTCTGTAATTTACTGCCACAGCATGATCAATCTCTGTAATTTACTGCCACAGCATGATCAATCTCTGTAATTTACTGCCACAGCATGATCAATCTCTGTAATTTACTGCCACAGCATGATCAATCTCTGTAATTTACTGCCACAGCATGATCAATCTCTGTAATTTACTGCCACAGCATGATCAATCTCTGTAATTTACTGTCACAGAAGGATAAATCTCTGTAATTTACTGTCACAGCATGATCAATCTCTGTATTTACTGTCACAGAAGGATAAATCCCTGTAATTTACTGTCACAGCATGATCAATCTCTGTAATTTACTGCCACAGCATGATCAATCTCTGTAATTTACTGTCACAGCATGATCAATCTCTGTAATTTACTGTCACAGCATGATCAATCTCTGTATTTTACTGTCACAGCATGATCAATCTCTGTAATTTACTGTCACAGCATGATCAATCTCTGTAATTTACTGTCACAGCATGATCAATCTCTGTATTTTACTGTCACAGCATGATCAATCTCTGTAATTTACTGCCACAGCATGATCAATCTCTGTATTTTACTGTCACAGCATGATCAATCTCTGTAATTTACTGCCACAGCATGATCAATCTCTGTAATTTACTGCCACAGCATGATCAATCTCTGTAATTTACTGTCACAGCATGATCAATCTCTGTAATTTACTGTCACAGCATGATCAATCTCTGTATTTTACTGTCACAGCATGATCAATCTCTGTAATTTACTGTCACAGCATGATCAATCTCTGTAATTTAGTGTCACAGCATGATCAATCTCTGTATTTTACTGTCACAGCATGATCAATCTCTGTAATTTACTGCCACAGCATGATCAATCTCTGTATTTTACTGTCACAGCATGATCAATCTCTGTAATTTACTGCCACAGCATGATCAATCTCTGTAATTTACTGCCACAGCATGATCAATCTCTGTATTTTACTGTCACAGCATGACAGTGTCTTCAATATGGGATTCAGTTTTTCGAATATTAACAAGTGCGCAATTTGTTTGACCTTTTATGTACCTAAAAACTACGAACCAATGTGTTCCTATCGCCAAAATACACCAACTCACAGCTAAATACTTTTCCTACATCCTTTGTTTTGAATATTTAAAAATTTATCTTTGTCAAAATTCTTTTGCTGGATTTAGTACACCATTTTGTTTTACAATTTTTAACAAATTCGACATAAATTCAAACTGCATAAGCGTGTTACAGTGGGTTACTTAATTGTCAGCTTGACCCTCAATTGACCCTCGATCCGCTGTGTCTGACCCCCAATCAACTGTGTCTGACCCTCCACCCGCTGTGTCTGACACCCAATCCGCTGTGTCTGACCCTCAATCCACTGTGTCTGACCCTCCACCCGCTGTGTCTGACACCCAATCTGCTGTGTCTGACACCCAATCCGCTGTGTCTGACCCTCAATCCACTGTGTCTGACCCTCCACCCGCTGTGTCTGACACCCAATCCGCTGTGTCTGACACCCAATCCGCTGTGTCTGACCCTCAATCCACTGTGTCTGACCCTCCACCCGCTGTGTCTGACACCCAATCAACTGTGTCTGACCCTCCACCCGCTGTGTCTGACCCCCAATCCGCTGTGTCTGACCCCCAATCCACTGTGTCTGACCCCCAATCCGCTGTCTGACCCCAATCCGCTGTCTGACCCCCAATCCGCTGTGTCTGACCCCCAATCCGCTGTGTCTGACCCCCAATCCGCTGTGTCTGACCCCCAATCCGCTGTGTCTGACCCCCAATCAACTGTGTCTGACCCTCCACCCGCTGTGTCTGACCCTCAATCCGCTGTCTGACCCTCCACCCGCTGTGTCTGACCCTCCACCCGCTGTTTCTGAACTTCAACCCAGCAACAACACCTCGTGATCACTAAAGCGACACTTAAAAGTTCTATGGCTAAATAAGATGTTTTTTTAGGTAAAAAATGTTAGAAATTAATTTAATCCATCTCATCTGAGATCAGTGGGAAACTAGATAATGCCATCAATTGCCACTTAGGCAATAGGCAAATTTGACACTCACAAATTTATGCACATCTTGAATTGGTGCGTTGTTGGGAAATGAAACGAAATAAATGGTGGGTTCAAGTGCATGGTTTTCAATCAGTCAATCAATCACCATTCAAGTTTAGGAAAATTGGATCAAGAGCACTCAATCAGAGGTTTCATGACGATTTTCAATTTATCGCTAATGCAAAAACACGCCAAATATTCAAATAAGTATGTAGCATAGAGCCGCTCTTCAAACTCCAAATCTTCACCGCATCGAGATGGCCGAACCGCATCAGCAGATGCTGCTGTTCCTGCTTCTCGGGAGCCTGCCGCTAGCTCACGCTGAATGCCGCTCCGCCATCACCAAATACACTGTGCTCAGCGCTAACCACTGCCTGAACAAGTCAAAGTCCGTGTGGCAGCTTAGCTCCGGGCGCTCCTCTTCAATGCTCGACTGCTTCGTGTCGAGTCGGTCGTTCCGTCTCGGCAGCGTCGGCCTGGTGCAGCGGAGCAAGCGAGACGCCTCGTGTGCGCTGTTCCGCTTCGGTGAGGTGTGCCGCCTGCTCAACATGACCTCCACGACACCGTCTGAGGGAGTGGCCGCTGAGAGCACCTGCGAGACCGTGGTGGACTCGGAGTACGACGCGATCGCTGCGAACGAGCACTTCAGCGCTGTGTGGGTCGGAGACAGGGGACCGGCGCTGGAGAACCTGGTGTGCGGCTCCGAGGGACAGAGGAACCCCATGAAGTCCAGCGGTGTCTCGTGGACGAACGAAGGCGCTCGCATGGACGGAGTCTCGTCTCGGCTGTGGGTGGACGACCCCACAGGTCTGGACTTCACGGTGTCCTACACCTGGGTGCTGCACCTGAAGAGAACGCCAGGTTTAGCTAGCTTTCTAGAACTGAGCAGCTGCATCGGATCCGGCAGCAAGCTCGACCACCTGCAAGAGTACTCAGTGATGACCGGAGTGAGTCGCGCCCTCTTCCTGAACCCAGGTTACTTCGCCAGATTCCAGACCAGCTCGGTGCTACCTGCGGACCCGAACGAGTTCTTCATCGCTGGCGTCTCATTCAGGAGGCAGCAGAACCTGACTCGCTTCTTCTATGGAGCAAAGTTTCTACCGACTGCCGGCGTCTTCGCTCGGACGAACAGCTTCAACCAAGCCGGAGCCTGCATCTATGTGGGCTGGCGGTATGACGGCACCTGCATGCTTTATGGTGTGGTCAGAGCCGTGGCGGTTTCTAATACGAATCTGCCGGAAGAAACCATCAATAAAATTTTCTTGTAAAACGTCTTTTTAAATTGATTGTAAAACGTCAGGAATTAACAAAAGGTTATGAACAACTATTTTTTGAAATAAATATCAGTTATACCAACTCCCTCTGGAAAGATCTATAGTTAATTTTGTTTAAGTTTTCCCGATATTTTTGAATTTTTCATGAGCCCAGGAACGCTTTTTTATCTGTGCTTTTACGAGTATCGATATGAATTTTCTACACATTTTAACATCAAACGATCGAGACCGTTCCGTGCAAAAAAATGGCTACTCGTCCCTGGATGCTGTTAATTAAACTTTTTTGAGTACTTCAGTGCACTCTCTGTTATTGGTACGCTCTTAGACCTATAAATAACTTCTTCAAAATCAGGTTTATTGTTTGACTGCCTTATTGAAGAACCGGTTTATTTTTTCTAGACTTCAAGCAAGCATAATCCGAAATTATATTTTCAGGATGGAAGCTTCAAAGAGGCTTTTCAGAGTCAAAATTAAAATATGCATTCTATCATCTTGTTGTCAGGGTGATTGGGGCCTAAATCAGCTGTGCTTTAATGGAGGAGTTTCAAATTGCTTTCATTCCACAATAGAGTCAAACGATAGAACAGGTAGCTGTCGAAAAGGAATTCGGATTAGGGCGCCGCAGGCTGGAACAGCAAGCACAAATTTTCGCATACCCGTGCAGCAACAGGACGTCCGCCTACAACCCGACGTCAATGGACATTGTTGGCAAAATGATACTTCTATCTTACAACGAACAATAACGACGCCATCCGTCGGCTGATTGTCGCATGATTTAAATCAGATTGCTGTACAGGATACTCTATAACCGGATGCACAGTCCCAAAAAGCATGTAATTAAACTATTCTTAAATTTAGTGCTCACACATGCCATTGTTATTATTTCACGACCTAACATTGAGCTACAGTAATACAAAATATTCCTATATTCCTATACTATTGTCTTTAGTTGCTTCGTCCAAACTACGTAATTTAACTGCTGAATAAACAATAATTCTATTAAGAGGCTTGTAACCACTGCTCCAAATAAAAGAGCAACGAAATTTAAATCGAAGTTCCCAAATAAATGGGGCCCTTTTAGTTCACTAATTTAATTGTTGACTTGCTTCTCCTGAAGCAAGAAAGAACCTAATTTTGCTGAAAGCTTGTATGCATTCATTTAAAGGCCGTATAAACAAATGGGACCGGGAAGCAAAAAGTCCATCTCGTTGAAAACGATAATGTCGTCAAATTTGCAAATTGACCGACTTATATAGATTCAAAAATGATAATTAGGATATAAAAAACAGCTCTTGGCCATGAAGATGTTTACAGCTATCGCCCGTCAGCCTGTCCATGCCCCCGCCCAGAAAGCTATGGGGGGCTTCCCATAATGCTTTGTCTCCCCGCCCCACCCACTTTGTGTACCGTTTTGTAAGTCAATAATTTTGCCTCAGGGCCCCAAAATGAGCAATCAACACCGATTCTTAAAATAATATAGGAATTTAATAATGCAGACTTCTCGCCTCTGTCCAACCATCATAAAATTCATGGCGATGCATAGTCTCGGGTTAGAAAACACCGCAGGTCTGGACTTCACGGCGTCCTACACCTGGGTGCTGCACCTGAAGAGAACTCCAGGAAAGCAGAGCTACATGTCATGGGGCAGTTGCTGCAACGCTAGCAAAGAGGACATTCGATATTTTGAGAAGAATATAAGTCTATGCTTAAAGTTGATTCCACTAATGAAAATTATCTCCGGATCTGTCCTGCCCGCCAACGCTGACCAATTCTTCACTGTCGGTGTGGTCCGGGACACGGCCGCAGGCAGGACTCAATTCTTTGTCAAATCGGAATTTTTTCCCGAGGCAGAAAGTTTTTCTGCTTCAAATACGACTGCAAACAGTGGGAAGAGAGTTTCTGCTTGAAGATCGCCTGGCAAACTCTGACTTTAGGCTGCTCAGCAGAGTCCTCAGGGCTGTCGCCTTGACAAGCCGTGTTCTGACTGAGAGTCAGATCCGGATGCTTTTCCATGAGCAACTCGAATACTGAGGCATGGACCACTCCAAATGCATGTAGAGAAGGAACCTGTTGTTAATGTTTTAGGTCATAACAAACACAGTCCTTAATCCGAGGGGAGAGTGGTAGTAGTGGTAGTGGTATGTAAAAGCTAGCTATAAGCTATGTATAATCAAAATAAATAATGTAATAAATATGTTATTGCTAATACTTCAGAGTGTCTATGTCGTATCGCGTGACTCAGCGGGTGTACATTGAGTACACTCGCTGTTTTATTTTATCGATTGACTGACAATGCTTCATTGAGCGTGACTAGTGTGTGCGTTCTTTTAAAACCCTTGTGCTTTTATGCATCAATTATTCTTACGTTCGCTTGTACCAAAAATATAAAAGTCGTCTAGTGAGCTCAGAGCTCAGTACTTTTTGATTTCTCGCACTAACCACTATAGAGTTGTTTTAGTCTATGCTTACCCTAAAAAGTTTATGAGTTTCTCATTTTCATTCTCATGGCCGATTGCTGACGCCGATTCTCATGCACCAGATGGGTTGCTGATGAGGCCGATTCTCATGCACCAGATGGGTTGCTGATGAGGCCGATTCTCATGCACCAGATGGGTTGCTGAGGCCGATTCTCATGCACCAGATGGGTTGCTGATGAGGCCGATTCTCATGCACCAGATGGGTTGCTGATGAGGCCGATTCTCATGCACCAGATGGGTTGCTGAGGCCGATTCTCATGCACCAGATGGGTTGCTGATGAGGCCGATTCTCATGCACCAGATGAGTGCTGAGGCCGATTCTCATGCACCAGATGAGTGCTGAGGCCGATTCTAATCCGGCCTGCTCAGGGTTTGTTTCTCTGCTCAGCCCTCTTCTCTCCTCTCGCTTCTCTCCCATCTCACGTCTCTCCCTTATCTCCTCTTTCTTCTCTCTCCTCTCTCCTGAGAAACAGCAGATAGAGGGTTAAATACAGCGGATTGAGGGTGAGACACAGCAGATAGAGGGTCAGACACAGCGGATTGAGGGTCAGACACAGCGGATTGAGGGTGAGACACAGCGGATTGAGGGTGAGACACAGCGGATTGAGGGTCAGACACAGCGGATTGAGGGTGAGACACAGCGGATTGAGGGTGAGACACAGCGGATTGAGGGTGAGACACAGCGGATTGAGGGTGAGACACAGCGGATTGAGGGTGAGACACAGCGGATTGAGGGTCAGACACAGCGGATTGAGGGTGAGACACAGCGGATTGAGGGTCAGACACAGCGGATTGAGGGTGAGACACAGCGGATTGAGGGTCAGACACAGCGGATTGAGGGTGAGACACAGCGGATTGAGGGTGAGACACAGCGGATTGAGGGTGAGACACAGCGGATTGAGGGTGAGACACAGCGGATTGAGGGTCAGACACAGCGGATTGAGGGTGAGACACAGCGGATTGAGGGTGAGACACAGCGGATTGAGGGTCAGACACAGCGGATTGAGGGTGAGACACAGCGGATTGAGGGTGAGACACAGCGGATTGAGGGTGAGACACAGCGGATTGAGGGTGAGACACAGCGGATTGAGGGTGAGACACAGCGGATTGAGGGTGAGACACAGCGGATTGAGGGTGAGACACAGCGGATTGAGGGTGAGACACAGCGGATTGAGGGTGAGACACAGCGGATTGAGGGTCAGACACAGCGGATTGAGGGTGAGACACAGCGGATTGAGGGTGAGACACAGCGGATTGAGGGTGAGACATAGCGGATTGAGGGTGAGACACAGCGGATTGAGGGTCAGACACAGCGGATTGAGGGTGAGACACAGCGGATTGAGGGTGAGACACAGCGGATTGAGGGTCAGACACAGCGGATTGAGGGTGAGACACAGCGGATTGAGGTTGAGACACAGCGGATTGAGGGTGAGACACAGCGGATTGAGGGTGAGACACAGCGGATTGAGGGTGAGACACAGCGGATTGAGGGTGAGACACAGCGGATTGAGGGTGAGACACAGCGGATTGAGGGTGAGACACAGCGGATTGAGGGTGAGACACAGCGGATTGAGGGTCAGACACAGCGGATTGAGGGTGAGACACAGCGGATTGAGGGTCAGACACAGCGGATTGAGGGTGAGACACAGCGGATTGAGGGTGAGACACAGCGGATTGAGGGTCAGACACAGCGGATTGAGGGTGAGACACAGCGGATTGAGGGTCAGACACAGCGGATTGAGGGTGAGACACAGCGGATTGAGGGTGAGACACAGCGGATTGAGGGTGAGACACAGCGGATTGAGGGTGAGACACAGCGGATTGAGGGTCAGACACAGCGGATTGAGGGTGAGACACAGCGGATTGAGGGTGAGACACAGCGGATTGAGGGTGAGACACAGCGGATTGAGGGTAAGACACAGCGGATTGAGGGTGAGACACAGCGGATTGAGGGTGAGACACAGCGGATTGAGGGTGAGACACAGCGGATTGAGGGTGAGACACAGCGGATTGAGGGTGAGACACAGCGGATTGAGGGTGAGACACAGCGGATTGAGGGTGAGACACAGCGGATTGAGGGTGAGACACAGCGGATTGAGGGTGAGACACAGCGGATTGAGGGTCAGACACAGCGGATTGAGGGTGAGACACAGCGGATTGAGGGTGAGACACAGCGGATTGAGGGTGAGACACAGCGGATTGAGGGTGAGACACAGCGGATTGAGGGTCAGACACAGCGGATTGAGGGTGAGACACAGCGGATTGAGGGTCAGACACAGCGGATTGAGGGTGAGACACAGCGGATTGAGGGTGAGACACAGCGGATTGAGGGTCAGACACAGCGGATTGAGGGTGAGACACAGCGGATTGAGGGTCAGACACAGCGGATTGAGGGTGAGACACAGCGGATTGAGGGTCAGACACAGCGGATTGAGGGTGAGACACAGCGGATTGAGGGTGAGACACAGCGGATTGAGGGTGAGACACAGCGGATTGAGGGTGAGACACAGCGGATTGAGGGTGAGACACAGCGGATTGAGGGTGAGACACAGCGGATTGAGGGTGAGACACAGCGGATTGAGGGTGAGACACAGCGGATTGAGGGTGAGACACAGCGGATTGAGGGTCAGACACAGCGGATTGAGGGTGAGACACAGCGGATTGAGGGTGAGACACAGCGGATTGAGGGTCAGACACAGCGGATTGAGGGTGAGACACAGCGGATTGAGGGTCAGACACAGCGGATTGAGGGTGAGACACAGCGGATTGAGGGTCAGACACAGCGGATTGAGGGTGAGACACAGCGGATTGAGGGTGAGACACAGCGGATTGAGGGTGAGACACAGCGGGTGGAGGGTCAGACACAGCGGGTGGAGGGTCAGACACAGCGGGTGGAGGGTCAGACACAGCGGATTGAGGGTCAGACACAGCGGATTGAGGGTGAGACACAGCGGATTGAGGGTCAGACACAGCGGGTGGAGGGTCAGACACAGCGGATTGAGGGTCAGACACAGCGGGTGGAGGGTCAGACACAGCGGATTGAGGGTCAGACACAGCGGATTGAGGGTGAGACACAGCGCTTCTCTAATCAGTCCTAACTAAGATTAGTCGTCGACTTGCTCGATGTCATCTGGTCAAGTTGGGGCATCTTGAAGAGCCTTACAACCGAAAATGGACCCCTGCAGTTGGCCACGAGTTTGATGACTGCCTGGCGAGCCGGGAGATCCATCACAAGCAACTGTCGATCCAAACTGCACTCTCGACGAGGACGAGATGATGCACTCGCGGTCACCGGATGGAGCTTCTGCATGGTGATCCGAACAGAATTGTCGTGGTCTACAGGGTGACCGAAACTCAACCTGGCTCGCATTCCGACCTGACTCGTAAGCCAAGCAGCCGATATGTCGGCTCTTGACCGGGTCGGAGCGGCAAATTAAGCAGCGATCAAAGCGCCGAGGCGACACGCATCGGCGACAAGACCGCGATTCCTTCTTATATTACGAGTTATTACAGTACAAAAATATTCGAGAAAAGAGATGAGATAGAAAATAAGATAAGAGAGGGAGAGAAATTAAGAGAGAAGAGAAGAGCGAGGAGAGACAACAAGAGAGAGGAGAGGAGACGAGAGAGGAGAGGAGACGAGAGAGGAGAGAGGAGAGAACTTGCCTTGAGCGGGCCGGATTGCTTTTGTAAAGTCTCAAAGACCCAAGGGCCGGATTGAGAGGCTTCGGGGCCGTAGTTTGCAGACCCCTGATATACGCGCTAGTAATAAATAGAAACAATCAAAGCTCAACGCAGAAGAGAGCAGGCAAGGCTGCATTGTTCATATTGACAATTCCTTTTGTGCGGTTAAGAACGCAAATAAACTGTTGCATGGCTTGCCAGCCTTTCTACTGAGAAGGAATCGAAGCTTTCCAGACTTTTATATTTTCAAAAACAAGCTTTCAAAAAAATGAAACGTTTCTGAGATTGGCGACACTTTAAAAA
Organism: Macrostomum lignano; assembly: GCA_002269645.1. Classification (NCBI taxonomy): domain Eukaryota; kingdom Metazoa; phylum Platyhelminthes; family Macrostomidae; genus Macrostomum; species Macrostomum lignano. The sequence goes on from NIVC01000038.1 coordinate 1,322,059, forward strand.
TTTTTAAACATTGGTCACCAGCAAAAGTTTGAGGGGCTTCACAGTTGCCATAGAAACGGACAATTTTTGCTTCAGTCTGGAGACCCCTCGGACTCCGAGCCGGTCGTTCCGCCGCGGCAGCGCTGCGCCAGGATGTAGAAAAACTCGAGCAGCTCGAACGTGCTGACAACGCTGATTCCCATCCAGAGCCCCAGAGTTCCTCCGACCTGTGGGATTTCAACGGCACCAACCAATCATTGATCGAGCATGCGAAACTCGAAATAGCGTCAAACATCGCGTTTGATAAATAGACAGTCCTTGATGCAGTATTATTTGCTAAAACATTAAAGTTACTTGAGAATTAGTTGGTTTGATAAGCTCCCGAGACAACTACTTTGACTGCAATGTTGATTAGCAGGAACACTCTCCGCATTTCTAAGGCCAATGTGTGAAATGCCTCACCTCGGACAGAGCTTCAGTCCAGTGGTAGCCGGCCTTCTCTTTGTAAACGTCAGCTGCCGGGCTCTGCAAGCTGATGCTGACTGATGCCAGGGTGTCAGCCAAAGTTTTTTGGTAGATGCAGTAGGACATGTTTTTCAGATGCTGCAGCATCAAAGAAATGTTGCATTCGTAATAATAACTCCTGGTGGAATTTCTGCAGAAGAAGCTAAAGCAGTTATGGTCTTGCGTAAGAAACATCAAAATTTGCCCTAATTGTCGAGATTGATTCATATTCCTATAGATATGATGCACTTTGCCATCCTCGGGCAGGAACTCGACTCCATGTCTGTATTGCGGCGGCATCATCAGGTTCTCCCAGATCTCTTGAACGGCGCTGAACGGGGGCCACCTGCGGCTCTGCTGCCAAGGCCGTTGCTGAGTGAACTGGCACCACATCCGGTGCTGGAACTCCTTCGCCAGCTCCTCGCTTTTCCTCTGTGCGTGCTCGAGCCAGATGTCATGGCAGTCAATTCTCTTGAGCACAGCATCCGATGGGGTGATCCACTCCTGCGGTGGAGCGAAGTAGCACAGGTCGCTCGTATTTACCGAGAATGGGAGCAGGTGCGAGTAGCAGCCGCAGTTGCTGTGCAGGATGCTCTGCTGTGCCTCGACTACGAAATCGGAGACGGACTTTGAGTAGGCCTTGGTGACCACGTTCAGCGAGGCGTTGGAGAAGTGCCTGACATAGTTGATGGTTTCGATTGGAGGCTCAGAGCATCTGCGGCTCGGCGTCGACTTGAGTCGGTTGTGGATCGGCCTGAGTTTGATGGAGGTGCTGCTGGCTGAGGCCACGTCCACGAACTCCGTCTCTGCGGTTTGGCATGGATTTTCCAGTGTCCGTTATCACGTAACTATTTTCTATAAATTTTCCAATAAATGTTCAAATAACTCAAATAAGATCTCCATTAAATGATACGTACGGCTCATCGGGTAGCTGTGCGCCTCGTGAATAAAAAGTCGCAGTCCTTTCGACTGAGGATAACTGCTTTTCAGCAACCTGTTCGTCGCGCCTTGACGCGCAATTAGTCGCTTGAAGCAGACTCCCACAGAATCGGAATTTAGGAAGTCATTACGAGGCTTAGAGGACACAGTGTAGCCATCGGTGAAGAGCACCATGTCCAGCTCGGCTCCCCTGCCCCCAGGACCGCTGGACGACTGCCCCGGGTCCGGGTGGAACGTGTAGCAGCTCCAGAACCGGCTGGTCTGGACAAGCGAGAAGTTCTTGTGACTGCACGGCTCGCTGTTGTAGCGGCAGCTCAGCAGCATGGTCTCATCGAGGTGGGAGACGTCTCTGGTGTCGCCTGACACCCACATCACGTCCAGGAGCTTCTTGCACACCGTCTCAAGTCGGTTTTCGTAGCCTTCATCCGATTCTTGCGGGCGCTTCTTGGTGTCCTCCTGGAACCAGTTGTCGAATTTACCCCAATATTTTTTCAAGTAGTCGTGATAAACTTCAAACCGAGTCAAAGATGAAGAAGCGGGCTTAAAGTTGCAAATTGTGACGTCGGGAAACTGGGCTCGTTCGCTCCTCAGCTTCAGCTGCGACTCAACGGAGCGATCGGTGAACTTCTGCACCAACTTGGCCAGGTGGACGGTGCAGCCGATCAGAGCAGCTACGAACAGAAGCAGCCAGAAGAGCCGTCGAGCTGTGCTTCTGGACAGGAATATGTGCAGCAAGCCGTGGGTTCTCGTGATGCCAGCCACCTCCTGGGCGGCATCGGTCACCGTGCGGAGTCGGGCTCGCATTTTTCTCTTTGGTTTTTAAAGCAGCCTGCTCAAAAACCCAGATGTTCGTAGCAATTAGTACTGATAAGATCAAACTTGTTTGTAGTTAGCTTAGTCTACGCGTGGCGCGAGCTAAAGTGTATGGACCGTTTTCTTTAAATGCATCGGGGTAAAAAGAACTGGCGGTAGCCATAGACATGTTGCATAGTCAATCGAGTCAATAAATTTCATCCTGTGCCTCTCTGCTTCTCTCTGGCGGCAGCGCTGAGGATGTCTTTGGTCTAAAGTTTCCTGACTTAGTTCAGGTCCAATTCAAGTGGTGCTGACTGATTATTTGTCTAAGAGTTCTTGACATGTCGGGCTGGTTTCGTCTTGTTGCTTTTAACAGCAATGGCTGGTCGACTTGATGTCTCTGCTCACTGACTCTTGACTCTTTTCTCAGGGTCTGAGAGTCGAGAAGAGTCTGAGCCAACTCGGCATTCCTGCGACACCGATCTTCTGACTGTATGTGCAGTCAACAACTACAACAATGCAGGCTGACGAATTTATTAAATTATTCGAGCGTAAAAACTGCGTCACATTGTGCCCCAACAGAAACGCCGAGTGCGCTCCAGCTGGTGACGTAGCCAGCATTTTCTTCCGGAGGGAGGCGTCTTGTGTCGGAGCCACAACACCCTGCATGGTCAATGACATTGTCGCATAATCCCGAAAAGATTCGGAAAAAGGTTGGGGTAGCAGTCCCATTCCCAGGCAGTTTCCAGTCGCTAAGCCAAATATTTGAGGGTCACGAAAACCCCATGGAAAGATTTTAGCGCCAACTAGCAATCTGCGCCACCCTTGCTGGGAGGAAAAAAGAATGTAATTTTTTTGAATAAACTACATGTTACTTTTGAACTTACAATAGTAACAAAAACAAAAAACTGTGCTTTTTAGTGAGACCAAAAAAACAATAAACTGAAGTACTGAAACAATATTTAAACAAAGATATATTTATTGAAATGAAATGACTAACTGTTTACAACCATCAGCTTTATTTGATAAACGTTAATACTTAATAGGATTTATTACTTTATAAACCAGCAGACTGTCGTTTCAGCAGATGGTGTCATCTGCAAGCTCAGCCAGTTTAGCAAAGTGCCCTGCCAGGTGGAGTCGCCTACGGCGTGACAGGTTGATTGGACTAGCCGGCCTGGCACGGTGATTCATTCATCGCGATCGCCGAGATCGCCATGCAGCTTAAGCCAAGAACACCGTCAAGAAATGCCGTTTTCGACGGTATGTAAAGCATGCAGTTTGCAGCACCGAGTTTAGCACCAGAACAAACACGAACAGCGAGAACGTATCTCTCTGGAGCACAACAGAATGTCTCGAGGCCGATTGAGGCCATCTGGAATTGACACAGAAGTTTTCTGGCCCGAGTACAACGGCATGATGGCGGAAATCAGCTGCTCTGGCACGTTGTTTACATGCAGGACACCCCATTTCAGTCGACGTCTAGTTGATTGTCATGAATGTGTTATTATGACTGTGTGTACTTTGCTAGTTTGCTACGCCGGGCCAGTCGGCCGTCCTCTCCCCCCTCCTTAGATATTTTCTGACTCACCCACCTGCACTTCTGCGCGTGCGTACCCCCCTCCCTGCCTAGGCCTTTTCCGTTTAGTCAACCCCCCCCCCTTGCTCTGTGTGCGCCCCGTGTGACCCCGCCCCATTCTTTTGTTAGCTTTGCTGCCCCGCCCCTGTTTGTGATTGGCTGCCAGTCCCAGTCTGCCGTGCTGCGCCCCGGCGATTGGCTGGTACGGCTCATGTTTTTCCTATGCTGATGTCTAAGCCCCCTTTTCTGCCTTTATCCCGCACCCTCAACCCCCAGTTTGCTGCCTATTTATTCGGACCCCCTTGAGAGCCCATTCTCGTCGTCTTCGTGGCTCCCCGGGGATTGTGCCAGCGTTAATTGCGATACAAATACAATTAAAAGAATATCGATCAATACTACGAGTACCACTGCTCTGACGGCGCTGTGTCTTGTTGTACGACCGAAATCGCGGCTGGTAAGCCTTCCAATTTGCAATTCATTTGGGTCTGCCTCTGTACTAGGCACCTTAGGGGGATTAAGTGCGTCGTATGCCGGTCCCACCCCAAGCAGCTCTGCGTCGTACGCGAGTCTGTAGGCTGTCGTGCGTCGTACGCTCGAGCAGCCTAGTCCCGACGGACACCGCGTCGTACGCGTGTCGGTGGAGGACCGCAGCCAGGGTCAGTACGCGAACCCGGGTCTGGGAAAGGGGCACGAAAGGACCGAGCCCTTGAGCCCCATCACCGCATGATCTTCCTGGATTTCATTTTCGTTTGAATTCAATCTCTTTGTTGATTTTTTTAATGATGCTGCTGTTTTGGAGGCCTGATCCTGTGCTCAAGTTGGAGAATGAAAGCTGAAGAGACTCAAGAGTACACGAAGCGAGAGGTAAATAAATATTTCAATGGCAATGTTGTACTTGTAAGTTACTCCCAGAACGCACATACGAGCGTACACAACGCAATGCAAAGCCCTATAAAGTCTGACTTGCCTCGAGTCAATCTATTCTATCTATGGTTTTGACCACTTTCAACGAGTTAGGACTGCAATCCACAATGTAGCATAAGACGTACATAACAAAATGCTTAACAAGGTCAGATGTTTAGTGATTTATAATATACTTTTTTGCGATTGAATTCGTCCAAACTGCAAAACCTTTCGTCCACAAATGCTTTCTTAATGGGAGCTAAATTTAGATCATACCATAGACAACTGTGTTCACGCAAAACGGCTCATCCAGTCTGTAAAACATCTCGTCTATACCCTACGTCCAAACAGCTAACAGCTAAACGGAGCGACCTTATTTGATATCACGAGATATTGAACAAAGCAAAAACAGTGTCTCTTGTTAGAATGTTAGTTCAAAATGTCTTCGTAGTCCAAACAGCGGGCGTAGTAACCCACCGTGTGATTGGTCCATTGCTGGCACTTCTCCTGTGTAATCACGTGCAGTGCAGCTTCGACCTCTCTCTTCAAAATGTGCATCCGCCAGGCCTCGGTTCATCTTCGACTGTTTTGCCGGGTTCAGAATGGAAGATATGCGTTGCTGTAGCTGTAGTGGTAGCAAAAGCGAACTGTCAATTGGGTGTTAACTATGGTAGGAACAGTACACTCGGTCGGTCTCAAGTCTAGGGGACGAAATGTTTTACAAACTGGATGAACCGTTTTGCGTGATCACAGTTGTCTATGGTATAATCTAAGTTTAGCTCCCATTAAGAAAGCATTTGTGGACGAAAGGTTTTGCAGTTTGGACGAATTCAATCGCAAAAAAGTATATTACTGTTTTTATAATATCGTGCAATTACTTCGTGGATTGCAGCCAGATGGTATAATCTAAAAGTAAAAAAACTCAAAAAGCAACTTGAGGTCGTAAATTAACATTCGAAAAAAACAATTACTTACAAAAACTGATAAAAAATATTTTTCCTCAGATCTGCTACTGACATCCGCCGCCGTAGTAGCCAAAGCTGCGCCTTTGTCGGCAATTAACTTGGGCTCACCAGCAGCTGTAGCAGGCGCTGAGTTCCCACCAGCTCGAGTGGATAAATGCCGACTCGCAATGCCTGCTCAAATTTGCAACTCAAAGTGGCCGCTCCAATCAGCGACTCCCATTGGCGACTCAGCAAATGCAGCACCGCCAGCTACTCGCTGCCTGCCTCGCCGCAGCCACTGCAGCTCTGCTGCTCACCGGCGCCGCCTCTGCTCAGTGTCCCGGACACGGCTGGACACACCGAGCTCACTCATGCTACAAGTGGTTCAGCGAGCCGAACTACTGGTTTCAGGCCGAGCAGACGTGTCTGTCTCACCGGGCTCACCTCGCGTCCATCCAAAGTGAGCAAGAGAACCGACTGGTAGGCCGACTGTCTCACTGCAGAGACGCCTGGATCGGTTTGTTCGGCACCGACCTCGACCGTCTGACCGACCCTACAAGCTACAGGTGGACGGACGGCGTAGGCGGAGTAGGGAGCTTCGACAGACACAACTTCTCTAAGCTGGACAGCGTTCACAAGCCTCTGATCCGAAGTGACGGTGAGTGGTGGCTCAACTCGCTGTATCACGAGCGGCACCCGTTTGTGTGCAAGTTGAGCGCCAACTCCAGCAGTCTCGTCGACTGGTGGTGGCGGTCGAGCGGCCGATGTCCCAGCGGCTGGTGGCTGCACGACAAGCAGTGCTACGTGATGCCGCAGTTTGAGGCCAACTTCAACGAGGCCAACTTCTACTGCCAGCGAAACTCGTCGCAGCTGGCGTCGGTGCTCACCCAGTCTGAGCTGGACTTTGTGAACAAGCTCAGCTTCGGAATCGACAGCTGCGAGTCGGCAGAGCTGCTCGACTCGGTGTGGCTCGGCCTCATCAAGCTGAACCCCTGCTTCCCTGACAGTGCGGGTCGCGAGCTCTGCTACCAGTGGACGGATTTCTCAGGGAAACACGACAACAAGCTGCCCGCATGGGAGACTGGACACCCGGACAGTGCGGACTGGACTGTGAACTGCGCCACGCTGTCAGCTGGTCGACTGCGCAGCGACAGGTGCCACAGCAGGCACAGGTTCGTGTGCAAGACGGAGGCGTCGGACGGCACCTCCACACCTGACGGAGGCGTTACCTCTGCACCTGACGGAGGCGTCACCTCCACACTTGATGGAGGCGTCACCTCTGCACCTGACGGAGGCGTCACCTCTGCACCTGACGGAGGCGTCACCTCTGCACCTGACGGAGGCGTCACCTCTGCACCTGACGGAGGCGTCACCTCTGCACCTGACGGAGGCGTCACCTCTGCACCTGACGGAGGCGTCACTCCACCTGTGGACGGCCTCGTGGCTGCGTTCGACTTCAGGAGGGGCCTCGACAACCTGGTGGACCCGCGCACCTTCGCCATCGAGGACCAGTTCGGCGTGGAGAGGTCGGCAGAGGACGGGGCCTGCTTTAAGTGGAACTCAACTTATCCATTCAATCACAGCGAGTTCTACAATGTCGGAGCTCCCGTGGCATTCAATGAGTCGATCTGGAACGCAGCAGAGTGGACCATGTACTTCAGGCTGAGTCGGAGCAGCGGCATCAATGCTGAGTTTGTATCAGTCCTCAGTGATTATTCAAACCCATTTTCATATTTCAGCTTTTTTGCCTGGCTTTATTCTTTTAGCGCTGACATCTTCTATTTAACTAGCTTTCAAGGTATACATCCTGGAAATATTAGACACAGAAATGACCATGTTTATAGAGGATCGGGCTGTGCTGGCAGCTGGTGCGACATTCGGCTGGCAATGAAAAACAGCATTTTGGATTCTCCTTCCATAGGAGAGCCGCTGAGAGTTGAATATCGGAACTGGACTTCTGGGGGTCATGAACTGGGACTGCAGCAACTTCGATTAGGGGATTAGGGGATTTTCAATCCCCATCATGCCACATCTCAGCGACTCTGCATGAGGTGTTTCGGGGTCGCTCGCAGGCAGCTGAGCACCGATGAGGTGCGGCAGGCGATGTCGGCCTTGTGCCCGTGAGACCGCTTCAAATATTGAATATGTCTAGGTGTACTTTTTGAAAAGCTTGTTACAATAAAAGTCAATTCAAATAGACAAAGAAATTGTTTAGTTGCTCTTGGCAATAAAATTCACCATTTGCTTAAGTATTGAAGCCATTTTTAGTGATTATTTAAGTGCGTGAAGTTACGCTCGTACAAAACCCTACTCTACTCTTTTTAACGCTTTTTAACTACTATCAGTAGCATCGAAAAGTTGGCATCACAAAAGATTCCGTCTGTTGTCGCCACTTGTGAGTGCAGGTAAAGTCTCTCTCAATCTTTGCGAGTGACGCAACTCAGCTACTATACTTTCGCGGCAGACATGAGTTGAGGATTGAAGTGGGGGCAGCGGTGTGCGAGGGTTGGACGGATTAAAGCCACCCCGATCAGTTTTCTCGTATCTTTTGTCCCAGAATAGTCCCAGAAAAAATTGCTCACTGGCGCATAGAGTGGCGACTTTTCAATGTTGCTGAGTATACTTCTAGCCTTGTTGAAAGAATCAATATTCTCAGTAGGACTGTGGGAAGTCCAACGAAACGCCTTCGGTAACGCAACAACCAGGGCTGAGGCAATTCCGCCCATTCCACTGACTCTTGAGCACACACAAGCGCACTAATGAGTACAAAGGCACGCACTCATGCACACGCTCACCAGAGAATATTGGGCTGTCTTGGGCTGGCTGTCATGGCGGCTGTCTAGGGGTGGCTGTCTTGGGCTGGCTGTCATGACGGCTGTCTAGGGGTGGCTGTCTTGGGCTGGCTGTCATGGCGGCTGTTTAGGGGTGGCTGTCTTGGGTTGGCTGTCATGGCGGCTGTCTAGGGGTGGCTGTCTTGGGCTGGCTGTCATAACGGCTGTCTAGGAGTGGCTGTCTTGGGCTGGCTGTCATGGTGGCTGTGTAGGGGGCTGGCTGTCATGGCGGCTGTCTAGGTGGGGCTGTCTTGGGCTGGCTGTCATGGCGGCTGTCTAGGGGGTGGCTGTCTTGGGCTGGCTGTCATGGCGACTGTGTAGGGGGCTGGCTGTCATGGCGGCTGTCTAGGTGGGGCTGTCTTGGGCTGGCTGTCATGGCGGCTGTCTAGGGGTGGCTGTCTTGGGCTGGCTGTCATAACGGCTGTCTAGGGGTGGCTGTCTTGGGCTGGCTGTCATGGCGGCTGTCTAGGGGTTGCTGTCTTGGGCTGGCTGTCATGGCGGCTGTCTAGGGGTGGCTGTCTTGGGTTGGCTGTCTTGGGCTGGCTGTCATAACGGCTGTCTAGGGGTGGCTGTCTTGGGCTGGCTGTCATGGTGGCTGTGTAGGGGGCTGGCTGTCATGGCGGCTGTCTAGGTGGGGCTGTCTTGGGCTGGCTGTCATGGCGGCTGTGTAGGGGGGGCTGTCTTGGGCTGGCTGTCATGGCGACTGTGTAGGGGGCTGGCTGTCATGGCGGCTGTCTAGGTGGGGCTGTCTTGGGCTGGCTGTCATGGCGGCTGTCTAGGGGGTGGCTGTCTTGGGCTGGCTGTCATGGCGGCTGTCTAGGGTGGCTGTCTTAGGCTGGCTGTCATGGTGGCTGTCTAGGGGGGGGGGGCTGTCTTGTGCTGGCTGTCATAACGGCTGTCTATGGGTGGCTGTCATGGCGGCTGTCTAGGGGGGGCTGTCTTGGGCTGGCTGTCATGGCGGCTGTCTTGGGCTGGCTGTCATGGCGGCTGTCTGGGGGTGGCTGTCTTGGGCTGGCTGTCATGGCGGCTGTCTGGGGGGTGGCTGTATTGGGCTGGATGTCATGGCGGCTGTCTAGGGGTGGCTGTCTTGGGCTGGCTGTCATGGCGGCTGTCTAGGGGTGGCTGTCTTGGGCTGGCTGTCATGGCGGCTGTCTAGGTGGGGCTGTCTTGGGCTGGCTGTCATAACGGCTGTCTAGGGGTGGCTGTCTTGGGCTGGCTGTCATGGCGGCTGTCTAGGGGTGGCTGTCTTGGGTTGGCTGTCATGGCGGCTGTCTAGGGGTGGCTGTCTTGGGCTGGCTGTCATGGCGGCTGTGTAGGGGGGGGGGGCTGTCTTGGGCTGGCTGTCATGGCGGCTGTCAAGGGGGGGGGGGCTGTCTTGGGGGCCGTCTTGGTGGGGCTTTTGAATCCATGCTCGACCCATCTTTTTGACCAACCCATCATTGATGAACACATTGGCACAAAATGGGTGTTAGCTTTTGAATTGGACTCTAGAGAAACTATGCGGAGCCTAAAAATGAAAAGTTTAAGTTTGGTATTGCAATGTACAGTTATTTTTGCGAAGTTTGTTAATTTGTTTGCTTTTTACTTCTATTATTGGTGGAGTTCTAGCCATAAGCTGACTGGAACGGTCGGTAGAGAATTCGCGTTCTGGCCACAGATATTGTGAACCGACCACAGAATATTCTGTGGAACCGACTGCGTTGGGGAGTTAAAGCTTCCCGACATCTCAAGGCATGAGTAAAAAGCATAGGTGGAGTACACTTTTCACGTTCAATTTTGAACAAAGTCCAGTTTGAACAAAAACTAGCGGAAATTCAATTCAGACAATTCAGACTGGGGCAACAAAACTCAGTTCAAAACATTCTGCTACGGAAGCGAGGTTTAGCCATAGACAAAATTGTCCCCAGTCTGAATTGTCTGAATTGAATTTCCGCTAGTTTTTTTAGAACTGGACTTTGTTCAAAATTGAACGTGAAAAGGTGTAGTACATAATCGAGCTAACAAATTCAGATATGACTAGCAATCAGCGCCCCCCGTTGGGGAGCCAAAAATACAGCACAAGTTTTTTAATAAACTACATATAAGCGTCTCTTTGCATTATACCTCAGCAACCCCTTGTAAGCCTTGACATGCCAGCAATTCCTCCCCCCCCCACAAGCCTTAGCATATCAACTCCCCCTTGACATCTTAGCAATTCCCCCCATAAGCCTTGAAATCTTAAAAAATCTGTTAACCTTCTAAACCTAACCCTAACCCTAACCCTAACCCTAACCTTAAAGCATTGACATTTCAGTAATTCTCTCCGAGAGTCATTATAGCACTACAGCGTTATAGCGATTCCCTGCAAGCCTCGACATCGTAGGGATTCCCAAATGAATCTCTTAACTTCGACATGAAGCTTCTTTTATTTTTTACATTACACTTTATCTATCAGCGATCCTTCCCGTGAAGAGCCAACAAATAATGAAAACATTTTTTCAATAAACTACATCATCTACATGTAGCTTGTGAATTTAGCCTTGACATCTCGGTTATTCCCCCGTGAGCCTTGACATCTCAGCTATTCCCCCCGTAAGCCTTGTCATGTTAGCGATGCCCCCCATAAACCTTGATATCTGAAAAATCCCCTGTTAATCTTGAAACCCGCTAAAATCTAACCCTCAACCCAAACCTGACCTAAACCTAACTTTAACCCAACCTAAAGCCTTGAAATCTCAGCAATTCTTCTCCCCTAAGCCTTGACATTTTAGTGATTCCTTATTTAAGAATCACAGCACCATAGCGATTCCCTCCAAGCCTTGGCATCGTAGCAATTCCCAAATGAATCTTTTAACTTTGACATAATGACTCTTCTTTTATGTACACATAGTGCTTCTTCTCTTTTTTACATGACTCTTCTTCTATCAGCGCCCCCTCCCCCGTAGCGAGCCAACAAAGAATGTAATAAAAAATTGAGTAAACTACATGTACTTTGAAGTAGCTTCTGACGTTTGCTACTTTGCTTCTCTGGCATCTCAGAAACCGCCTCCCCATAATCTCAGTTATTCTCCGTGAGCCTTGACATCTTAGTAATTCTCCCCAGCACAGCACAATAGCTTCTTTTAATTTTTACATGACACTTCTTTCATGTCTGACATGACGCTTCTTTTATTCTTCCATGACGCTTCTATGATTTCTCAAATGACACTTCCATTAGTTTTTATATGAGGCTTCTATGATCTTTTGATGACGCTTCTATGATTGTTTACATGACGCTTTTATGATTTTTACATGACGCTTCTATAATTGTTTGCATGACGCTTCTATGATTTTTACATGACGATTCTATGATTGTTTACATGACGCTTCTATGATTGTTTACATGACGCTTCTATGATTTTTTACATGACACTTCTATGATTGTTTACATGACGCTTCTATGATTGTTTACATGACGCTTCTATGATTGTTTGCATGAAGCTTCTATGATTTTTTCATGACGCTTTTATGATTGTTTACATGACGCTTCTATGATTTTTACATGACGCTTCTGTGATTGTTTACATGACGCTTCTATGATTTTTTACATGACACTTCTATGATTGTTTACATGACGCTTCTATGATTGTTTGCATGACGCTTCTATAATTTTTTCATGACGCTTCTATGATTTTTTGCATGACGCTTCTATGATTGTTTCATGTCGCTTCTATGATTTTTACATGACGCTTCTATGATTGTTTACATGACGCTTCTATGATTTTTACATGACGCTTCTATGATTTTTTACATGACGCTTCTATGATTTTTTCATGTCGCTTCTATGATTTTTACATGACGCTTCTATGATTGTTTACAAGACGCTTCTATAATTTTTTACATGACGCTTCTATGATTTTTATATGACGCTTCTACGATTTTTTACATGACGCTTCTATGATTGTTTACATGACGCTTCTATGATTTTTTACATGACGCTTCTATGATTCATTACATGACGCTTCTATGATTGTTTACATGACGCTTCTATGATTTTTAAAAGACGCTTCTACGATTTTTTACATGACGCTTCTATGATTCTTTTCAGGACGCTTTTATGATTTTTACATGACGCTTCTACGATTGTTTGCCTGACGCTTCTATGATTGTTTGCATGACGCTTCTATGATTGTTTACATGACGCTTCTATGATTTTTACATGACGCTTCTATGATTGTTTACATGACGCTTCTATGATTGTTTATATGGCGCTTCTTTGATTTTTACATGACGCTTCTATGATTTTTTACATGACGCTTCTATGATTTTTTACATGACACTTCTATGATTGTTTACATGACGCTTCTATGATTGTTTACATGACGCTTCTATGATTTTTTTAAAAGACACTTCTATGATTTTTACATGACGCTTCTATGATTTTTACATGACGCTTCTATGATTTTTTACATGACGCTTTTATTATTTTTACATGACGCTTCTATGATTTTTTACATGACGCTTTTATTATTGTTTACATGACGCTTCTATGATTGTTTACATGACGCTTCTATGATTTTTTACATGACGCTTCTATGATTTTTTACATGACGCTTCTATGATTGTTTACATGACGCTTCTATGATTTTTTACATGACGCTTCTATGATTTTTTACATGACGCTTCTATGATTGTTTACATGACGCTTTTATGATTTTTTACATGACGCTTCTATGATTTTTACATAACGCTTCTATGATTGTTTATATGACGCTTCTATGATTTTTTTAAAAGACGCTTCTATGATTTTTTTAAATGACGCTTCAATGATTGTTTACATGACGCTTCGATGATTTTTTACATAACGCTTCTATGATTGTTTACATGACGCTTCTATGATTGTTTACATGACGCTTCTATGATTGTTTACATGACGCTTCTATGATTTTTTCATGACGCTTTTATGATTTTTACATGACGCTTCTATGATTGTTTACATGACGCTTCAATGATTGTTTACATGACGCTTCTATGATTTTTTCATGACGCTTTTATGATTTTTGACATGACGCTTCAATGATTGTTTACATGACGCTTCTATGATTGTTTATATGACGCTTCTTTGATTTTTACATGACGCTTCTATGATTGTTTGCATGACGCTTCTATGATTTTTTACATGACGCTTCTCTGATTGTTTACATGACGCTTCTATGATTGTTTACATGACGCTTCTATGATTTTTTTAAAAGACGCTTCTATGATTTTTACATGACGCTTCTATGATTTTTACATGACGCTTCTTTTTAAAAAGTCTTTTAGTTTTCCTGACGTTGAAAAGCTTTAATTAAAAAAATTATACTCTATGAAAATTCGAACCACCGTCGCTGCATTTAGCAGTTCAGTTTGTTCACCTCTAGGCTAGCTCTCATCGTTTTGATAACATCAAATTTTGCACTTATATAATTCAACACTTTAAAATCCAAGCATAGAGTAAATCACACGAAGCAGTTATGACATAATCAGTTTCTCAGTCAGTCAGTATCAGTTAACAATTATGGTTACGCAATTTAAATCAAGTCTGGTGCTACGCTTCCACACTGCATTTTCAATTCAAGTCGGAGTTACAATTCAGTTATGATGCAATCTATTTCAGAATCAGAATTCAACCAGTCAGTTTTTTCTCTAGCATTCTTACAATGCATTTCAAGTCGAAAAGTTTGCTTGACCTTTGCAAAAAAGCATGTTTTTCGAATATTTAATGCCTTTAGCATCGAGCAATTTCTTAGCCACGATGCATGTACAGTCACGGGAAAATTTCTGATCGAACAGTGCAAGTCTCATAAAAATCGGTTAAGCCATTTTTTCTCTAATCGATTACAAGCAAGCAAGATTTTCATTTTTAGTATATTGGACTAGCCAATTCCAACACCCGTTGGGGCTTTCCGTCCAAACTCCAACCACAGTTTTCCCCATCCATAAAATCCCCGATGCAAAGAATCTCACATGCAAAGAATCTCACATGCAAAGAATCCCCCATCCAAAGAACCCCCCATCGAAAGAATCCCGATCCGGAGAATTCCCAATCCAATGAATCCCATATCCAAGGAATCCTGCATACACAGAAGCTTCATTTCAAAGAATCTCAATCCAAAAAATTCCTCATCCAGAGAATCCCCATCCAAAGAATCCCCCAATCCATCCCTATCCAAAGAATCCCCCACTCATCCCTATCCAAAAATCCCCCAATCCCTCATTCCATCCATATCCAAAGAGAATCCCTCCTCCAAAAATAATCCCCATCCAAATAATCCAAAGATTCTCCCATCCAAATAATCCCCCATCAAAAAATAATTGACCCCCGTCCAAACCCCCGTCCAAATAATCCCAATCCAAAGAATCCAAAGCATTTCCCCACCAGCAGCATTGCCCCATGAACAGCATTCCCATATCAATAGTATTCCCCCATCAACGCAACTCTCTGTTAGCAATGTGTAGTTAAGCAATAGATCAGTCAGTATAAAGTATCTTAGTTTAGAAACTCTGTGAGTCAATAATTTCCAACTTATTTAAAGACTCTCCTACTCAGCCCAAAGGCTTTCCACTTTGTCTTGATAAATAGGACAGTTACATTGAATCGATACTGCACTCGTAAAATAAGTGGTGCTATTGAAATGAGAAAGACGGAAGACATCATTCAGGACTTTCCACTTCAGTTTAACTCTTTTCATGGCTTCAGTGCGAATGTTACGTGCACTTTACTATATTATAAATTTAGCCATAGTGGAAAGTCCCGCCACGAGCTGGAGTCTCGTAGAATACTTGTACATCAATACATAAACTAAATGCGTATAAAGTACTCATAGTAGCAGGTAAAATACAGTCTCCAGAGTAAAAATAGGTATGAATAAGCTAGTTAGTATTCTACAGAATCAGATATTGATGAAAGAATTGCCTGATTTTTTCGCGGAATATAGCATTATAGTAGGATTTTTCTTCATATATTGCTGGTGCACATTTACTGCGATGGGAGGTGAAAAGCTGTGATGGTGGGCACCAGCATTATTGAAACTAATTGAAATTAATAACTGCTCAATAACTGCGGTTGTACTGGTATTAAGCATCTTGGGGATTTAATAAAGGTATTGCCTTAAATATAAGCTATTTAAAAATAAGTTTATACTTTATGAATATGGAATAGCTTACAAATTCCCTGCATACTATACAGATTTACGGTAAGAGTACAATAGTAGCATACATATCAAAGGCTGTAAGTAAATCATGATACATATCGTAACAGTGAAATGAAAAACTGATTTTGAGGTTGTGAAATTTAAGGTTGTGAAATCGACAGAACAGAAACCGTTGTTCAAAACCAGTTCACAAATTGAAATTGACTTTTTTCTGGCCTTCTGTCAGCTTTGTGCTAGCACGTGATGGCTACATTCTTTTGCTTTAGGCGTGTAAATCCTCTATGCTTAATTTATTGTCTAAACTTTGAGTTTTTCATTTCACTATAAGACTTTAATTTAATAGAACTAAAAGGACATACTTATAAGTCATGCATAATCAGCGCTAATCTCGTGTGAGAATCTCTGGATAAACGACGTTCTTTGTCGTGGTTCCCGGCATCCTGACTCGGATATTCGCTGCATTCTTGGCTCGAGACAGAGCAGTGTAGAGCTGTCCGTGAGCAAAGCATCCCACAGTCAGGTCAATGCCGACAGTCTCCAAGCTCTGCCCCTGGGACTTGTGGATAGTCAGGCAAAAGCTTGGCTTCACCGGAAACTGCAGCCGTTTGAATGCTACGGGCAGGTCCGCGTTGTTCGGCACCAGTGGGATCCGCGGCAGCAGGATCTCATCGCCGGTGAACTGGCCGGCAGCCACTTTGCAGCGCAGCACGTTCTCGCCCAGCGCTAGGATAATGAGTCGGGTGCCGTTGCAAAGCCGCGGTGGGTTGAGGTTGCGCAGGAGCACAATTGGCATGCCAACTTTGAGTCTCAGCAGGTGCGTTGGAAAATTTGGCGCATCGAGCTGGTTCAGCAACTCTGGCGGGAAGTGAGTTGCCGAATCCTCGTCTGCAACGCTGTCCACTGATCGGTACTCGCGCTGTGTCCCAGGGAACATGGCCAGGCAGTGCTCATTGATGGCATTGACGGAGTCATTGTAGGGTGCCAGGATGGCTCTATTTGCAAAGTAGACCTCTCTCTCCGCCGAGGCCTCAAATGACGGATAAACGAATTTGATAAGGTCCGTCAGGCTGGCCTCTGCTGGCAACAAGATCTCGGAAGGCAGCGAAATGTTTCCCTCCAAATCTTCTGGGACCAAACCAGAACCGATCTGTGAACGAAAAACGGATAAAAGAGAAAGCAAAATTACGTTTCCAACATAAAGACTTGATAAGTATAATCATAAATAACAGTTGGTTTTCGACTGTGATTTTTTCAAAAATCACTGGTTACGTAATCCATTATTAGAAAAGCCAGGTAGAAAATAAACAACCTATAGCAATCAAAAGTACGGTATAAAAAGTACAGTGTACATCCCACCTGAATCAGAAGTCTCGAGTAGCGCTCATACAGTGCCGCATCAGAACTCCTCAGCAGCCGAATGTTGGTCCTCAGGCGGTGCCGCTGAAACAATGGCCAAAACTTGGATCGGCTGACGCACGCAAACACGTTGTTGGCTCGCGTTCCGCTTTTCACGACAGGCAGCAGTTGTCGAAAGTCTCCGGAGCACACAATCACAGCTCCACCGAAAGGGCGATCTTGCCTTCGTACGTCTCGCAGACTTCGTTCGACAGTCTCCAGGTCCTTCCGGTTGGCCATTGAAATCTCATCCCAGACGATGAGCCGAACCGTCCGCAACACCGCTGCTTGCTTTGACTGCGAGCTAATCGAGCAGACGTCCTTCTCCGAGCGAACGAGTCGAACTGGGATCTTGAAACTGGAGAGAATGAAATTGTGCACAGGCCAACAGAATTTTTTCTTGAATGTAAGCAATCAATTTTCTGAGATTGTTTCGGCAGATTGTGAAGCTGAAAAAAATTACATACAATTTTTATATTTCTTTCTTTGAATTAATTTTAAATAAAAATCAAAACCTCGAATCATGCCGTTATATAGATAGATTACATGTACTATGCACCAATACATGCAGAAAGTTAAATGTAGCAAAATTAAAAACCATGAAGTTTAAAACTCACGTGGAATGCGCCGTCTGTCCACCTGGTAGCAAAGTGGCTGCAATGCCAGATGACGCTACGGCCAGGGCGACTTCTCCGCGGCTTCTTACAAACGCCAGCAAAACCTCTAGCAAATAGGTCTTCCCTGAGCCAGCTGGAGCGTCCAGAAAATGCAGACCACCAGAGCCGGCAGTCAGATCGGCAGTCACTGCCTCGTACACGGCCCTCTGTTCGTCGGTCAGCGTTGGCAGGCGCGTCCTCGCTATCTCAGCCTGCTCGTCCGTGTCGAACTGCATCGGCCCTACTTGAGGCATGGCAGAGGCGGCTGGCAGCCCGTACTCTCGCAAGCTGCGACCGCCCATAGAGGTCAGCAGGCTTTGCAGCTCGCGCAACGTCATGTCGGTGACCTCTTCTGTACTTAGATGTGGGTTGTGGTAGCGTAGATCTTCGCCAAGGTCCTCTGCGAATGCGTTCCACAGGTCCAGTCCGCTATCCGGCTCTCCCCAGATCAGGATGACAGCGAGTAGGTGCCTGAGGGCTCTTGGCATGCGAGATTGGACAGCCTCAGCCAGACATCGTTGCCAATGGTCGTCACGATGCAGCAGACCGAGTGCCATGCAGGCAGATTTGGCATCCGTGTGCAGCACTCCATCCACCGTGTGCAGCGACTCGAAGCTGGTGGGCCCTCGGACATGCAGGAGGAGCAGGCGCATGTAAAACAAGTCCCCTGCCCTCGGGCTCACCGTGTACATCCGAGAGATGTTCTTGCTGCGCTTCACACCAGGGTGACCTTCGACTTCGTCGCCCATCTTGCCTCGGCGCCACGCGCGCTCACTTTGGTGCCAGACAAAATAGGACGGCACCTCCGTGTAGA
Organism: Macrostomum lignano; assembly: GCA_002269645.1. NCBI lineage: Eukaryota > Metazoa > Platyhelminthes > Macrostomidae > Macrostomum > Macrostomum lignano. The sequence goes on from NIVC01000038.1 coordinate 1,340,549, forward strand.
GCAGGCGCCGAGCAAAAGCGTCACTGAGGCACAACTTAAAGAATGCTGTCAGAGTCGAATCTCGAGGCGCTCTCGCTTGGACTGCTGCGGTCTGCTCGTTGAAGTAGACAAGCTGCTCTCCCGGCTTGTGTACGCAGAGGCGAATGACCGGTGGGAAGCGGTTGTGCACCTGGGAGATGGTGGAAAATGGCGAAAGAGCTTTGGGAAGTGAATAAGTTAACACTCGGGAAACACAGCTTAAGTTTTGTCACTGCATAACTATAATGAACTTTTGTAAGTCACAAAGTCAAAAAGATAATTACTTCAAAGCCCAAAATGGTATTCACAGCCTCCATGGGCCCGATGTAGCGACCAGACAGGTACTCATCGATTTCGTCTCGTGGCTCTTTGGCAGCCTTCTCATTGGCAGTGCGCTGCTGCTTGTTAGAAGCTATCGGCTGACTTTCAGCTGCAGCTGCAGGCGCCTGGGGTTTCGCTGAATTCTTAGCAGCGTCAACTTTGAAGGTTGCCATGTCGCCATTCTTGAGTAAATATTTAATGATGTATTTCACGGCTCGAACCGTCGCGCAAACTTCAACGTTCAGGTGGCAGTTGAACATGAGCAACAGCTCTCGATTATATGGCACGACCCACCTTGCGTTTTGAAGGGAATTCCGGGTTCGTTGCTTGTTAATAATTTTAAATGAATGCTTTAAATTCAAGATGGTAAATCATGAAAATTCAAGAAGCAGAAAGAAGCAATGCTAGAATTTTCTGAACCAGAATTGTAAAAACTTAGCTAATAAAAGAATGCTAAGATGGGCGGGCAGCTCACTCATGTGGAAATCCCCTTTTTTACTCACCTGTTGTCCATACGAATGGTTCGGCCCTTGCATAATTTGTCGACGGTGAAGCCGCCCATTTCTGGTGACAGTCTCCGATAAAACGGGTAACCGGTTTCGCTAGACATCGTCACCGACTGGAAGTCCTTCGGGAAGCCTTTGGTGCACTTCCCCTTCTCCATGCAGGGACAGGCTGGGTTATCCGCCCCACATGGTCCGTGGATGAGGTGCGTCTTGACCAGCTCATGCAGCACCGGCTCAAGCTGTGGGTCTGGGATCTCCGCAGACACAAGCGCGTCGTACCGATCTGGAGTTACTCGGTGTCCGCTGGCCAGCCACAGTAGAAAGTGCACATGTGGAAGTCCTTCAGTGAAATGAAAATCAAACCAGAAAAGTATTTACTGGAAGGGAGCATGCTAGAGCAAGGTAGAAACATCAGTGAGGCTTGAACTCAGCAGAAAGCAAAGTGTAATGAATAAGTTATTTCTGATCAACTGAACTCACCGCGCTTCTGGTATTCCAGGAACAAACGTGCGCGGCTTCCACTCCAAAGCGATGTCTGAGCTCCGACACGAGGGCCTTCTTCTTAAGCTCGAAGACACGAGTAACGATGTCAGGACGATCCTCTGGCCGCTGTCCTGGCAGCAGTTCAGCGGTGATCTCTGGCCACTTCGGATTGCAAGTCGCCGTCACGAACAGATCCGGCTTGCCGAATTTCTGAACGTAAGTCATGGCGTCCTGGAGCCGCTCCATCAGATATCGCGGTCCGCCCACGAAGCTTGAGGAGAGAAACACGGGCGCCTGCTTTCCAATTTCCTTCGGCTCCTTGCCAGTGTGCAGTCCATCAGCTGCAAACAGGGCATCACGCAACCCACTGTAGGTCTCGCTGCGAAGGTCGTCCTGATGAGTACGCAAATAGAGAAGCCTCTCCGACTCGATCTTGGCCGCCTGATCCACCAGGTACTGCTGAAACAGCCGCCGGCCGTGGTGCAGCACGTTGAACTGGTCGGCTCGCACCATGATCTCGCTGGCGTAATACTTCATGGGAGTCAGTTTGCGGCCATTGGTCATGCGAAGCTCGGGATACCAGCCGCTCTCTCCGTTCGGAAACAGAAGGACGTACTCTAGCGGATCGTATGATCTGTGTGTCTCAGAAATGCGCTTGGTGTCACCTCCTCGCAGTTGGATGACGACTTCACGACTGTTCGGTGCTTCCTCAGCATCCCCGACAATTAGGATTCCGACCTCGTTTGCCGTGGGCAGATTGTACCGCCTTATTGTGGACAGACGGGGTTTCAATCAAATTTATTATACTATATTAGAAGATTCTACTAAAATATCCATGTTTGAAAAATGCAGCTTACCGAATGTGTTCACCAGCCGGGCGTCGATCTGGGTGAATCACAATCCGCACATCGCACAGCTGAGGCTCTTCGCTGATTCGCTGCGCTGCAGCTCGCAGACTCCGCACATAGGAATTGCACTCGTGAAGCAATCCTTGCAGCAACTGCAGCAGCTCAGGCTTCACTCTTTGGCTGAGGCTGAGGCGGCTTTCGAGCTCGCGGTCCATAAAGTACACCTGCCAGCCCCTAGGCGCATTCGGAGCATCAGCTAGCAGCGGCGCAGTGTTGTGGTACAACTTTCCGCTGATCACAAAGCTCGGGTTCCAACCACCAGGCGTGGGTCGCAGATCAGCACCGAATGACGTCAGGTGCAGAACCGAGTTATAGCTCCTGATGTTGGCCAGGAACTCCTTGCTCTTCTCATGCCTTCCGGTGTACAGGTCAGCCAACACTGGCGGAACAGTCCGGAGAGGCAATTTCACTTTGCCCTTGGCGCAGCAAAACTCGGCTTCCTTGTCCCAGCGCAATGCGCCGCAGAACTTGCACACAGAATTCATGCGGCCACACTGATGGGTCGGCACTTCTGGTCTTGGCTGGTCGGAGTTCCTGCAATAAATTTTCGGCAGAGTGTCAGTTAATTTTATTAACATTATTTTTCCAGTCACTGAAAGTGTCTCTTTAGAGTAAGTTAAAGTTAAGAATTATATGAGACTACGCATAGAAAAAATAGCGGACGAAATTGAGTAAAAAAATCAAGTTAGCCGCTGGGAGGTTTAAGCACCTGATTATGTGAGAATGAACGGAACAATTATTTTCTATGTAAAAACTGTTATAAAAACCTCAATAAGCATGCCTGCTTAAGTATCGTTTGTGGCTCACTTTTCTGATCCCTGTCCTTTAGTGGGATTACTATAAAGAGTAAAAACTTGTATAGCATAATCGCCGCCCATCAGACATTACCTCTGCTGAGCTTCTGCTTCGTTTCCAGCTTGAGTCTCCGCACGAGTGTCAGGAGCAGAAGTAGCAGCAGCTGAGCCAGTAGGTCTCTTGCGCCAGTTGACTCTGGTCCTTGCAGCAGGTGCTCTACTTGCAGCAGGAACGGGGAACTCCCGGTCCTCCATAGGCTCTATTCCCTGCAAAGGATCTCGGAGTCTCAGAGATTCATAGTGCTCATTGCTCAGAACCAGGCGCACAACAGCCAGAGGAGGCTGCGCGAAGGACATAAAGTGCTGCAGCACACTTCCATTGCGCTGGTAAATAACCAGGTCAACCGGAAAGCAGCGACTTAAAAGGGGCACGATTTCATCAGGCACATAAGTTCCCTCTGTAAATGAAGCTTCGATTATGGCATCCGCATTCTCTGGGAAAACAAAGCCTTTGGCAATCAACTGTGGCACCAGCTCTGCCGCGCGGCTTGACAAATTGTGCCTCAATGAAGCAGCATCGGTTTCAAGTGCGGTGCCTCGCAGCTGATCACAAACAGCGTGAAAAAAACAATTTCCATCACCGGCTATGGGAACTATGCTCAATTGATTAAAAGATACCTGAGCCGCTGCTGCTGGTTCACTATTTTCCTGTCTAAAATTGAGAGGGAAAATGGTCAGTCAAATAAAAAATTGTGACTGAAGATATGTAAGGGGCTGAAGTGATAAGGGTAAATTATATTTTGCAGGTCTTAATTAAGTATTCTTAATGAAATCTGCTTAAATTAAATGCAAAATGCAAAAATTCAAGGTAATACAGAACGATGCAATCATCAGCTATACAAAAAGAAAAAAAGAGACCAGAGAAAAACGGTGCAGGTTAAATCAACAAAAGCAGAAGAGTAACCGCTATAGGTATAGATCAGCAGACTTACCTCGAAGCCCAAATGCTCCGGCGACGTAATAGCTCAGCCTCGAGACGATCCAAACGCTCGTATCCTGTTTCGGAAGCACGGCGGTCGGCTTCTCGCTGCCGCATGTCTTCCAGGCGGGCAGCTCTCTCGGCGTCAGTCTCGCAGGCCCGGTTGGCAGATATCCTCTGCCGCAGCTCCTCAAGCCGAGCAGCTCTCTCGGCGTCAGTCTCGCAAGCCCGGCGCTCTGCGTCCCGCTGCCGCAGCTCCTCAAGCCGAGCAGCTCTCTCAGCGTCAGTCTCGCAAGCCCGGCGCTCTGCGTCCCGCTGCCGCAGCTCCTCAAGCCGAGCAGCTCTCTCAGCGTCAGTCTCGCAAGCCCGGCGCTCTGCGTCCCGCTGCCGCAGCTCCTCAAGCCGAGCAGCTCTCTGGGCGTCAGTCTCACGGGCTCGGCGCTCTGAGTCCCGCTGCCGTCGTGTTTCCAAACGGGCTTCACGCTCAGCGCTAGATTCTTCACGTCACCTTTTTTTTGCCTCACGGCTTTTCTTTAAATGACTTGCTCCACGGCGACCCATAGCTATTATTGATACTTAGTAAGTACGGATAGAAATATACGAAATACGGTAGAAAAAAAATACGGAATAAAAGTTTAATCTAGTTGTAATAGTAGTTGCTACTTTTTACAAATATAATTATACAACTGCGGTACTAAAGTATGAATGAATAATTACAAATTTAATTATACAACTGCGGTACTAAAGTATGAGTGAATAATTACAAATTTAATTATACAACTGCGGTACTAAAGTATGAGTGAATAATTACAAATATAATTATACAACTGCGGTACTAAAGTATGAATGAATAATTACAAATATAATTATACAACTGCGGTACTAAAGTATGAATGAATAATTACAAATTTAATTATACAACTGCGGTACTAAAGTATGAATGAATAATTACAAATTTAATTATACAACTGCGGTACTAAAGTATGAGTGAATAATTACAAATATAATTATACAACTGCGGTACTAAAGTATGAGTGAATAATTACAAATATAATTATACAACTGCGGTACTAAAGTATGAATGAATAATTACAAATTTAATTATACAACTGCGGTACTAAAGTATGAATGAATAATTACAAATTTAATTATACAACTGCGGTACTAAAGTATGAGTGAATAATTACAAATATAATTATACAACTGCGGTACTAAAGTATGAATGAATAATTACAAATTTAATTATACAACTGCGGTACTAAAGTATGAATGAATAATTACAAATTTAATTATACAACTGCAGTACTAAAGTATGAGTGAATAATTACAAATGTAATTATACAACTGCGGTACTAAAGTATGAAATGAATAGTTTAATGTAAAAAAGTAATAATAAATGGCGATTCAGTAGATAATTAGTATCAGATACCTGAAGATATCTCAGTTATGGATCAAATGGTGTAGGCAGAAACTGTTTAATCAAGACAGTAGTTGTCAATGTACTAATAAAGGTAGGTGAAAGGATTATTTAGTTGAGATTTTGCTGATGAGATGAATCTTTATAGAAAACCCAGTTCAAAAGGCAGGCTAAAGTCTTGCCTTAAAAGCACATTCAAAGTGAATGAAATGTGCGCGGCAATTTCAATGAATTGAGCGCTCGTGACTCCAGTGTTTGGGGTTTCAAATATGTACATCTGTCCTGAGCTAAAAAGCTTATCGCTAATTCAGCGTCTGGATACGGCACGCTGAGTGGGCTAAGGTAATAATTATATTGAATTCAATATCAACCAAGAGCATATAAGTATTGGAATTTATTACGCAACACTGAGCAGACCCTCCTTGCTTTATCAATGGCTCTGGCTTGAATTGTGGAGTTGCTATAAAGTAGGGGTTTGCGATATGGGGGAGCGTACAATGAGTATATAAAGTAAAATTCATAGGAATCCTCTTTTAATGCTGTGCTTTTAATTTTTCGAATCTCAGCATAGAAATTATATTCCCGAACTCAGCGTTTCTAGCTCTTTCCAGCAATACAAGGCTCTCTTCTGAAAGTAAAAAACTCGAAGCACAAACAATGATTAAACATTCCTGCTACGAGTATAAAGCATTCAAATTCAAAAGGTGTACATTCAGCGCCAGCTACAGTAAGAGGCCTGCAAGTTGATGCATTGAAATTAACAACCAAGCCAATGCCCAGGACAAATTGAATAGCGACACCCGCCCCTCAATTTCAATAACTAAAATGTGTTGCGCAACCTTTCAACGCTTGTAGCTCTCCACGCGAGTGTAGAGAACCAATGCTATAGTTGGCACTGAGTTATGATGCAATACAATTCCATCGGCAGTCAGACTGCTTCTCAATCGGAAAGAACTGTTTGAACTTTAAAAAAACGGGGCAAAAGTCGAGTTTTTCGAATATTTAATGCCGAAAAAATGAAGCAATTTCTTAGCAAAATTTTGTGTACCAGCGCACCATCAATACGCATCGAATGCAGAAAACCCCAGGAAATTCCGACCACGCAAAGTCAAGTTAAATGAAGGTTCCTATAGATATATAGATAGGTAGGTAGGTAGGTACATAGTTTTGATTTTTAGTATAATGGACTAGCTAAAGTTTTGCCCCCCTTCGGGGAGCAGAAATAATTAATATTCGTCTAATATAATATACCTTTTAGCAGGAGTACTTTAAGTGTTTTTCTTAAGCTTAAGCTTAAAATAGGAATTTTTGGAGATCGTTAATAACGCATTTTAGGTAAAACAAAACTATCAACTTTTTACAGTTTTTAGTTTAGAGCCCTGTATATGTCAACGTGTTTGATAAAAATTATTTTTATCATTTTTGATAAAAAATGGCCTTCGGGGTGGCCAATAAGCAAGGGACGAATCCTTTTAAATGAAAAAAAATTCTTAGGGAGGGGGGCTAGGAATCGAATTCTCATTTTAATTCCAGGCTTATGTACCAATAAAACATGTTTGTGCAGAATTTTATAACAGACATTGAAATTCAACCATACTTGCCTTCTTTCAGAGCTACTTCTAGCAGTATGCTTCAGTACGCTACCAGTACCCTTGTAAGCCTTGACATGTCAGCAATCCCCCCCACAAGCCTTAACATATCAACTCCCCCCTTGACATCTCAGCAATGCTCCCACAAGCCTTGAAATCTTAAAAAATCTGTCTATTTTCTAACCCTAACCCTAACCCTAACCCTAACCCTAAAGCATTGAAATTTCAGTAATTCTCTCTAAGAGTCTATAGCACTACTACAGCATTATAGCGATTCCCTGCAAGCCTCGACATCGTAGGGATTCCCAAATGAATCTCTTAACTTTGACATGAAGCTTCTTTTTTTTTTACATTACGCTTTTTCTATCAGCGATCCCTCCCGTGAGGAGCCAACAAATAATGTAATAACTTTTTTCCAATAAACTACATGTAGCTTCTGACATTAGCCTTGACATCTCATTTATTCCCCCGTGAGCCTTGACATCTCAGCTATAGATAGATAGATAGATTCCCCTCGTAAGCCTTGACATGTCAGCGATGCCCCCATAAACCTTGAAATCTAAAAAATCCCCTGTTAACCTTGAAACGCGCTAAAATCTAACCCTCAACCCAAACCTGACGTAAACCTAACTTTCACCCAACCTAAAGCCTTGAAATCACAGCAATTCTTCTTCCCTAAGCCTTGGCATTTAAGTGATTCCTTCTTTAAGAATCACAGCACTATAACGATTCCCTCCAAGCTTTGACATCGTAGCAATTCCCAAATGAATCTTTTAACTTTGACATGACTTTTATTTTATGTATACATAGTGCTCCTTTTATTTTTACATGACTCTTCTTCTATCAGCGCCCCCCCCACCGTGGCAAGCCAACAAAGAATGCAATAAAAAACTTAAGTAAAGTACATGTACTTTGAAGTAGCTTCTGACTTTTGCTTTAACATCTCAGAAACCCCCTGTAATCTCAGTTATTCTCTGTGAGCCTTGACGTCTCAGTAATTCTCCCCAGCACAGCACTGTACTATAGCTTCATTTAATTTTTATATGACATTTCTTTCATGTCTGACATGACGCTTCTTTTGATTTTTACGTTACGCTTCTTTTATTCTTCCATGATGCTTCTTAATTTTTTAAATGACACACTTTCATTAGTTTTTATATGAGGCTTCTATAATTTTTTCATGACGCTTCTATGCTTGTTTACATGACGCTTGTATGATTTTTACATGACGCTTCTATGATTGTTTACATGACGCTTGTATGATTGTTTACATGACGCTTCTATGATTTTTTACATGACGCTTTTATGATTTTTACATGACGCTTCTATGATTTTTTACATGACGCTTCTATGATTTTTACATGACGCTTCTATGATTTTTACATGATGCTTCTATGATTTTTACATGACGCTTCTATGATTTTTACATGACGCTTCTATGATTTTTTACATGACGCTTCTATGATTGTTTACATGACGCTTCTATGATTGTATACATGACGCTTCTATGATTGTTTACATGACGCTTTTATGATTGTTTACATGACGCTTCTATGATTTTTACATGACGCTTCTATGATTTTTACATGACGCTTCTATGATTGTTTACATGACGCTTCTATGATTGTTTACATGACGCTTCTATGATTTTAACATGACGCTTCTATGATTTTTTTACATGACGCTTCTATGATTGTTTACATGACGCTTCTATGATTGTTTACATGACGCTTGTATGATTTTAACATGACGCTTCTATGATTGTTTACATTACGCTTCTATGATTGCTTGCATGACGCTTCTATGATTTTTTATGACGCTTTTATGATTTTAACATGACGCTTCTATGATTTTTTTACATGACGCTTCTATGATTGTTTACATGACGCTTGTATGATTGTTTACATGACGCTTTTATGATTTTAACATGACGCTTCTATGATTGTTTACATTACGCTTCTATGATTTTTACATGACGCTTCTATGATTTTTACATGATGCTTCTATGATTGTTTACATGACGCTTCTATGATTGTTTACATGACGCTTGTATGATTGTTTACATGACGCTTCCATAATTTTTTTTGTCTTGGCGTTAAAAGGCTTTAATTAAAAAAACTCTACTCTCTAAAAATTCGAACCATCGTCCCTGCATTTAGCAGTTTAGTCTGTTTACCTCTAGGCTAGCTCTCATGAATTTTAGTCATTACCCCTAAATAGAAAATATTCCCAAGACAGCAAGCATCCCCCCAGTAGCAAGCATCCCCTAATACTCCTAGCAAGCATCCACCCAGATAGCAAGCATCTGCAGATAGCAAGCATCTTGCAGATAGCAAGCATCTTGCAGATAGCAAGCATACCCCAAATAATGTAGAAGCATCCTTCCAGATAGCAAGCATCCTGCACATAGCAAGAATCCCTAAATAGCAAGCATCCCTGGATAGAAATAATCCTATACATGTAGCCAAGCTTATCAAGCGCAGTAATCCTTGGCTATCGAGTGCAGTAATCCTTGGTTTATTAATAGCAATAATCCATGGCTTATCGAGTGCAGTAATCCTTGGTTTATTAATAGCAATAATCCTTGGCTTATCGAGTGCAGTAATTCATGGTTTATTAATAGCAATAATCCTTGGCTTATCGAGTGCAGTAATCCTTGGTTTATTAATAGCAATAATCCATGCCTTATCGAGTGCAGTAATCCTTGGTTTATTAATAGCAATAATCCTTGGCTTATCGAGTGCAGTAATCCTTGGTTTATTAATAGCAATAATCCATGGCTTATCGAGTGCAGTAATCCTTGGTTTGCCAAGAGCAATAGTCCTTGGCTTATCGAGTGCAGTAATCCTTGGTTTGCCAAGAGCAATAGTCCTTGGTTTATTGAGTGCAGTAATCCTTGGTTTATTAATAGCAATAGTCCTTGGTTTATTGAGTGCAGTAATCCTTGGTTTATTAATAGCAATAATCCTTGGCTTATCGAGTGCAGTAATCCTTGGTTTGCCAAGTGCATAATCCTTGGTTTATCGAGTGCAGTAATCCTTGGTTTATTAATAGCAATAATCCTTGGCTTATCGAGTGCAGTAATCCTTGGTTTATTAATAGCAATAATCCATGGCTTATCGAGTGCAGTAATCCTTGGTTTGCCAAGAGCAATAGTCCTTGGTTTATTGAGTGCAGTAATCCTTGGTTTATTAATAGCAATAGTCCTTGGTTTATTGAGTGCAGTAATCCTTGGTTTATTAATAGCAATAATCCTTGGCTTATCGAGTGCAGTAATCCTTGGTTTGCCAAGTGCATAATCCTTGGTTTATTAATAGCAATAATCCTTGGCTTATCGAGTGCAGTAATCCTTGGTTTATTAATAGCAATAATCCTTGGTTTATCGAGTGCATTAATCCTTGGTTTATTAATAGCAATAATCCTTGGCTTATCGAGTGCAGTAATCCTTGGTTTATTAATAGCAATAATCCTTGGCTTATCGAGTGCAGTAATCCTTGGTTTGCCAAGAGCAATAGTCCTTGGTTTATTGAGTGCAGTAATCCTTGGTTTATTAATAGCAATGGTCCTTGGTTTATTGAGTGCAGTAATGCTTGGTTTATTAATAGCAATAATCCATGGCTTATCGAGTGCAGTAATCCTTGGTTTGCCAAGAGCAATAGTCCTTGGCCTATCGAGTGCAGTAATCCTTGGTTTGCCAAGAGCAATAGTCCTTGGTTTATTGAGTGCAGTAATCCTTGGTTTATTAATAGCAATAGTCCTTGGCTTATCGAGTGCAGTAATCCTTGGTTTATTAATAGCAATAATCCTTGGTTTATCGAGTGCAGTAATCCTTGGTTTATTAATAGCAATAATCCTTGGCTTATCGAGTGCAGTAATCCTTGGTTTATTAATAGCAATAATCCATGGCTTATGAGTGCAGTAATCCTTGGTTTATTAATAGCAATAATCCTTGGCTTATCGAGTGCAGTAATTCATGGTTTATTAATAGCAATAATCCTTGGCTTATCGAGTGCAGTAATCCTTGGTTTATTAATAGCAATAATCCATGGCTTATCGAGTGCAGTAATCCTTGGTTTGCCAAGAGCAATAATCCTTGGCTTATCGAGTGCAGTATTCCTTGGTTTGCCAAGAGCAATAATCCTTAGCTTATCGAGTGCAGTAATCTAAGTGTTTTTATTTAGTCCTTTAATAAAAGCTTTTAATAAAAAATTTTACACTACTACTTTTAAACTACTTAGATTCGAACCCAGGTCGCTGCATTAGCAGTCTGGTCTGCTCAGCTCTAGGCTAGCTCTCATCGAAGTTATCAGTGAATTTGTACCACTTATATAATTAATTCAACACTCACACCAAGTCAGGTAGAGTAAAAAGTCACGCGAAGCAGTTATGACATAATCAATTTCTTAGGCAAGTCAGTACCAGTGTCTATGAAAGTTAACAATATGGTTACGTAATATAAATTCAGTACTGCACTATACTTTCACCCTCAAAGCTGTGACGCAATTCAATTGAGTGTCAAATTCAGCCAGTACACAGACGATAAATAAAGTGTATTGTGATGCAATCTATTTCAGAATCAGAATTCAACCAGTCAGATTTTTCTCTAGCATTCTTACAATGCATTTCAGGTCGAAAGAGCTGCTTGACCTTTGCAAAAAATCATGTTTTTCGAATATTTAATGCCTTTAACATTGAGCAATTTCTTAGCCAATATGCATGTACCGTCCCGGGAAAATTTCTGATCGAATGGTGCAAGTTTGAAGAAAATCGGTTGAGCCGTTCGGGAGAAAATCAATTACAAGCAAGCAACCAAGCATTTCATTTTTAGTATATTAGATGGACATCGCACCGTAAGTGCAAGTTTAAATAGATAAGAGCCAAGTACAGTGCAAAGTGTAACATCGAAAGAGTCGAATAAAGATAAGCCAAGTACAGTCGAACTTCAACAAGCCGCTGGAAGACTATATTTAGGCGGTGGAACGCCCGCACCTTCGAAAATCCTCTGAAACGCGTTGGATCAGCACTGGACTGCTCATATTTTTTCAATTTTAACCGACCGGTCCTGACGAAGCATGGGAGGCGCTTTCGGAGTGCAGAACAATACAAAAGAAGAGTGGACTGTGACAGGAAAGTATCACGATCGGACATTCGGTTATGCCAATGCGGTGCATATTCGCCCATATGGCTATGTATGGTTTGATTGCCGCGAGCTGGCCCTGGATGTTTATTTTAAACGCGGAAATCACACAGCAGAGGAAACAAGAAGAAACCCCAGTATAAGATCGTGGTGCAATGGCATCACCAAAGGCACGTGGACGTTGGACAACCCACAGCCCGGCCTGATTACTTTAAAGTGGAGCAGGGACCCGGATTTTTGTTTGAATCACTTATTTCAAGTGGAAACCAAGAAGGCGACAAAACGTTGCTATTTGTCAAAGAAACACAAATCCTGCGGCTGGCAAAGGAGACATTTGAAGTATGCGCAATTGGTATGAAGGTTCCAATTGAAGTAATTTAAACTTGGTGTTTGATTAATTCTCTGTACATGTTTTTTATCAGGTAGTAAATCCGTATACATAGAGAAAAACAGAGTTTAAGACTACTTTTCTTTTAAATAGAATTGAAAAAAAACAAAGCCATCAAGAAACATTCGGTTTATTTCGAATATTTGTGGATACTGTATACTATAGTCTAATTTATATTTTCGTCCCTTTAACCTTTGTTGTTTCTCGCAAATACTTTTTAATCTACCTGAGAATGCTGTGCGCTGAGCGAAACATGTCGTATATTGATATTTAAATGTAAGCCACTGCTTTTAGTATGTGACTGAATTGGACTCCTGTTTGGCTGACAACAATTACCTATCAAAATACATTTCTGACTCTGTGTTTCATCTGTTTAAACACTAATTAATTAAGAACTCTTAAATTCACAAAAATCTCGTATGCACTACTAGCAGTAGGCTGTTTGCATTTTTTACTCATTTTATTCAATGATAAATAATTGTTGCTATTGAAATCAAGATTCTACTGATATAATACTGATACTTAGCAAAACAGTAGTCCTTGGATGACTTACTTTGGTTTGCTCTCAGAAGGAGAGTTATCAACCCAAAACAAATGTAACAGCGTACGATGGTTGCATGAGTAACCCTTCGTACTTCTACAGAATCAAAACTCTGCGGAAAAACGACTGAGCATTTAGTTATTGAAGCTGACTACAACTGAAGGGACATGTCACGACATGACTGGACAGAACAGGACAGGACAGGACATGACAGGACAGGACAGGATATGACAGGACAGGACAGGGCAGGACAGCACAGCATAGGACAGCATAGGAGAGCATAGGACAGCACAGCAAGGACAAGACAGCACAGCACAGCATAGGAGAGCACAGCACAGGACAGCTCAGGACAGCACATTTCTTTGCCCGCCATTCATGTTTTTCACGCCAAACTTTAAACCATCCACTTCTCAGTAGTCAAGCTTTGCGCTGTGACTTAAATGTATTGGCCCGTACTGTACCAGACCAGTCTTCATCCGACTCAGACCAGTCTTCATCCGACTCAGACCAGTCTTCATCCGACTCAGACCAGTCTTCATCCGACTCAGACCAGTCTTCTTCGCGCAACTCAGAGCAGCTCTTATTGGACTCAGACCTGTCTATTTTAGATTCAGGAAAAGCATGCAAAAACAGCTTTTGGTAGGACGCTGCGCCAGAGCATGTACTCGTACATGCATGTGCAAGGTGGACCTGAGACAGGCCTACAGGATAGGTAGTGTGGCATTCTTTGCTTTGCTTCCCTCGGATTTCCTTTCTTTCCAAGGACAACTTGGTATTGAGTAGTCCCTGTCTCTTTCTTGCGCTCAGAAAGTCTGTGGTATTGGTATATACTCGTAGTTATCGGTGCAAGTGTACCCAAGGGCACAAAAGTAAACAATAACAAAAATTTTTCTATTTCATTGCGCTTGTGACATTCACCCATATAGCTATATGTTGAACTTATGTGATGGCGGCAATCGGTCTATGGTCATAATTGTGCACTTCTGGTACGAGCCATCCTGATTAAAATGCAAACATCGCAGTATTCGTACTCTTTCTATAACTAGACGCGCGTATACAGAAACTTCACAAAGTAAAGAATGCAAGACCGACTCCGCACGGTGACCGGTGCCGCCCAGGAGGTGGCTGGCATCACGAGAACCCACGGCTTGCTGCACATCTTCCTGTCCAGAGGCACAGCTCGACGGCTCTTCTGGCTGCTTCTGTTCGTAGCTGCGCTGATCGGCTGCACCGTCCACCTGGCAAAGTTGGTGCAGAAGTTCACCGAGCAGTCCGTTGAGTCGCAGCTGAAGCTGGGGAGCGAACGAGCCCAGTTTCCCGACGTCACAATCTGCAACTTCAAGCCCGCTTCTGCTAGCTTAATAAGGTGGAATATTTATCACGACTACCTGAATAAATCCTGGGGCAACTTCGACAACTGGTTCCAAGAGGACACCAAGAAGCGCCCGCAAGAATCGGATGAAAGCTACGAAGACCGACTTGAGACGGTGTGCAAGAAGCTCCTCGACGTGATGTGGGTGTCAGGCGACACCAGAGACATCTCCCACCTAGATAAGACCATGCTGCTGAGCTGCCGCTACAACAGCGAGCCGTGCAGTCACAGGAACTTCTCGCTTGTCCAGACCAGCCGGTTCTGGAGCTGCTATACGTTCCACCCGGACCCAGGGCAGTCGTCCAGCGGTTCTGGGGGCAGGGGAGCCGAGCTGGACATGGTGCTCTTCACCGATGGTTATGCCGAACCGTCTATCCATCATTATGAATTCCTAAATTCCGAATCTGTGGGAGTCTGCGTCAATCGAATAATTTTGGGTCAGGATGCGACGAACAGGTTGCTGAGAGGCAGTGATCCTCAGTCAGAAGGACTGCGACTTTTTATTCACGAGGCGCACAGCTACCCGATGAGCCGTACGTATCATTTCATTGAGGTCTTTTTGAGTTGTATTCATTTGAGAATTTACAGAAAAATAGTTCCATGATCACGGACACAAGAGAATCCATGTCAAACCGCAGAGACGGAGTTCGTGGACGTGGCCTCAGCCACCAGCACCTCCATCAAACTCAGGCCGATCCACAACCGACTCAAGTCGACGCCGAGCCGCAGATGCTCCGAGCCTCCAATCGAAACCATCAACTATGTCAGGCACTTCTCCAACGCCTCGCTGAATGTGGTCACCAAGGCCTACTCAAAGTCCGTCTCCGATTTCGTAGTCGAGGCACAGCAGAGCATCCTGCACAGCAACTGCGGCTGCTATTCGCACCTGCTCCCGTTCTCGGTGAATACGAGCGACCTGTGCTACTTCGCTCCACCGCAGGAGTGGATCACCCCATCGGATGCTGTGCTCAAGAGAATTGACTGCCATGATCACTGGTTTGAGCACGCACAGAGGCAAAGCGATGAGCTGGCGAAGGAGTTCCAGCACCGGATGTGGTGCCAATTCACTCAGCAACGGCCTTGGCAGCAGAGCCGCAGGTGGCCCCCGTTCAGCGCCATTCAAGAGATCTGGGAGAACCTGATGGTGCCGCAAGTCAGACATGGAGTCGAGTTCCTGCCCGAGGATGGCAAAGAGCATCACATATTCAGGAATATGAATCAATCTCGACAATACAGCCAAATTTTACCATTTCTAAACGACGATGACTGCATGAGTTTCTTTTGCAATCACAGCCATAAGGATTACTATTATTGCGATACTTTACTGATTCAGCTGTATTTGAAGCAAGCGTCGGGTTGCATCGAGCGGTACACTTTGTCTCGCAGCCTGGCGTCAGTCAGCGTCAGCTTGCAGAGCCCGGCAGCTGACGTTTACAAAGAGAAGGCCGGCTACCACTGGACTGAAGCTCTGTCCGAGGTGAGACATTTCACACATATTGGCCTTAGAAATGCGGAGAGTGTTGCCACCTGTCAACATTGCAGTCGAAGTATATATACAGTTGTCTGATCGAGAGATTCATCCAGCTAACGAAAGTCCGTTCAAAGCGGACTAAAAACATTCTGTAAGTCCTGTTTTAACATTTGATATATGGCACTTTTGAGCAGCATTCTTTTTTTAAGTGATTTGAGATATTTGGTCTAAAATGTCTCAAGGTTAGAATTCCGTAGTGTTAAATAATACTTTAATAACTAAAATATATTAACCAAGGACAATTAAAGCAACGTAATATACAGGACTTGACACTCGAAATCTATGGAAAATGTTTTGAAGGCCACTTTTCGCCGAAAATGCACTACCGGAGGTAACAAGTTTTCATTTTTCAGCACAAAAACTGTTATTGCTTTCGATAGGAGGCAAATCCACTGTTCATATTTTGATATGATGTGCCTTTCTTATTGCTTTATTGATATTCATAAAGCTTTTCGTTCCGAAAATTAAGATTCAATGTTAATTTTTGATTCTACGGACATTCCGAAGGTCGGAGGAACTCTGGGGCTCTGGCTGGGAATCAGCGTTGTCAGCACCTTCGAGCTGCTCGAGTTTTTCTACATTCTGGCGCAGCGATGTCGCGGCGGAACCACCGGCTCGGAGTCCGAGGGGTCTCCAGACTGAAGCAAAAATTGTCCGTTTCTATGGCAACTGTGAAGCCACTCAAACTTTTGCTGGTGACCAATGTTTAAACATTTAAAACGGTCACCAATCTCAGAACCATTTCATTTGTTTGAAAGCTTGCCTTTGAAAAAGTTTAGCAAGCCTTCGATAGCAGAGATGCATACAAAAGAAATCTGTGTTTGAGTTTTTAGTCTGTCTATTCGAAGACTTCGATGCCTACGAAGTTTTGATGATTTATTTTATTTTCAGTATTTTTTTGCTTGAATATATTCTTTTTTGCTTGTATCTTTTTTCAGTTGAAATTGTCTAAAAACACAACAATTCATTTTAACAAAGTCGGCATTCATTGTTACCAAAAACTAGAAGGATGTTTTACACTTGGCCACTTGTTTAAAACCAGAGAATTATAACAAAATTGAATGATATGACAGACAGATAACAGACGGACACGCGAGTATAGATACTCCTACATGTAGTTTTCAACAGTTATTTTCTGGTTGAGTAGCCACTTGTATAAATAGCTTGTCCTGTCCGAATTACCCAAAAAGCAAGGGACAAAAACTATTCACGTGAATCCTACTTGCCTTGCCATCTCAGCAATTCTCCACAAGCGTTGATATCTCAAACCCCCCTGTAAGTCTTGACATCTCAGCAATTCCCCTAGCAAGCAGCCCTCAAAAAGCAAGCACCGCCTAGATTAGCATTGTAAAACGAGCGAGGTTTGAGATTGCGAGAAAACCGACTTGGCGCTCAGGCCTGACAATCGATATATTTTATAAGCCGAAGATTGAGGTGGGGTTTGGGTGTTGCACACACACGGGCGCAGCCGCACGTTGCAAACAACCACCCCCAAACGCAAGCACGTACAAATAGGACTACAAACAACATTAGAATATTTAGGTGCATAGAATGCTCACACCACTTCCCCCCCCGGGTTTAAAAGACGCAACACAATGTCTATGGCAAAAGTTCACAGAAAATTAAGCATTCACATTGGGCGATAAAAATCAGGAGGTCTTCGCTCTCTGGCCGACCGTCTCGGCAGCTGAGCCTCTTGCTGATTGGTCTCGGTCGCTGTCTCATCCGGTCCGCCGTTACCGTCGAACAGCTGCACCCAGGCATCAGGCGCCTGGAGCTGAGGGTCCACCAGTCCGTCAGCAGTCTCGTCTGCGGTAGCCTGCAGGTCGTCGCCGGGCCGTAAGGAGTTGCGCCGTTCCACAAATGGTTTGAGCCGGTCGTGGTGCACCACCTGCCTGCGTCGCATCCGCACGCCGGGACCCGAGGCCGGCCGCACTCGGTAGTTGACCTCGCCGAGCCTCTTCAGGATGATGTACGGCCCGGTCCAGCGGTTACTGAGGCTTTTTGATCTGCCAGGTTTCACCACCTTGCAGCTCAGCATCACCAAGTCGCCCTCTTTGTACGGCCGGAACCGAGTCTCCATGTTGTACCGCTCGTTGCGCTCGGTCTGCGACGCCTGCAGCTGCTGATGGACACGCGCCCGGCTGTCCAGCAGGCGCCTCTGAGTTGCCTCTGCAAAGTCCAGCGCATCAGTGAAACCATCCGATGCTTTGGGCAGCTTGGAGTCGATTGGCAGCCTTGGTGGCCATCCGTGCAGCGTCTGGTACGGCGACAGGCCCGTGGTCGAATGCACCGAGCTGTTGAAGGCCCATGTGACGAAGGCAAGTTGGAGGTCCCAGTCGTCCTGATCCTCTGCCACAACCGTCGCTAGCATGTCACCAAGGGTTCGGTTTCCGCGCTCAACCAGGCCGTTGCCGCTGGGATGGAAAGGCGAAGTGCGGCTTTTCTGCATGCCGAGCCGCTGGCACAGGGACTGGAACAGATGGCTTTCGAATTGACGCCCTTGGTCGCTGTGGATAGCGTCTGGGACGCCGTGCCGAAGCGCTACCTGCCTGACCAGAGCGTCGGCCACCCGCTCAGCCTCGATGCTTGGTAGAGCGCAGGTCTCCATCCACTTTGAGAAGCAGTCACAGATGCTCAGCACGTAACTGTTGCCTCGTGGTGTCCTTAGCAGCGGACCCTTGATATCGATCTGGACCATCTCCCATGGCCTCGACGGCAGTGGAGTCGCTTGCAGTGGGGCTCACTGCGGCCGACTGCTGTTCTTCCGCTGAAGACAAGCGGCGCAGCTGGCGACCCAGTTCTTGACGTCGTTGTGCATGCCCGGCCACCAGCAGCGGTCGGCGAGCTTGTCCAGCGTTCGGTCTGTGCCGAGGTGACCGCTGCAGGCGGCGTCGTGCGCGTCAGCCAGGAACTGCGCACGCAGGTGACTGGGCACCACCGGTTTGCCCTGCCGGACCAGCTCACCGTGTTGCCCGATCTGGATGTCGCCATTTGCTAGAAATTCTTCGACTCGCTGCCGACAGCCTTTGGACAGGTGGACGAAGCCGTCACTGATCGCCTTGAAGACATTCTGCAGAAGGCTGTCTCGGAGCTGCTCTGCCAGGAAGTCATCGCGATTTGCAAGTTGAGTGACAGCCGTCCGACTGAGCACGTCTGGCACCACGTTCTCCCGCCCTGGCCGATAGCAGAGCGCAAAATTGAACTGCTGGATGGTGTCGAGCCAACGTGCCAGCCGACCCTCTGGCTCCTTGGTCTGCAGCAGGCCCTTGCTGAGCGGCTGGTGATCGGTAAACACAGTGAAGTCTTTCACGTTGCACAGGTAGGCTCTGAAGTGCTTGAGACTCCAAACCAAGGCGAGCAGTTCCCTGTCAGTGGTCGAGTAATTTCGTTCCGCCTTGTTGAGGGTCCTGGAGGCAAATGCCACTGGCAGCTCCGCGTCTCCGTAACGCTGGCAGAGAACCGCACCCACTGCGAAGGCGCTGGCGTCGCAGCTCAGGACAAATGGTCGGCGGAAGTCCGGCAGGCGAAGCACAGGTGCTCGCCCAAGTTGCTCCTTGAGTGTCTGGAAGGCCGTCTCGCACTCGTCTGTCCAGGTGAAGCCCGTCTTCTGTGTTGCGGCATGCAGTGGTGCCGCTGTCTTGCTGAAGTCCCTGATGAATCTGCGATAGAAGCACAACATGCCGATGAATCGTCGCACCTCCTCGCCAGAACTTGGTGACTGAATCTTGGCCAGGGCCTCCACTTTGTCCGGATCCGGCTGAATTCCTTCCCGGCTGACGATGTGGCCCAGGTACTTCACGCTCCTGTGAGCAAACACCGACTTGTCCTTGTTGAGCTTCAGTCCCGCAGCTCGCAGCCGGTCGAAAACTTTGCGCAGGCTGGCCAGATGCTCTTCGAAGCTCCGACTGAACACGATCAAGTCGTCCACGTAGACTAGCATCTCCTCCCAGGTCAGGCCGGACATAACGAGCTCCATTAGCCTCTGGAAGGTCGCAGGAGAGTTGCACATACCGAAGCCCATCTTCTTAAACTGCATAAGGCCTCGTTTGGAATAGAAAGCAGTCTTGTAGCGGTCTGCCTCGTCGACCACGACCTGGTTGAACCCCTGCTTTCAGTCGATGGTGGTAAACCAAGAGCAGCCCGCCAGAGCATCCATCGATTGTTGCACGTGCGGCAGGGGGTAGGCGTCCTTAATGGTCACAGCGTTCAACTGACGCCAGTCGGTGCATAGGCGGATGTCGCCGCTCTTTTTCCGGACGACGATAAGATTGCTGGCCCAGGGCGAGTTGGACGGCTCAATGATGTCGTGCTCCAGCATCTGGCCAATTTTCTGGTCGACCTGGTCACGAACCGGCAGCGGAATCGGTCGCTGGCGCTGCTTGTAGGGCTGCGTGCCGGGCTGCAGCTCGATACGATGTTTCAGCAGCGCGGTGAAGCCGAGGTCGTACTCGTGAGTGCTGAACAGGTCACCGTTCGCCTTGAGTAGTGCCAGTAGTCTCTGCCTGTCAGCCGCATCCAAGTCAGGGTTGACATCCCAGCAGTCCGACTGCTTGACTGTGCCAGCGCTGTTCTTGATCAGGTCGGCAGCTTCAAAAGAGCCGACGGCCTTGTTGGCGTAGAGTAGCACCTCCTCGAAGCCTAAATTGCACACCCGGACTGGAATCTTCTGATCAGCTGAAACGGTCAAAACTCTCGAGACAAGCAAACCAGTCGCTTGGGTAAAGTTGGCGTCGGGCTCGAAGATGCCTTGCTCGTCTTCCGACTTGACGCGGAGCCACACCAGCTTTTCGCTTCGTGCTGGAACACTTGTTTTGCTTTCCACTCGAGCAACGAGGGTGCCGGTCACCATTCGGACGCTTGAGCTGCTGTTGAAGAACGGGACTTTCTCTCCGTTGAGGCATACGGTCCTACCAACGATGTCGATCTGAAGCTCTTGGGTGGTTCGGGTGATGAAGTCCATGCCGAGGATGAGATCCAGACTGATGTTCTCCACCACGTTGAGCTCATGGACAACCTTGACTGACTGGCCGACTTGAATTGTGGCTCGGGCAATCCCGATGCAACTCAGGCGGCCACCATCGACCGAAGTCGGGCAGCAGCTTCCACCGGGCTCGATCTGAAGGCCGCAGACTTGCGCGAGGCTGCGGCTGATCAAGGATGTCTGTGCGCCAGTGTCGAGCAGGAAACTGACCTCCTTGCCTTGCAGAAGCGCACGCACGAAGATTGAGAGTGCAGATTGGGCACTTGATTGACGGGTTGGAGCTGGCCCTTTGCTGCCAACCCTCAGAAGTTTCCCGACGGCCGAGCCTTTGACGGACAGACAGCCGCGCCGTGGCCCCAGCCGGAGCAGTTGAAGCAGCGACCTTGGCCCTGAGATCCGCCAGCAGGGCACCGGCGGGCGATGTGGCCTTCCTTACCGCACCGAAAGCAGCCTGATGACCGCTGCTGCTGATCTCTCGGCCTGCCGCCACCGCGTCCTCTCGCGCTGCCGCCCCTCGTCACCGCAGCCGTCAGGGTCTCCAGCTGCTGCTCCAGCCGTGCCAGTCGATCGTCAACCATCGCCACTGCGGGCGAGTTTCCTGGTTTGCATTTGCTCGCGATTTGCTCCAGCCTCGTGGCCCGCTCGACCAGCTCCTCCAGCGTGCAGGAGTCCAGGTCCCTGTCCTTGAGCAGGGTGTCGCGTATGTCCGCAGTCATCAGCTGAATTATTCGAAATTTCACCTCACGATCTCGCAGCGCCGAGGAGTCATCAGGCCGTGCTGTCATGTACAGCAGCCTCAAGGAGTACGAAAGCTCTCGCAGGGTCTCTGCGCTGTTTCTCCATCGATCTTGGAACTCTTCCATGGCGCGATGCTGGCTGGCTGCTCCGCCGAACTGCTTTTGTAGCACCTCTTTTATCTTTTTGTAGCTTTTCCTATCAGCCTCCGGCAGATCCCAAACGCATATCTGAGCTTCACCATGCAGCAGGAGCTTCAGCTTCGAAGCAGATTGTGCGTCGTCCCAGCCTTTGTCCTCTACAAAGTCTTCGAAGACACTGAGCCGTTTGTGCATGTTTGACTGGCCGGAGAATTTCGGCGGTAGCAAAGCAGCATTATTTTCACTTGTGTGAGTTGAGTCCATCGCTGCCACCAGTGTAAAACAAACGAGGTTTGAGATTGCGAGAAAACCGACTTGGCGCTCAGGCCTGACAATCGATATATTTTATAAGCCGAAGATTGAGGTGGGGTTTGGGTGTTGCACACACACGGGCGCAGCCGCACGTTGCAAACAACCACCCCCCCCAAACGCAAGCACGTACAAATAGGACTACAAACAACATTAGAATACATGTATTTAGGTGCATAGAATGCTCACAGCATGTAGCTAGTGCAACAATTTCCTCATCTAGTGCAATAATCCATGTCTCAGCTAGTGAAATAAGCCATGTCTTATCTAGTGCATTTATCCATGTCTCAGCTAGTGCAATAATCCATGTCTTATCTAGTGCAATAATCCATGTCTCAGCTAGTGCAATAATCCATGTCTCAGCTAGTGCAATAATCCATGTCTCAGCTAGTGCAATAATCCATGTCTTATCTAGTGCAATAATTCATGTCTCAGCTAGTGCAATAATCCATGTCTCAGCTAGTGCAATAATCCATGTCTTATCTAGTGCAATAATCCATGTCTTATCTAGTGCAATAATCCATGTCTTATCTAGTGCAATAATGCAATGCATGTCTCAGCTAGTGCAATAATCCATGTCTTATCTAGTGCAATAATGCAATGCATGTCTCAGCTAGTGCAATAATCCATGTCTTATCTAGTGCAATAATGCAATGCATGTCTCAGCTAGTGCAATAATCCATGTCTTATCTAGTGCAATAATCCATGTCTTATCTAGTGCAATAATTCATGTCTTATCTAGTGCAATAATCCATGTCTTATCTAGTGCAATAATCCATGTCTTATCTATTGCAATAATTCATGTCTTATCTAGTGCAATAATCCTGTTGTGATCCCATGTATTGGCATGTACTGTACGTTAGCTCTCCTCTCTCTCTCTCTCTCTCTCTCTCTCTCTCTCTCTCTATCTCTCCGTGCCCTCTCATTGGCTGTCTCTCCCCTGTCATCTGTCACCCCTAGTTTTCTAACCCCATTGGGTGTCAGCGTGGCACCAATCCCCTCTCTCCCTCAGCTACATCCCGCCGTTTCTCTTACCCTGCAACTTTAACTCCACCCCATTTTGTGCTGACTTGTATTTAGTGGCGTGCGCGCCGTCCTCCCGTCTCCCGCTGACCGTTACGTCTTTGCTTCTCTTCTTCCTATCCCCTCCGCTCCTGCCACTTGGGTAGCTTTGGAGCCCTCTTGTTGTAGCTTTGATGCCATCGATTTCGGTACCCCAACTCAGAGCCACGCTCCTGTCTGCGCCAAGATTCTTTGTCGACCAAGACTTATTATACGAGCATGCAATCGAATTGAATGCGAGCGAAAATATTTATTTAATGAAGCAATTTAAACATGCTGCAAAGACGGAGATGCTTGAAACAAAAAAATCAAGGATATTCACCAAAACAGACGATTTGAAAAATAACTGTTATTTGACGCACTGGCTTCATCAATGCTCAGCCTCCGACCCAGAACAGGCCGGTGACTGGTTTGTTTTCAACTGGTCGCAGGACGAAGAAGCTGCCGGGCTTGCGCATGTTGATCTTGTCCTTGTCGATCTGCAGCACCGCGCCTGCGTTCGTGTGCGTGCCGCTGTAGCCGGGGGCGCTGAACACTGTGATGCAGCGTCTGGGAAAAAGCCATAAAAGTATTGATAATGATCTCCCATGGCTGCGTGCACCCTGGCGCACTTTAGGCGACTTGTCGCACAACCGGCGAGAGGCATTACTGCCCATTCCGCCGACTCCCCTGGGCAGGCACACAAGCGCGCGGATGCGTACGCAGTCATACGACAGGCACACACTCATACAGGAGTGTACAGCGGCCCTAACTTTATTTATCGCTAGGCATGTACACTTCACTGTGCCTTGGGGGTTGGCCAAACCCAAACAACTAACAAACTGACTAACTAACAAACTGACTGACTAACTAACTAACTGACTAACTAACTAACTGACTAACTATATGACTGACTGACTGACTGACTGACTGACTGACTCAGTGACTGACTGACTGACTGACTGACTGACTCAGTGACTGACTGACTGACTGACTGACTGACTCAGTGACTGACTGACTGACTGACTGACTGACTGACTGACTCAGTGACTGACTGACTGACTGACTGACTGACTGACTGACTGACTGTATGACTGACTGACTGACTGACTGACTGACTCAGTGACTGACTGACTGACTGACTGACTAACTAACTAACTAACCTGTTAAGGTGGGACATGAACCCTTCCTGCGCCACCTGATGGCCCCGAACAAGCAGTCCAGCTCCGAAGCTGTGCAGCGCCGACTCCAGCGCCTCCAGCGAGAACATGTACGAGCAGCCGCGCTTGCTGGGTGTCCAGTGCACCTTTGCGGGCTGGTCTCCGGCTTTGAACAGGCAGAACTGCGGATACGGCATCGGGTCCGCCCACAGCAGGTCGCAGGCGGCGCCAAACTGAGGCGGCTCAAATGGGCGTCGCATTGAATTTAGCGACGTAATAGCGGAGACCGGCTTGCTGGAGCGGTAGGGCTCCAGCTCGAATGTCGGCGATATGCCGCCGTGACAGCAGAAAATCTGCTGATTGATGAGGCCGGCCAGCGGCAGCCACTGGAAGCAGCGCAGGAAGCCCATCAGCACGCTGGTGCCAGTTTCGTTTCCAAACCGCTGCATCACCTCGTCCTTGAAACCGTAGCGACAGCAGACGTTTGCAGCCTCGTGGTTGCCACGCAGAAGGTAGACACTGTTTGGATAGACCAGCATGAGACTCAGCAGCAGCACGATCACCTCCAGCGAGTACTTTCCCCGATCGATATAGTCGCCGAGGAATAGGTACTTGGACTTGGGCGGCTGGCCCAGCCGATCAAAAATCCTGAGCAGATCGTGAAACTGGCCGTGAATGTCGCCCACAATGTTCACTGGAGATTGTACTCGAAGACAGATGGCCGTATCGCTGCTGAGGAAGTTGATGGCCAGCTGGCAGACTGTCAGACACTCGTCCGCGGTCAGGTTCGGGTGGCTGGAGTACTCATCGGCTGGGAAGCTCATCAGCCGGATGATGAGCTCGTTGAGGTTCATCTCAGCTGTGATCGGCATGGTTGGATCAGTGAACTCAGAAGTTCTTAATGAAACAGCTTTACACCTTGGCTGCAGCTGTTGAGCAGAGAGATAAATACGCTTGCAACGATCGAGCGCTCAGTTTTATTTGCAGTCTGTGGCCCAACTGGGTGAGAAATACACGACTGTAGCATGCGCTCTGATTGCTATGGCTAAGTACACCCAATATTGCTCATGAACTACATGTGCATGTCTCAGTGTCTGATAGATAGATAGATAGATAGATAGATAGATAGATAGATAGATAGATAGATAGATAGATAGATAAATAGTATAGATAGATAGATAGATAGATAGATAGATAGATAAATAGTATAGATAGATAGATAGATAGATAGATAGATAGATAGATAGATAGATAAATAGATAGATAGATAGATAGATAGATAGATAGATAGATAGATAGATAGATAAATATTATAGATAGATAGATAGATAGATAGATAGATAGATAAATAGTATAGATAGATAGATAGATAGATAGATAGATAGATAGATAGATAGATAGATAAATAAATAGTATAGATAGATAGATAGATAGATAGATAGATAGATAGATAAATAGTATAGATAGATAGATAGATAGATAGATAGATAGACAGATAGAAGACAGATACATAAACAAAGAAAGCATAGACAGACGAGTCTTAAAGTCTTGGGATCGAATCTCCGTCTTGTCAACCTTCAGTCAAGCAAAGCAGACAAACCAGAGCTGACAAAGGCGGCTTAATAAGCAGCAAATAGCAAATTTTCTGAGCAAATATGAATTGCTTTAACCCAGGCAGTTGCTCTTTATAGTCTTGCTAAAGATTATATTCTATAAAAATATATTTGGTACTCGTACAACATGAACAATAAAAAACTAATCAATAGTTTATATCAATAAAAATTATCTCCATAAAATAAATTATTCGCAATCGTAACTACCTGCCGTAGTACTCGTAGTATCATATTTTAATAACGGCATATGGAAGATCATAATCGGGTGTTAACCATCAATAAAAATATCTATTCGCAATAAAATTATATATGGAAGCAATAAATCTTGGAAGTCAGACATCTACTAAAATAAGTCAGGTACTTAAATATAGGCTCAATTTGCTAATCGCTGAATAACAGTAGTAAACAAGGCGTTTTTTCTTGACGCGCAACTAGGAAATGAAAAAATCAACATTGGAATTGGATAATTTGGAATAGTTAGAAAAACTGAGAAATTTGTGAATGGTGAAAGTTAGTAAATTAAGAAAAAATGGTTAAAGGGAAAAATGCGTGAATAGGGAAAATAGAGAAATATTCCGTGAACTTAGGAAGTACCTATGAATGAGGGAAAGAACCTGTGAACAGGGAAGAATAATTTGTGAATGGGGGAAGAATTGGTGAACAGGGGAAGAATCTGTGAATGGGGGGTAAGTATCTGTGAATGGGGGTAAGAATCTGTGAATGGGGGTAAGAATCTGTGAATGGGGGGGGTAAGTATCTGTGAATGGGGGGTAAGTATCTGTGAATGGGGGGGGGGTAAGTATCTGTGAATGGGGGGTAAGTATCTGTGAATGGGGGTAAGAATCTGTGAATGGGGGGTAAGTATCTGTGAATGGAGGTAAGAATCTGTGAATGGAGGTAAGAATCTGTGAATGGGGGTAAGAATCTGTGAATGGGGGTAAGAATCTGTGAATGGGGGGTAAGTATCTGTGAACGGGGGTAAGAATCTGTGAATGGGGGTAAGAATCTGTGAATGGGGGGGGGGTAAGAATCTGTGAATGGGGGAAGAATCGGTGAACAGGGGAAGAATCAGTAAACAGGGGAATAATTGGTGAATGGGGAAAGAATCGGTGAACAGGGGAAGAATCGGTGAACAGGGGAAGAATCGGTGAATGGGGGAAGAATCGGTGAACAGGGGAATAATTGGTGAACAGGGGAAGAATCGGTGAACATGGGAAGAATCGGTGAACAGGGGAAGAATCGGTGAACAGGGGAATAATTGGTGAACAGGGGAAGAATCGGTGAACATGGGAAGAATCGGTGAACAGGGGAAGAATCGGTGAACAGGGGAAGAATCAGTGAACATGGGAAGAATCGGTGAACAGGGGAAGAATCAGTGAACAGGGGAAGAATCAGTGAACAGGGGAAGAATCGGTGAACAGGGGAAGAATCGGTGAACAGGGGAAGAATCAGTGAACAGGGGAAGAATCGGTGAACATGGGAAGAATCGGTGAACAGGGGAAGAATCGGTGAACAGGGGAAGAATCGGTGAACAGGGGAAGAATCGGTGAACAGGGGAAGAATCGGTGAACAGGGGAAGAATCGGTGAACAGGGGAAGAATCGGTGAATAGGGGAAGAATCGGTGAACAGGGGAAGAATCGGTGAATGGAGATACCGAATGTGAACCGACAATCCAAAACAACAGCATGAGAAAATCAAGACAGATAGGTCAATTATATCGGAGAGCTGACTACAAAATCCCCCAGCATCAGGGAGCAGTTCACTGCTGCTGCATCACAGGCTGCTGAGGCGGCTGTGAGCAGATCTGATTGCGCAACACAATCCAATCGAAGGCCCAATCAAACTGGTAGCCCAGCTGACGCATGGCAATGCGCAACAATTGGCGCAGATAAGCGTAATCCGGAGCCTCGTCAAAGTGCAAACTGCGACAATAATTGATGAGCATAGCCAGTTCCGAGCAGGGAAAGCCCTGGCATAGGGACTCAACGCTGGTCTGCATTTTGCATTCGCTAATCCGCTCGTATTTCTGACGCTTATTATTGGCTTTGAGACCCTGCCAGGGCAGCTGGGAGCTCAGGAAATAGGCCAGGCAGTAGCCAAGGCTCTCCAGATCGTCTCGACGAGACTGCTCAAGACCCAGGTGCGCGTTCACCGAGGCGTACCGGGCAGTGCCCGTCAGGTGCCTGCGGGGGATGGATTGAGCTGTGATTCCTGGCTTTGGCTGTGTCCAAACTCACCTGTCTCTCACTAATCTCACCTGTCTCTCACTAATCTCACCTGTCTCTCACTAATCTCACCTGTCTCTCACTAATCTCACCTGTCTCTCTCACCTATCTCACCTGTCTCTCTTACCTATCTCACCTGTCTCTCTCACCTATCTCACCTGTCTCTCTCACCTATCTCACCTGTCTCTCACTAATCTCACCTGTCTCTCACTAATCTCACCTGTCTCTCTCTTATCTCACCTGTCTCTCTCACTAATCATACCTGTCTCTCTTACTTATCTTACCTGTCTCTCTCTCTCCAATCTCACCTGTCTCTCTCTCTCTCTCTCTCTCTCTCTCTCTCTCTCTCTCTCTCTCTCTCTCTCTCTCTCTCTCTCCAGTCTCACTTGTCTCTCTCTCTCACTAATCACCCCTGTCTCTCTCTCTCCAATCTCACCTGTCTCTCTCTCTCTCCAGTCTCACCTGTCTCTCTCTCTCTCTCTCTCTCTCTCTCTCTCTCTCTCTCTCTCTCTCTCTCTCTCTCTCTCTCAGTCTCACTTGTCTGTCTCTCTCTCACTAATCACCCCTGTCTTTCTCTCTCCAATCTCACCTGTCTCTCTCTCTTTCTCCAGTCTCACCTGTCTCTCTCTCTCTCTCTCTCTCTCTCTCTCTCTCTCTCTCTCTCTCTCTCTCTCTCCAGTCTCACTTGTCTCTCTCTCTCACTAATCACCCCTGTCTCTCTCACTAATCACCCCTGTCTCTCTCGCTTATCTCACCTGTCTCACTCCCCAGTCTCACCTGTCTCTCTCACTTATTTTAACTGTCTCTCACTTATGTACCGAGACACACTAAATCGCACTATCAGTTAGACAGACCCCAGGCGCACCTGTCCTCTCTATAGGGGATGTGCCGGCCTTTAAAGTCCAGGTACCGCTTGCACAAGCCGAAGTCAATCAGGTAAACAGTCTGCATGGCTGCCCCTTGGCCCATAGTGAAATTGTCGGGCTTGACATCCTGATGCACCCAGCCCTGACTATGCAGGTATTCCAGACGGGACAGCATCTGATCGGCAAGCATCAGCACCTGCGGAGATGCGGGTATTCTGTCTGTAGCTACTTCTGAAGCAATATCTATTAGTAATTTAGGCATTTGAGATTTTTATGTATTTTCAGTTGGCTAGTACGTATAAAGCCACGGATTTCCCCTGAGGTTTGGAACTAGGGAACTGTGGAGTTTCTAGAATTTTTTAAGCAGTTATTTTTAGAATCAGGTAACTCCCGCATTGTTAGAATTAGGGGATTTCCCGCATTGTTAGAATCAGAGAATTCCCCGCATTGTTAGAATCAGAGAATTCCCCGCATTGTTAGAATCAGAGAATTCCCCGCATTGTTAGAATCAGAGAATTCCCCGCATTGTTAGAATCAGAGAATTCCCCGCATTGTTAGAATCAAGAAATTCTCAGTATTTATAGAATCAGGGAATTCCCTGAATTGTTAGAATCAAGGAATTCCCAGTATTTATATAATCAGGGAATTCCCCGCTTTGTTAGAATCAAGGAATTCCCAGTATTTATAGAATCAGAGAATTCCCCGCATTGTTAGAATCAAGAAATTCTCAGTATTTATAGAATCAGAGAATTCCCCGCGTTGTTAGAATCAAGGAATTCCCAGTATTTATAGAATCAGAGAATTCCCCGCATTGTTAGAATCAAGAAATTCTCAGTATTTATAGAATCAGAGAATTCCCCGCGTTGTTAGAATCAAGGAATTCCCAGTATTTATAAAATCAGAGAATTCCCCGCGTTGTTAGAATCAAGAAATTCTCAGTATTTATATAATCAGGAAATTCCCCGCATTGTTAGAATCAAGGAATTCCCAGTATTTATAGAATCAGAGAATTCCCTGCGTTGTTAGAATCAAGAAATTCTCAGTATTTATAGAATCAGGGAATTCCCTGCGTTGTTAGAATCAAGGAATTCCCAGTATTTATAGAATCAGGGAATTCCCAGTATTTTTTAAACCAGGGAATTCCCAGAAAAACGGGGATTTTCCAGAATTTCTATCGAGTTAGGATTTCCTCACAGTTTTCACGCTGAACCGACGGGAGCAGAAGTTGAACAGCTCCTCAAGAGACGGTCCCAGCAGCTCCATCACCAGCACATTGTGTCGCAGCTCCTTGGCAAAATGCATCACCTTGGCAACTCCGGGAGAGCCAACAGTGCCAGTTTTATTCAACAGCTGGTACAGCTTGAACTCCGCCTCCAACTGGGGGTGCCTGGCAGTCACGGGTTCGAGTTTCACCGCCACCGGTTCCCCAGAGACACAGTTAACGCCCAGGTAAATATCCCCAAAGCTGCCAGAACCAATCTGCTTCATCAGTCGCCAGCGAGAGCCACTGCTGCCACCCTCGCTGCCTCCGCCAACGTAGTACTCCATTCAGCTATGAATCTGATATCAACACAAACAAATTCAATTAATTGACATTAGAAATGCACATCAAAGCAGTTGGCGACAAGTGGGCAGCAGGAAAGCATTGTGCAAGTTTTTGTGCAATGTCAACTATATGGTAAAGACGAATATTGGAGCCATGAACAGGTTTATAGATTGGAGAAAATTTATGGATTTGGACTGCCAGTTTATGGAATCTGGGGTGCTAGTTTATGGAAATCTGGGGTGCCAGTTTATGGAAATCTGAGGTGCCAGTTTATGGAAATCTGGATGGCCAGTTTATGGAAATCTGGGGTGCCAGTTTATGGAAATCTGGGGTGCCAGTTTATGGAAATCTGGGGTGCCAGTTTATGGAAATCTGGGGTGCCAGTTTATGGAAATCTGGGGTGCCAGTTTATGGAAATCTGGGGTGCCAGTTTATGGAAATCTGGGGTGCCAGTTTATGGAAATCTGAGGTGCCAGTTTATGGAAATCTGGGGTGCCAGTTTATGGAAATCTGGGGTGCCAGTTTATGGAAATCAGGGGTGCCAGTTTATGGAAATCTGAGGTGTCAGTTTATATAGGAATCTAAAAATAGGAGAAGTTCACGAACAGCAAGTTTATAAATCCAATTAAATATTTATTTGCAGCCACATAAAGTAGTCACTCCAGTACAAAATAGTGCAATGGAAAATCATCATTATAAAATCATCTAAACGGCAAATAAATCTCAGACAAAAATATAAAAAAATTGCCTTCAGTAAAAAACGTTTTAATAGAAAATTCTATCCACCAAAGAATCTATCCACCAGAGAATCTGTCCACCAAAGAATCTGTCCACCAGAGAATCTATCCACCAAAGAATCTATCCACCAGAGAATCTGTCCACCAAAGAATCTGTCCACCAGAGAATCTGTCCACCAAAGAATCTGTCCACCAAAGAATCTGTCCACCAAAGAATCTGTCCACCAGAGAATCTGTCCACCAAAGAATCTGTCCACCAGAGAATCTGTCCACCAAAGAATCTGTCCACCAAAGAATCTGTCCACCAAAGAATCTGTCCACCAGAGAATCTGTCCACCAGAGAATCTGTCCACCAGAGAATCTGTCCACCAAAGAATCTGTCCACCAGAGAATCTGTCCACCAAAGAATCTGTCCACCAGAGAATCTGTCCACCAAAGAATCTGTCCACCAGAGAATCTGTCCACCAAAGAATCTGTCCACCAAAGAATCTGTCCACCAGAGAATCTGTCCACCAGAGAATCTGTCCACCAGAGAATCTGTCCACCAAAGAATCTGTCCACCAGAGAATCTGTCCACCAAAGAATCTGTCCACCAGAGAATCTGTCCACCAGAGAATCTGTCCAACAAAGAATCTGTCCACCAAAGAATCTGTCCACCAGAGAATCTGTCCACCAAAGAATCTGTCCACCAGAGAATCTATCCACCAGAGAATCTGTCCACCAGAGAATCTATCCACCAAAGAATCTGTCCACCAAAGAATCTGTCCACCAAAGAATCTATCCACCAGAGAATCTGTCCACCAGAGAATCTGTCCACCAGAGAATCTGTCCACCAGAGAATCTATCCACCAAAGAATCTGTCCACCAAAGAATCTGTCCACCAGAGAATCTGTCCACCAAAGAATCTATCCACCAGAGAATCTGTCCACCAGAGAATCTGTCCACCAAAGAATCTGTCCACCAAAGAATCTGTCCACCAGAGAATCTGTCCACCAAAGAATCTGTCCACCAAAGAATCTGTCCACCAGAGAATCTGTCCACCAAAGAATCTATCCACCAAAGAATCTGTCCACCAGAGAATCTGTCCACCAAAGAATCTATCCACCAAAGAATCTGTCCACCAGAGAATCTGTCCACCAAAGAATCTATCCACCAAAGAATCTATCCACCAGAGAATCTGTCCACCAGAGAATCTGTCCACCAGAGAATCTATCCACCAAAGAATCTGTCCACCAAAGAATCTGTCCACCAGAGAATCTGTCCACCAAAGAATCTATCCACCAGAGAATCTGTCCACCAGAGAATCTGTCCACCAAAGAATCTGTCCACCAAAGAATCTGTCCACCAGAGAATCTGTCCACCAAAGAATCTGTCCACCAAAGAATCTGTCCACCAGAGAATCTGTCCACCAAAGAATCTATCCACCAAAGAATCTGTCCACCAGAGAATCTGTCCACCAAAGAATCTATCCACCAAAGAATCTGTCCACCAGAGAATCTGTCCACCAAAGAATCTGTCCACCAAAGAATCTGTCCACCAGAGAATCTGTCCACCAAAGAATCTGTCCACCAAAGAATATGTCCACCAAAGAATCTGTCCACCAAAGAATCTGTCCACCAGAGAATCTGTCCACCAAAGAATCTGTCCACCAAAGAATCTGTCCACCAGAGAATCTGTCCACGAAAGAATCTGTCCACCAAAGAATCTGTCCACCAGAGAATCTGTCCACCCAAGAATCTGTCCACCAAAGAATCTATCCACCAAAGAATCTGTCCACCAGAGAATCTGTCCACCAAAGAATCTGTCCACCAGAGAATCTGTCCACCAGAGAATCTGTCCACCAAAGAATCTGTCCACCAGAGAATCTGTCCACCAAAGAATCTGTCCACCAAAGAATCTGTCCACCAAAGAATCTGTCCACCAAAGAATCTGTCCACCAAAGAATCTGTCCACCAGAGAATCTGTCCACCAGAGAATCTGTCCACCAAAGAATCTGTCCACCAAAGAATCTGTCCACCATAGAATCTGTCCACCAAAGAATCTGTCCACCAAAGAATCTGTCCACCAAAGAATCTGTCCACCAAAGAATCTGTCCACCAAAGAATCTGTCCACCAAAGAATCTGTCCACCAAAGAATCTGTCCACCAGAGAATCTGTCCACCAAAGAATCTATCCACCAAAGAATCTGTCCACCAGAGAATCTGTCCACCAAAGAATCTGTCCACCAAAGAATCTGTCCACCAGAGAATCTGTCCACCAAAGAATCTGTCCACCAAAGAATATGTCCACCAAAGAATCTGTCCACCAAAGAATCTGTCCACCAGAGAATCTGTCCACCAAAGAATCTGTCCACCAAAGAATCTGTCCACCAGAGAATCTGTCCACGAAAGAATCTGTCCACCAAAGAATCTGTCCACCAGAGAATCTGTCCACCAAGAATCTGTCCACCAAAGAATCTATCCACCAAAGAATCTGTCCACCAGAGAATCTGTCCACCAAAGAATCTGTCCACCAGAGAATCTGTCCACCAGAGAATCTGTCCACCAAAGAATCTGTCCACCAGAGAATCTGTCCACCAAAGAATCTGTCCACCAAAGAATCTGTCCACGAAAGAATCTGTCCACCAAAGAATCTGTCCACCAGAGAATCTGTCCACCCAAGAATCTGTCCACCAAAGAATCTATCCACCAAAGAATCTGTCCACCAGAGAATCTGTCCACCAAAGAATCTGTCCACCAGAGAATCTGTCCACCAGAGAATCTGTCCACCAGAGAATCTGTCCACCAAAGAATCTGTCCACCAGAGAATCTGTCCACCAAAGAATCTGTCCACCAAAGAATCTGTCCACCAAAGAATCTGTCCACCAAAGAATCTGTCCACCAAAGAATCTGTCCACCAAAGAATCTGTCCACCAAAGAATCTGTCCACCAGAGAATCTGTCCACCAGAGAATCTGTCCACCAAAGAATCTGTCCACCAAAGAATCTGTCCACCATAGAATCTGTCCACCAAAGAATCTGTCCACCAAAGAATCTGTCCACCAAAGAATCTGTCCACCAAAGAATCTGTCCACCAAAGAATCTGTCCACCAAAGAATCTGTCCACCAAAGAATCTGTCCACCAAAGAATCTGTCCACCAGAGAATCTGTCCACCAAAGAATCTATCCACCAAAGAATCTGTCCACCAGAGAATCTGTCCACCAAAGAATCTGTCCACCAAAGAATCTGTCCACCAGAGAATCTGTCCACCAAAGAATCTGTCCACCAAAGAATATGTCCACCAAAGAATCTGTCCACCAAAGAATCTGTCCACCAGAGAATCTGTCCACCAAAGAATCTGTCCACCAAAGAATCTGTCCACCAGAGAATCTGTCCACGAAAGAATCTGTCCACCAAAGAATCTGTCCACCAGAGAATCTGTCCACCAAGAATCTGTCCACCAAAGAATCTATCCACCAAAGAATCTGTCCACCAGAGAATCTGTCCACCAAAGAATCTGTCCACCAGAGAATCTGTCCACCAGAGAATCTGTCCACCAAAGAATCTGTCCACCAGAGAATCTGTCCACCAAAGAATCTGTCCACCAAAGAATCTGTCCACCAAAGAATCTGTCCACCAAAGAATCTGTCCACCAAAGAATCTGTCCACCAAAGAATCTGTCCACCAAAGAATCTGTCCACCAGAGAATCTGTCCACCAGAGAATCTGTCCACCAAAGAATCTGTCCACCAAAGAATCTGTCCACCATAGAATCTGTCCACCAAAGAATCTGTCCACCAAAGAATCTGTCCACCAAAGAATCTGTCCACCAAAGAATCTGTCCACCAAAGAATCTGTCCACCAAAGAATCTGTCCACCAGAGAATCTGTCCACCAAAGAATCTGTCCACCAAAGAATCTGTCCACCAAAGAATCTGTCCACCAAAGAATCTGTCCACCAAAGAATCTGTCCACCAAAGAATCTGTCCACCAAAGAATCTGTCCACCAAAGAATCTGTCCACCAAAGAATCTGTCCACCAAAGAATCTGTCCACCAAAGAATCTGTCCACCAAAGAATCTGTCCACCAGAGAATCTGTCCACCAGAGAATCTGTCCACCAAAGAATCTGTCCACCAAAGAATCTGTCCACCATAGAATCTGTCCACCAAAGAATCTGTCCACCAAAGAATCTGTCCACCAAAGAATCTGTCCACCAAAGAATCTGTCCACCAAAGAATCTGTCCACCAAAGAATCTGTCCACCAGAGAATCTGTCCACCAGAGAATCTGTCCACCAGAGAATCTGTCCACCAAAGAATCTGTCCACCAAAGAATCTGTCCACCAAAGAATCTGTCCACCAAAGAATCTGTCCACCAAAGAATCTGTCCACCAAAGAATCTGTCCACCAAAGAATCTGTCCACCAAAGAATCTGTCCACCAAAGAATCTGTCCACCAAAGAATCTGTCCACCATAGAATCTGTCCACCAAAGAATCTGTCCACCATAGAATCTGTCCACCAAAGAATCTGTCCACCATAGAATCTGTCCACCAAAGAATCTGTCCACCAGAGAATCTGTCCACCAAAGAATCTGTCCACCAAAGAATCTGTCCACCAAAGAATCTGTCCACCAGAGAATCTGTCCACCAAAGAATCTGTCCACCAAAGAATCTGTCCACCAAAGAATCTGTCCACCAGAGAATCTGTCCACCAAAGAATCTGTCCACCAAAGAATCTGTCCACCAGAGAATCTGTCCACGAAAGAATCTGTCCACCAAAGAATCTGTCCACCAGAGAATCTGTCCACCAAGAATCTGTCCACCAAAGAATCTGTCCACCAAAGAATCTGTCCACCAGAGAATCTGTCCACCAAAGAATCTGTCCACCAAGAATCTGTCCACCAAGAATCTGTCCACCAAAGAATCTGTCCACCAAAGAATCTGTCCACCAAAGAATCTGTCCACCAAAGAATCTGTCCACCAAAGAATCTGTCCACCAAAGAATCTGTCCACCAAAGAATCTGTCCACCAAAGAATCTGTCCACCAAAGAATCTGTCCACCAAAGAATCTGTCCACCAGAGAATCTGTCCACCAAAGAATCTGTCCACCAAAGAATCTGTCCACCAAAGAATCTGTCCACCAAAGAATCTGTCCACCAAAGAATCTGTCCACCAAAGAATCTGTCCACCAAAGAATCTGTCCACCAAAGAATCTGTCCACCAAAGAATCTGTCCACCAGAGAATCTGTCCACCAGAGAATCTGTCCACCAAAGAATCTGTCCACCAAAGAATCTGTCCACCAAAGAATCTGTCCACCAAAGAATCTGTCCACCAAAGAATCTGTCCACCAAAGAATCTGTCCACCAAAGAATCTGTCCACCAAAGAATCTGTCCACCAAAGAATCTGTCCACCAAAGAATCTGTCCACCAAAGAATCTGTCCACCAAAGAATCTGTCCACCAAAGAATCTGTCCACCAGAGAATCTGTCCACCAAAGAATCTGTCCACCAAAGAATCTGTCCACCAAAGAATCTGTCCACCAAAGAATCTGTCCACCAAAGAATCTGTCCACCAAAGAATCTGTCCACCAAAGAATCTGTCCACCAAAGAATCTGTCCACCAAAGAATCTGTCCACCAAAGAATCTGTCCACCAAAGAATCTGTCCACCAAAGAATCTGTCCACCAAAGAATCTGTCCACCAAAGAATCTGTCCACCAAAGAATCTGTCCACCAAAGAATCTGTCCACCAAAGAATCTGTCCACCAAAGAATCTGTCCACCAAAGAATCTGTCCACCAAAGAATCTGTCCACCAAAGAATCTGTCCACCAAAGAATCTGTCCACCAAAGAATCTGTCCACCAAAGAATCTGTCCACCAAAGAATCTGTCCACCAAAGAATCTGTCCACCAAAGAATCTGTCCACCAAAGAATCTGTCCACCAAAGAATCTGTCCACCAAAGAATCTGTCCACCAAAGAATCTGTCCACCAAAGAATCTGTCCACCAAAGAATCTGTCCACCAAAGAATCTGTCCACCAAAGAATCTGTCCACCAAAGAATCTGTCCACCAAAGAATCTGTCCACCAAAGAATCTGTCCACCAAAGAATCTGTCCACCAAAGAATCTGTCCACCAAAGAATCTGTCCACCAAAGAATCTGTCCACCAAAGAATCTGTCCACCAAAGAATCTGTCCACCAAAGAATCTGTCCACCAAAGAATCTGTCCACCAAAGAATCTGTCCACCAAAGAATCTGTCCACCAGAGAATCTGTCCACCATAGAATCTGTCCACCATAGAATCTGTCCACCAGAGAATCTGTCCACCAGAGAATCTGTCCACCAGAGAATCTGTCCACCAGAGAATCTGTCCACCAGAGAATCTGTCCACCAGAGAATCTGTCCACCAAGAATCTGTCCACCAGAGAATCTGTCCACCAGAGAATCTGTCCACCAGAGAATCTGTCCACCAAGAATCTGTCCACCAAAGAATCTGTCCACCAGAGAATCTGTCCACCAAGAATCTGTCCACCAAGAATCTGTCCACCAAGAATCTGTCCACCAAAGAATCTGTCCACCAAAGAATCTGTCCACCAAAGAATCTGTCCACCAAAGAATCTGTCCACCAAAGAATCTGTCCACCAAAGAATCTGTCCACCAAAGAATCTGTCCACCAGACGCGAAACAGTGGGAGACATTAATTTACTCTGGAAGTCACTTACGAGCTCGTATTCGATTACTCAGTAACTCAGTCGCTAACTAAGTCACTCATTGAATCAGTCACTCATTTACTCACTGAATCAGTCACTCATTTACTCACTGAATCAGTCACTCATTTGCTCATTAACTCACTGAATCAGTCACTCATTTGCTCACTGAATCAGTCACTCATTTGCTCATTAACTCACTGAATCAGTCACTCATTAACTCACTGAATCAGTCACTCATTTGGTCATTAACTCATTGAATCAGTCACTCATTTGCTCATTAACTCACTGAATAAGTCACTCATTTACTCACTGAATCAGTCACTCATTTACTCACTGAATCAGTCACTCATTTGCTCATTAACTCACTGAATCAGTCACTCATTTGCTCATTAACTAATTGAATCAGTCACTCATTTACTCACTGAATCAGTCACTCATTTACTCACTGAATCAGTCACTCATTTACTCACTGAATCAGTCACTCATTTGCTCATTAACTCACTGAATCAGTCACTCATTTGCTCATTAACTCACTGAATCAGTCACTCATTAACTCATTGAATCAGTCACTCATTAACTCATTGAATCAGTCACTCATTAACTCATTGAATCAGTCACTCATTAACTCATCGAATCAGTCACTCATTCACTCATTGAATCAGTCACTCATTAACTCATTGAATCAGTCACTCATTCACTCACTGAATCAGTCACTCATTAACTCATTGAATCAGTCACTCATTAACTCATTGAATCAGTCACTCATTCACTCATTGAATTAGTCACTCATTAACTCATTGAATCAGTCACTTATTAACTCATTGAATCAGTCACTCATTCACTCATTGAATCAGTCACTCATTCACTCATTGAATCAGTCACTTATTCACTCATTCAATCCAGTCACTCATTGGCATTCACACAACTCACTGTCTGCAGAATAGATCACAAAATCTTTTCACCGCTATAATGAAAACACGCTATACGAGTAGCTGTAAATAAACAGAGATTACACAATAAGTATACAAGTACATAAATAAAATTTAAAACCTATATAAAATTTAATATAATGGATAAGCAATCTGAACACAAGCGTACACTGATAAGATAGAAAATTACTAACAAGCGCAGCTCTCGGATTATAAGATAATCTTCAACAAATCGTAATGAGGCAACACAAAGAACGCAAAAAACGAACTAACAATCGTTATAACAAACTCAGAATTATAGCACCAATTTAAATTTGTAGAAAAAGGGAAATTAGGTAATTATATAATGAAATATAAATTTTGTTTACATAAAACGTCAAAATTTTAAAAGTACATTAAAAACAAGAATCGCATTATTCTATACTATGTTAACACAATAATAAATTAATATTTATTATGGAACTTGCAGCAGGAATACATGCAAAATATTATAAAAAACTTCTGCGCATTTTCTGAAAACAAAACGTAAAAAAACTTGGACAAAATCATATTGGAATTAATTAAATCGGGTAATAATAGAATTAAATTTATGAGTCAGACAGCCAGTGCTTAGAATGATCAAAACACTCTTCACGATGTCTGACTCACTGTGGTTACGTAGTTGAGCTGCATTTTTAAAAATTAAGTGGCGGATGTTGAGAATCGATTGTTTGCAATGGAAAATAAGTCTCAGGATTAGCGCTGAATATTTGTCAGGATTAGCGCCAAATTAATGTGAGGATTAGCACCCTAACATGTGTCAGAATTGGCGCCAAAATTTCAGAATTGGCGCCATAATATGCGTCAGGATTAGCGCCATTATGGATGTCAGGATTAGCGCCATTATGGATGTCAGGATTGGCGCCATTATGGATGTCAGGATTAGCACCATTATGGATGTCAGGATTAGCACCATTATGGATGTCAGGATTAGCGCCATTATGGATGTCAGGATTAGCGCCATTATGGATGTCAGGATTAGCGCCATTATGGATGTCAGGATTGGCGCCATTATGGATGTCAGGATTAGCGCCATTATGGATGTCAGGATTAGCGCCATTATGGATGTCAGGATTGGCGCCATTATGGATGTCAGGATTAGCGCCATTATAGATGTCAGGATTGGCACCTTTATAGATGTCAGAAATTGGCGCCATTATAGATGTCAGCAATTGGCGCCATTATGGATGTCAGTGTTGGCGCCATAGTGTGTGTCAGAATTGGCGCCATTATATATGTCAGAATAATCGCCATTATTGATGTCATGATTGGCGCCATAATGGGTGTCAGAATTGGCGTCATAGTATGCGTCAGGATTGGCGCCATTATAGATAGCAGGATTAGCGCCAT
This sequence comes from Macrostomum lignano, assembly GCA_002269645.1. Taxonomy (NCBI): domain Eukaryota; kingdom Metazoa; phylum Platyhelminthes; family Macrostomidae; genus Macrostomum; species Macrostomum lignano. Next base: position 1,380,891 of record NIVC01000038.1, read on the forward strand.
TATGGATGTCAGGATTGGCGCCATTATGAGTGTCAGAGTTGGCGCCATAATATGCATCAGGATTGGCGCCATTATAGATGTCAGGATTGATTGGTGCCATTATAGATGTCAGGATTGGCACCTTTATAGATGTCAGAAATTGGCGCCATTATAGATGTCAGCAATTGGCGCCATTATGGATGTCAGTGTTGGCGCCATAGTGTGTGTCAGAATTGGCGCCATTATATATGTCAGAATAATAGCCATTATAGATGTCAGGATTGGCGCCATTATAGATGTCAGAATTGGCGTCATAGTATGCGTCAGGATTGGCGCCATTATAGATAGCAGGATTAGCGCCATTATGGATGTCAGGATTGGCGCCATTATGAGTGTCAGAGTTGGCGCCATAATATGCATCAGGATTGGCGCCATTATAGATGTCAGGATTGATTGGTGCCATTATAGATGTCAGGATTGGCACCTTTATAGATGTCAGAAATTGGCGCCATTATAGATGTCAGCAATTGGCGCCATTATGGATGTCAGTGTTGGCGCCATAGTGTGTGTCAGAATTGGCGCCATTATATATGTCAGAATAATCGCCATTATAGATGTCAGGATTGGCGCCATTATAGATGTCAGAATTGGCGTCATAGTATGCGTCAGGATTGGCGCCATTATAGATAGCAGGATTAGCGCCATTATGGATGTCAGGATTGGCGCCATTATGAGTGTCAGAGTTGGCGCCATAATATGCATTAGGATTGGCGCCATTATAGATGTCAGGATTGGCGCCATTATATATGTCAGGATAATCGCCATTATTGATGTCATGATTGGCGCCATAATGGGTGTCAGAATTGGCGCCATAGTATGCGTCAGGATTGGCGCCATTATAGATGTCAGGAATTGGCGCCATTATAGATGTCAGCAATTGGCGCCATTATATATGTCAGAATAATCGCCATTATAGATGTCAGGATTGGCGCCATTATAGATGTCAGAATTGGCGTCATAGTATGCGTCAGGATTGGCGCCATTATAGATAGCAGGATTAGCGCCATTATGGATGTCAGGATTGGCGCCATTATGAGTGTCAGAGTTGGCGCCATAATATGCATTAGGATTGGCGCCATTATAGATGTCAGGATTGGCGCCATTATATATGTCAGGATAATCGCCATTATTGATGTCATGATTGGCGCCATAATGGGTGTCAGAATTGGCGCCATAGTATGCGTCAGGATTGGCGCCATTATAGATGTCAGGAATTGGCGCCATTATAGATGTCGGGAATTGGCGCCATTATGGATGTCAGGATTGGCGCCATAATGGGTGTCAGAATTGGCGCCATAGTATGCGTCAGGATTGGCGCCATTATAGATGTCAGGAATTGGCGCCATTATAGATGTCGGGAATTGGCGCCATTATGGATGTCAGGATTGGCGCCATTATAGATGTCAGGATAGGCGTCATAATAAGCGTCAGTATTGGTACCACAATGAATTTCAGGACTGGCGCCATAATGTCAGGATTGGAGCTAAAGTTGGTTCGTATAGGCGCTATAGTGAGTGTCAGGATTGGCGCCATAATGGGTGTCAGGATTAGCGCCAAATTATAAATTGTATAAATCACTGATAAGCTAGTTAAAATGGAATATTTCAGGTCTTCATCAAATCAAATCTAATCAAGCTGAGACAGCACTCAGGCCCGTTTGAGCAGCCAATCGATAATTCTCTTGTGAATCTGCAATCGAAACGGTTCGAACTCGTTGTGCAACTGATGGCGCACATTTTGAAACACCTGCAACTCTTTATCGGCAGAGACGGCCCGCTGAACGAATTGTTTCGTAGGCTCGCAGGCTGTGATGGTGTCGTGCTCAGAGTGCATGGCCAGAATAGGAAAGTCAGCGGAGTAATCAGCCAGCGAGTTGATGCAGTTCAGCAGAGTCAGCACGGAGCCCAGCCTGGCGCCCAAGTTAAACTGCAGCGGGTCGGTCATGATCTCCTCTTGGATGGCCAGATCCGAGGTGCTGTTCTGCGGCTGGCAGCCAGTGCCCGGGACCAGCATCTGGCAGGGGCGGGTGGTGTGGATGGGCCAGGTACGCTGGTTTTTAATTAAGTTAGAGGCATCTGTCTGTCTGTCTGTCTGACTGTCTGTCTGTCTGTCTTAGTGTCCGTCTGTGTGTGTCTGTCTGTCTGTCTGTCTGTCTGTCTGTCTGTCTGTCTGTCTGTCTGTCTGTCTGTCTGTCAGTCTGTCTGTCTGTCAGTCTGTCTGTCTGTCTGTCTGTCAGTCTGTCTGTCTGTCTGTGTGTGTCTGTCTGTCTGTCTGTTTGTCTGTCTATCTGTCTGTCTGTCTGTTTGTCTGTGTGTCTGTCTGTCTGTCTGTCAGTCTGTCTGTCTGTCTGTCTGTCTGTCTGTCTTAGTGTCTGTCTGTCTGTCTGTCAGTCTGTCTGTCTGTTTGTCTGTGTGTCTGTCTGTCTGTCTGTCAGTCTGTCTGTCTGTCTGTCTGTCTGTCTTAGTGTCTGTCTGTCTGTCTGTCTGTCTGTCAGTCTGTCTGTCTGTCTGTCTGTGTGTGTCTGTCTGTCTGTCTGTGTGTGTCTGTCTGTCTGTCTGTTTGTCTGTCTATCTGTCTGTCTGTCTGTCTGTTTGTCTGTCTGTCTGTCTGTCTGTCTGTCTGTCTGTCTGTCTGTCTTAGTGTCTGTCTGTGTGTGTCTGTCTGTGTGTGTGTCTATCTGTCTGTCTGTCTTCTTTTTCGAGAACCGAAATAAAGCCGATACGCATCGAAAACAGTTCAATCTGGAACTGCCTATTTGAATCAGTACTAATCAAAAAAGCTTTGCGCGCTACTAACCGCAGTAGAAAAATCCGGTTATAACTTTCATTTTCAAATTTCAACGACGCTCATTAAATTAAACAATTCTTCCGTCTTCCGACTTACCTGATTCGGGGGGGGGTGCTGCACTGGCGGACTTTAAGCGATATTGTCGATTAACTTAGGGTGCGCAGGAATTACTTTTTTGAGAGCAGACTAATTAAGATAATTGAGATTAAGAAATGGGCAAGGCTATATAATACTGATAACAAAACATGCTTGATTTTGATTAACTATTAATTGCGAGATTAGAATCGGAGAGATGAGAGAAGATAAGAAATCAATAAATAAATTAATTTTACAATTTAAGTAAACTCAGGTAATAAAAATGCAATTAAATAAAACGGATTAACTGGTTTCAGCTGATAGAATGCGGAGGCTTTGCGGGTCAAAACTCTTTTCAGTTCTTATCTTTATAATTTCATAATCTTTATGAAATCAGCCCAGTCTCTTATTAATACATAAGCCAATTACGTGCCAATAAAAAGCCATTGTTACACAGTCGGCGAGAGGCATTATTGCCCATTCCGCCGACTCGCCTGAGCAGTCATACGCACAGGCACACACTCACACAGGAGTGCACAGCGGCCCTGACTTTATTTATCGTTAGGTCTAGACATGTACACTTCACTGTGCCTTGGGGGTTGGCAGAAAGTGGACCCAAGACGAGATTCCAATTCAGCCCCAAATTAATGACTGCAGGAGAGGGGGTGGGTAGAGTGAGAGGGAGATGGGTAGAGTGAGAGGGAGATGGCTAGAGTGAGAGGGAGAGGGGTAAAGTGAGATGGAGATGGGGGTAGGGTGACAGGGAGATGGGTAAAGTGAGAGGGAGATGGGTAGGGTGAGAGGGAGATGGGTAGAGTGAGAGAGAGATGGGTAGAGTGAGAGGGAGATGGGTAGAGTGAGAGGGAGATGGGTAGAGTGAGAGGGAGATGGGTAGGGTGAGAAGGAGATGGGTAGAGTGAGAGGGAGATGGGTAGGGTGAGAGGGAGATGGGTAGAGTGAGAGGGAGATGGGTAGAGTGAGAGGGAGATGTGCATGGTGAAAGGATCTACTTTTTATCCCCCCCCCTAGCTGTATCAATTTCCAGAGCAGAAATTTACTCGCAAAATGACCGCCAAAAACTGTGCGACTCACCTGAGGACAGATATAGCTAGCAATGGTGCCCAGCCAGATTTTCCAAGCAGGCGCGTGCAGCCCCAGCGCCGGGGCAACCAGGATCACCCCTTTGAACAGGTGCGGCAGATCTCTAGCGCAGAGCACAGCAACCAGGCCGCCCATTGAGTGGCCCAGAATGAACAGCGGCTTGCCTGGGAAGGCGGTGAGAATCTGCGTCACGTGACTGAGTATCGGCATCACCATCTGGTCCATGTGGGTCACGTAGGCTCGAACTCCGGGACTGCGGCCGTGACCGTCTGATGGCGCGGGAAGGCGGATTGGTGATATAGACCGTTCAGTTTGAGTAAATTGTGGGGATAGATAAGGGAGGGCTGTTCAGTTTGAGTACATTGTGGGGATAGATAAGGGAGGGCTGTTCAGTTTGAGTACATTGTGGGGATAGATAAGGGAGGGCTGTTCAGTTTGAGTACATTGTGGGGATAGATAAGGGAGGGCTGTTCAGTTTGAGTACATTGTGGGGATAGATAAGGGAGGGCTGTTCAGTTTGAGTACATTGTGGGGATAGATAAGGGAGGGCTGTTCAGTTTGAGTACATTGTGGGGATAGATAAGGGAGGGCTGTTCAGTTTGAGTACATTGTGGGGATAGATAAGGGAGGGCTGTTCAGTTTGAGTACATTGTGGGGATAGATAAGGGAGGGCTGTTCAGTTTGAGTACATTGTGGGGATAGATAAGGGAGGGCTGTTCAGTTTGAGTACATTGTGGGGATAGATAAGGGAGGTCTGTTCAGTTTGAGTACATTGTGGGGATAGATAAGGGAGGTCTGTTCAGTTTGAGTACATTGTGGGGATAGATAAGGGAGGGCTGTTCAGTTTGAGTACATTGTGGGGATAGATAAGGGATGGCTGTTCAGTTTGAGTACATTGTGGGGATAGATAAGGGAGGTCTGTTCAGTTTGAGTACATTGTGGGGATAGATAAGGGAGGTCTGTTCAGTTTGAGTACATTGTGGGGATAGATAAGGGAGGGCTGTTCAGTTTGAGTACATTGTGGGGATAGATAAGGGAGGGCTGTTCAGTTTGAGTACATTGTGGGGATAGATAAGGGAGGGCTGTTCAGTTTGAGTACATTGTGGGGATAGATAAGGGAGGGCTGTTCAGTTTGAGTACATTGTGGGGATAGATAAGGGAGGGCTGTTCAGTTTGAGTACATTGTGGGGATAGATAAGAGAGGGCTGATCAGTTTGAGTACAATGAAGGTTATGACTAGAGGAATTGTGAAAACTATTGACAGTTAAAGCAAAATTAAATAAACAGGTCAATGTATCAACTAGTGGCTTCCAATACAAACAGTCATGCACAGGTGAACTAGAATAACTTGAAAGCGCAGTTAAACGCAAAAATAAAGCAGTAATTGATTCACGAGCGTAAATAAGCAAGTCAGCCGGTTAAACATAAAGTTAAAGCTTTAGGCAAGGAGTCGGAAAACTCCGGAACGCGAAGCCTCTCTATCCGACCCTCGGGTCCGTGAAACTTCCCAAAAGCAATCCGGCCCATTATGCTGGTGTCCCCTCCTTCTCAGCTCTCTTTTATTTTTACTCCTCTCCGTGTCGTCTCATCTCGCCCCGCTCTTCTCTCTCCTCTCTCCCCTCCTCTTCCTCTCCTCTCTCCCTCCTCTCCCTCTCTCTCCCTCCTCTCCCTCTCCTCTCTCCCCTCCTCTCCCTCTCCTCTCCCATCCTCTCCCTCTCCTCTCTCCCTCCTCTCCCTCTCCTATCTCCCTCCTCTTCCTCTCCTCTCCCATCCTCTCCCTCTCCTCTCTCCTTCCTCTCTCCCCTCCTCTCCCTCTCCTCTCTCCCTCTCCTCTCTCCCCTCCTCTCCCTCTCCTCTCCCATCCTCTCCCTCTCCTCTCTCCCTCTCCTCTCTCCCTCCTCTCCCTCTCCTCTCTCCCTTCTCTCTCCCTCCTCTTCCTCTCCTCTCCCATCCTCTCCCTCTCCTCTCTCCCCTCCTCTCCCTCTCCTCTCTCCCCTCCTCTTCCTCTCCTCTCTCCCTCCTCTCCCTCTCTCTCCCTCCTCTCCCTCTCCTCTCTCCCATCCTCTCACTCTCCTCTCTCCTCTCTCCCCTCCTCTCTCCCTCCTCTCTCCCCTCCTCTCCCCTCCTCTCCCCCTCCTCTCATCTCACCTGTCTAAACTCATCTCAAGCTTGCCGACCCCTGCCTGCTGTAGGCACTCAGTTAAAAAAAACATGCAATTAGACACTGTAGACTATTGAGTGACGGATGACGAAAAAAAAATTACAGTGATCGTGCGAGAAGACCTCAATGCCAGCTGCATTGAGACTGGCAGCCAGACGGTTATAAGCTGAGCAGTGCTCGCTTAAACCGTGCGCTATGAATAGTAGGGCCCTGCGGAGCAATCAATGCAGTGATGGCTAGCTATTATAAATAAATGTGCTATTTGCACTACTGATAATAGTCAGTAGTAGTAGCATTGGCTAATAATCATCAGGTACCAATAAAATTTATACTATATACCTTATCATCAAAAGTAAAATTCAAAACACCAAGTATGCATTTGTTTTAGTAAAGACAACAGTGAAAAATAAATCGCTAATAATGATGAGGATCTGGGAGGCTGGCCCAGCAACTGAGGATCTGGGAGGCTGGTGGCCCAGCAACTGAGGATCTGGGAGGCTGGCCCAGCAACTGAAGATCTGGGAGGCTGGTGGCCCAGCAACTGAGGATCTGGGAGGCTGGCCCAGCAACTGAGGATCTGGGAGGCTGGCCCAGCAACTGAGGATCTGGGAGGCTGGCCCAGCAACTGAGGATCTGGGAGGCTGGTGGCCCAGCAACTGAGGATCTGGGAGGCTGGTGGCCCAGCAACTGGGGATCTGGGAGGCTGGTGGCCCAGCAACTGAGGATCTGGGAGGCTGGCCCAGCAACTGAGGATCTGGGAGGCTGGTGGGCCAGCAACTGAGGATCTGGGAGGCTGGCCCAGCAACTGAGGATCTGGGAGGCTGGCCCAGCAACTGAGGATCTGGGAGGCTGGCCCAGCAACTGAGGATGCTGAATTCTGTCATTCGTTTCAAAGATTAAATGATAATCAAGAATGCATGGAGACAGTTTCATATAAGAACAGATTTAGATGTACCTTACCTGGGCTCACAACCGGTAGTTACAGACCACCGATGGGTGTACAGTGGGTGGCCTTCTACAGTGACTCTTGGTTTGAACTCATCGCTGTCCCTCGCAGTTGCCATGGCCAACAGAATATCGGGCTCAATCGCTGAAAAAAATCGAAAGCATAAAAATTAATGCAGAAACTTCAGCTTAGTCTCTGGATTTGATTGCCTATGGGTCTGTGCGGCCCCTGGATTTGATTGCCTATGGGCTGTGCGGCCCCTGGATTTAATTGCATTTGGATCTGTGGCCCCTGGATTTAATTGCCTTTGGATCTGTGGCCCCTGGATTTAATTGCCTTTGGATCTGTGGCCCCTGGATTTAATTGCATTTGGATCTGTGGCCCCTGGATTTAATTGCCTTTGGATCTGTGGCCCCTGGATTTAATTGCCTTTGGATCTGTGGCCCCTGGATTTAATTGCCTTTGGATCTGTGGCCCCTGGATTTAATTGCCTTAGGGTCTGTGACCCCTGGATTTAATTGCCTTAGGGTCTGTGGCCCTGCATTTAATTGCCTTTGGGTCTGTGGCCCCTGGATTTAACAAGCTAAGAATAAAGAACAAACATAAATTCAGAATGCATGGAAGTCACAACAAAACAACAAGGGAAACAAAGTGGGGGACATTCACTAAGCCAGATTGCCAACAGAACTCAAGTCAGTGCTCAGTTTATTAATTTATTCATTAGAATACTCAGGGTCAGGGCAAAGTGTTGAACCATTCACCAAAAACATCAAGCAAAAAAGTCAGACATAAATAGCAAAGTATTTTAAATTAAATTTGATTGCATTTTTCTAATTAAATTTGACAATATAGATATAGAATTGAAACACTGCACTAATGCAAAAGCAGAGAGGCATATCAATATCAGTTGAAGATATGTGGCACAAGCAATAGACATAATAACTTTTTGCTTCAATCTCAACAAGTATTTCCGAATAAGTAGACTTTCAATTTAATTTTTTAATTAAATTTACGTGTACTTTTGCCAATAGAAACCATTTAAAGCAACTAGAAAAACATTTTATTAAGTGTAACAACAATTTATCAAAGAAATGAACAAAACACAAGCTAAATGTAAACTAAACAAAGAAAGAAATGTGTTACTCGCTACTTTCAGTACTATAATTAGGATGGAAAGTTTCGTATTTTGTAAGTAAATTCAAATTTGTAACATTTTCATTTTAATTTCGATATTGAAAGTTTTTTTACTAATCAATCAATCAATGAACTGTCAAGCGCAGTTCGGAATTTTAAACCAGCCGTTTGGCCCGGCCCCGGCCAAATATCAGATCGCAGAGTCGGTCAACTACGAAACAGCCGACAAAGTCTGCAGCCAGGACTTGCACGATTGTGTTGCGAAGCTGCGGGAGCCGTGTTGGAGTGATGCGGCATGGGGAGTTGGAAAGTGCGACTCGATTGGGATCTGGGAGCTGGGTTGGATCTGATGGGACTTGGTTGGGATGTGGGTGAAATTTAGTTTGGGTTCTGGGTGGGATCTGATTGGGATCTGGTTGAGATCTCTGATTGGGATCTGATTTGGATCTGATTGGGATCTGGGTGGGATCTGGGTGGGATCTGGGTGGGATCTGGGTGGGATCTGGGTGGGATCTGGGTGGGATCTGGGTGAAATCTGATTGGGATCAGGGAGCTGGGTTGGATCTAATGGGATCGCGATGGGATGTGGGTGAAATTTTAGTTTGAGATCTAGGTGGGATCTGACTGGGATCTGATTAGGCTCTTCGTGGGATATGATTAGATCTGGGTGGGATCTGATTGGGATCTGGATGGGATCTGGGTGGGATCTGATTGGGATCTGGGTGGGATCTGGATGGGATCTGATTGGGATCTGGTTGGGATCTCTGATTGGGATCTGATTGGGATCTGGTTGGGATCTGGTTGGGATCTGGTTATGATCTGGGTGGGATCTGACTGGGATCTGATTGGGATCTGATTGGGATTTATTTGGCATCTGATTGAGATTTAGGTGGGATCTGGTTGGGATCTGATTGAGATCTGATTGGGATCTGGTTGGGATCTCTGATTGGGATCTGATTGGGATCTGGTTGGGATCTGGTTGGGATCTGGTTATGATCTGGGTGGGATCTGACTGGGATCTGATTGGGATCTGATTGGGATTTATTTGGCATCTGATTGAGATTTAGGTGGGATCTGGTTGGGATCTGATTGAGATCTGATTGGGATCTGGGTGGGATCTGACTGGGATCTGATTGAGATCTGATTGGGATCTGGTTGGTTGGGATCTGATTAGGATCTGACTGAGATCTGATGGGGATCTGATTGGGATCTGGTTGGGATCTGATTGGGATCTGACTGAGATCTGACAGAAAGTTGAATAATTCCGATTCCGATTCCGAAAACACAGCTCACTTACATTATTATCGATTTCGACCAGGCTGAACTGCTCGCAGAGCTCAGGCATGTAGCCGCTAGCCAGAGAGAACACCAGGCCAGTAGCGGTGGTAATGCTGTACAACAGCGGCTTATTCTCCATTAGCGATTCCATAAACGGGTGTCCTTTGTAATTAACAGCGAATGCGTTGATTTGCATAGAGATGGAGATCAAATAAACAACGCTGTTGAGGATGTTCGGCTTGAATTCTGCTTCCAGATCCACGAATTCGCCTTCTTTGCTGATAAGTTAAAGAAAAAAACAAAAAATAGAGTACATAATAATAGTAGCTTACTTACAGTAGAAAAGTTGGGACATGGCAAGTATTTTTTGTGGGAATTCAAAACAAAAAATTACAAAATACGAACCGCATGCGCTAAATTGGCTACTTACAGCTGTGGCATCAGCGCTTTTGCCTCTCGGGTTAGGAAAATTAACGAAGCAAAGTGAATGACGAATTGCAGGAACACAGTCAGCAGAGTGTACGCGTTGAATATGTTCGGCAGAGGTCGACGAGCCGACAAAGTTGTTAGCGGCTAAAATGTAAGAAAAAGTGTGTAATATATGAAAAAATAATAGGGATTAGAGCCGCTTAGATTAAATTTACAGTTAATAAAAATTTTTCACTTTCAGTTGATCAAACAAAACCCATTGTATTTCACTTACGGTACCTCGAACAAAACAGGATTATATTTTACTTCCCGTTCGCTAAACAGAAGCCAATATGTCACACTACCGGTTCCTCAAACAGAAGTCATTATATCACACTACCGGTTCCTCAAACAGAAGCCAATATATCACACTACCGGTTCCTCAAACAGAAGTCATTATATCACACTACCGGTTCCTCAAACAGAAGCCATTATATCACACTACCGGTTCCTCAAACAGAAGTCATTATATCACACTACCGGTTCCTCAAACAGAAGCCAATATATCACACTACCGGTTCCTCAAACAGAAGTCATTATATCACACTACCGGTTCCTCAAACAGAAGCCATTATATCACACTACCGGTTCCTCAAACAGAAGTCATTATATCACACTACCGGTTCCTCAAACAGAAGCCATTATATCACACTACCGGTTCCTCAAACAGAAGCCATTATATCACACTACCGGTTCCTCAAACAGAAGTCATTATATCACACTACCGGTTCCTCAAACAGAAGTCATTATATCACACTACCGGTTCCTCAAACAGAAGCCATTATATCACACTTCCGGGTCGCCAAACAGAAGCCAATATATCACACTTCCGGGTCGCCAAACAGAAGCCAATATATCACACTTCCGGGTCGCCAAACAGAAGCCAATATATCACTTCCGGTTCCTCCAACAAAGCCATTATATCACACTTCCGGTTCCTCAAACAGAAGCTATTATATCACTCCCGGTTCCCCAAACAGAAGCCAATATATCACACTTCCGGGTCCCTAAACAGAAGCCAATATATCACACTTCCAATATATCACAGACATTATTTCTCACTTCCTTGAGACGGTTCCTCAAACAGAAGCTATTATATCACTTCCGGTTCCTCAAACAGAAGCCATTATATCCTTCTCCCGGTTCCCCAAAGACAAGCCCCGACTGCATTACCTTAGACCGCGAAATGAACAGGAAGCAGGCGGCCAGCACGAGTCCCTGCAGAGTGGCCTGGCCGTCAGAAAACTTTACGCCGTCCAAATAGAGCACAGACTGCGAGTAGGCGTAGATCAGGGCATTGATGGCCAGGATTTTAAACATCTGCAGAGTGGTGACCAGGGTGCAGCGGCCCTGCTTCACAATGTTGCAAACGCACGTGACCGAGGCCAGCTTGTAGCTGAAGGGGGCGGCAATGGTGGCGTCGCCAGGGCGGACAAGGGGAGCGTCGGCCTCCTTTAGCATCTCGTTCAGATCGCGCTGCGCCTTCTCCAAGCGCTGGCGCTGCGCCTCGGCGCGATCGCGCGGCGCCGGCTGCGGCTCCTTGAGGGCGATTGTTCATGGGGAATTAATATTGGCGATTGTTCATGGAGAATTAATATTGGCGATTGTTCATGGGGAATTAATATTGGCGATTGTTCATGGGGAATTAATTGGCGATTGTTCCCAGGGAATTAGTATTGGCGATTGTTCATGGGGAATTAATATTGGCGATTGTTCATGGAGAATTAATATTGGCGATTGTTCATGGGGAATTAATATTGGCGATTGTTCATGGGGAATTAATATTGGCGATTGTTCATGGGGAATTAATATTGGCGATTGTTCATGGGGAATTAATATTGGCGATTGTTCATGGAGAATTAATATTGGCGATTGTTCATGGGGAATTAATATTGGCGATCGTTCATGGGGAATTAATATTGACGATTGTTCATGGGGAATTAATTGGCGATTGTTCCCAGGGAATTAGTATTGGCGATTGTTCATGGGGAATTAATATTGGCGATCGTTCATGGGGAATTAATATTGACGATTGTTCATGGGGAATTAATTGGCGATTGTTCCCAGGGAATTAATATTGGCGATTGTTCATGGGGAATTAATATTGGCGATTGTTCATGGGGAATTAATATTGGCGATTGTTCATGGGGAATTAATATTGGCGATTGTTCATGGGGAATTAATATTGGCGATTGTTCATGGGGAATTAATTTTGGCTTTTCTTCATTTGCACTGAATTTTGGCGATTTTTATTTAGTTCATTTATTTCCATATTTTCAGTCATATTTACTAAAACTAAGAAAAAATTCTCATTCTCAAAATTAACAGCTCACAGGTTGCCGCCTAGCAGGTGCTGCAGCAGGCGCAGGTTCAGTTTTAGCAGCAGCAGAAGATGGAAGAGTTTCCGGGGCATTAGCAAAGATAGCTACGCCAACGTGAGCATGCTTCAGTGCACCAACATCGTTAGTGCCATCACCGCACATGAGAGTAGCATAGCCGCGATCCTTGAGCACAGTAACAATGAGTTCTTTCTGTTTCGGCTTCATCCTAGCAAACACGCTGACAGCAGGCAGCAGGAGAGGCAGGAGTTTCGGAGTTGACAGTCTGAGATAATCCAGAGCCTCGCCAGTCAGACAGATACTGTGCTGCTTCAGCAGCTCGGCAACTATTCGTTTAGGCTTGTTAGCGGCCAGTTTCAAATCCAATTCTAAACAGTCTGAGTCATTGTCAATGCCAGTCCAGCTCCAGTCTTGTCCAGTCTGACTCAGAGATAGCAGAGGTTGCCTGGCGATCTTCAGTTGCTTAGCAACGTGACAAGCTGTGTAAGGATTATCACCGGTGATCATGCACACGTGATGCGATGAGGAGAGCAGCTCGCGTACTACAGACTTTGAAGTTGATCGGAGAGGACAGGAGACAGCGAGGAAGCCGCAGAAGGTGAGGTCGCGCTCCACGTCTGCGCGCTTGAGGGCGCGGAGCTGTCGAGTGGGATTTGAGCGAAACGTTTTATTAATAGTGTCAGGCTATGAAAAAAATCCCTATAATTTATAAACTCCCAGACTATGAAAAATCCCCATAATTTATGAAATCCCAGACTATGAAAATCCCCATAATTTATGAAATCCCAGACTATGAAAAATCCCCATAATTTATGAAATCCCAGACTATGAAAAATCCCCATAATTTATGAAATCCCAGACTATGAAAAATCCCCATAATTTATGAAATCCCAGACTATGAAAAATCCCCATAATTTATGAAGTCTCAGACTATGAAAAATCCCCATAATTTATGAAATCCCAGACTATGAAAAATCCTTATAATTTATGAAATCCCAGACTACGAAAAATCCCCATAATTTATGAAATCCCAGACTATGAAAAATTCCCATAATTTATGAACTCCCAGACTGAAAAATCCCCATATATAAGAAATCCCAGACCCTAAAACGCTCTATCAAGTCTCATAAAGCCGCTCACATCCTGATGGTTCAGAGTCCCCAGCTGCCGGTAAGCCAAAGCCAGTACTCTGAAGCCGTCCTTAGCCAACTGGTTGGAGACTTTATCGTAAAACGGAGGCGGGTCAATCAGCATCTCTTTGAGTCGCTCCGGAGCGCCTTTGGCACAGACCATGTAGTGCGTGTCGGTGCTGCCCAGTGGAGTGTGCCCGGCAACAGTTGCCATGCGTTGCAGACTGCTGGAAAAGTGAAATCTGACGAACACCTTTAAGGGATGGTGCTGGGCTCGACTAGCACTTGGTGGGATTACGGCTTCGCCTTTGGTCAGGGTCCAGCCAGTGGCTTTGAGGATCGCCTTCTCCAGTGGGTCGCCAAGTAAATCGTTGGTTTTATCCATGATTACCAGCGAGTGACAGGCGGCCATCACCTGTAGGAGCGGTGGCGATGAAGGAGGCGGCATGTGTACATTAGTACATATGTACATTAGGACATGTGTACATTAGGACATGTGTACATTAGTACATTTGTACATTAGGACATGTGTACATTAGTACATTTGTACATTAGGACTTGTGTACATTAGTACATTTGTACATTAGGACTTGTGTACATTGAGACATATGTACATTGGTACTTGTGTACATTTGGACATGTGGACATTGAGATACGAGAATGAACGAGGGTTGTCCAAAAATTCTACATTGAGATGTGTACGGTGGGACATGTGTAAATTGGGGCATGTGTACATTGGGACATGTGTACATTGGGACATGTGTACATTGGGACATGTGTACATTAGGACTTGTGTACATTGGGACATAAGTACATTGGTACTTGTGTACATTTGGACATGTGTACATTGGTACATATATACAGTAGGACATTTGTACATTAGGAGTTAGGATATGTGTACATTGAGATACGAGCATGTAAGAGGTTTGTCCAAAAATTGTACATTGAAATGTGTACAGTGGGACATGTGTAAATTGGGCCATGCCTTCATTGGAACACGTGTACACAGAGAATACGTACATTGGGACATGCGTACACTTGTATAGCACAAAAGTACAAACCTGAACAGTCGCTTGTCCGCAGTTCTGTACTGTCTGAATCTCGTTAGGATTATCAGAGTCCAGGCCAGCTACACCGTCAACCACCATCTCGTCCCTAGTCAGGGTTCCAGTCTTGTCGAAACAGCAGATGTCCACTTTGCCGGCAAATGGTATACGGAACGGTTCCGTGCAGTAGATAAACAGGCGGTGCAGGGCCACTAGAGAGTTCTGGACTGCCAGGGACAGTTCAATGGGCAGTTCCGGTGGCACGACCGAGGTGATGATGAGGGTGCACTCCAGGAAGAGCTTGTACCTGCTGCGCTTCGGGTCCTTGGTGCCCTGCGGATTGCGGATTCAATCGTGCAGCTTGAGTGCGGGGCGATTCTTCAGGTTGGGTTCAGGAGCGATTCTTCAGGTTGGGTTCAGGAGCGATTCTTCAGGTTGGGTTCAGGAGCGATTCTTCAGGTTGGGTTCAGGGGCGATTGTTCAGGTTGGGTTCAGGAGCGATTCTTCAGGTTGGGTTCAGGAGCGATTGTTCAGGTAGGGTTCAGGAGCGATTCTTCAGGTTGGGTTCAGGGGCGATTGTTCAGGTTGGGTTCAGGGGCGATTGTTCAGGTTGGGTTCAGGGGCGATTGTTCAGGTTGGGTTCAGGGGCGATTGTTCAGGTTGGGTTCAGGGGCGATTGTTCAGGTTGGGTTCAGGGGCGATTGTTCAGGTTGGGTTCAGGGGCGATTGTTCAGGTTGGGTTTAGGGGCGATTGTTCAGGTTGGGTTCAGGGGCGATTGTTCAGGTTGGGTTCAGGAGCGATTGTTCAGGTTGGGTTCAGGGGCGATTTTTCAGGTTGGGATCCGGGGCGATTCTTTAGGTGGGTTTCAGGGGCGATTGTTCAGGTTGGGTTCAGGGGCGATTGTTCAGGTTGGGTTCAGGGGCGATTGGTCAGATGGGGTTTAGGGGCGATTGTTCAGGTGGGGTTCAGGGGCGATTCTTCAGATTGGGTCCAGGGTTTAGGAGCGAGTGCTCAGGCAGTCTAGCAGACAATATCAAACGGATGTAAAAAAGCAAACCAACCTCAAGCCACACATAGGCTGAAGCGGCCAAAGCGAACACCAGCAGAAACGAGATGAACAGAAAAGTCTCCAAGTTATTAGCCGTCACCCGCTTCACTCCAAACAGTATAGTTTTTAGTAGGCGGCCCTGAGATGTTTGAAATCCATTGCGCAACACGTAGCAGATGCAACCATTGTCCGGGCTTTTGGTGCCGGCGCCCACCTGTGGCAATTTTTGACAAAGCGCTGAGCAAATCAGACTGGTACTAACTAAACTAATCTGAATTTCAATCCTAAACTAACTTAAACTCGCACCTAAATACTACCCTAAATTGTCCTCCTAAACTAGCCTACATTTCCTCTAAACTACTTTAAATTTCCTTTCTAAACTACCATAAAATCGCCCCCCCCCCACCAAACTACCCTTAAATCACCCCTAAACTAAACAAAAATCACCCCTCTAAACTACCCTAAGCTCACCCCTAAACTACCCTCAAATTGTCCCCCCCCCTTAAACTGCCCCCTAAATTCCTCTGTTAACTACCCTAAATTTCGCTCCTAAACTAACCTAAATTGTCACCTTAAACTAACCTAAAATTGCCCTTCTAAGCTACCCTAAAATCCCTCCTAAACCGTTCAAGTTTAAAATCGAACCCCCAAAGCCCGACAGCTACATGAATAAATAATTAAACAAACCTTCTGAGGCGGAGTATGCTGTACAACTTTTGTACCACCGCTCAGAACGTGATGCTTCGCATCAGTGTCCAGACACAGCGACCTGTCATCCAGGATGCTCTCAGCTGGTTCCTTAGTAACTGGCACAGACTCTCCAGTCAGCATTGACTCGTCAACAATGCACTGGCCTCTCAGCAGCAACAGATCGCACGGGATCAATCGTTCCTTTTCTGATCGGCCTAAACTGACCAGATCCCCGGGTACCAGCTGACTGGAGTCCAACAGGTTCCATTTCTTGTTTCTCAGAGTGTAGATAGGATAGGGCTTGTTCCCCATCTGCCTAATCTCTGCCATGTTGCGTAGCTGCTGTTGCACTAGGGTGCACTCGAATACCACCAGCATGCCCAGGGTGAACAGGCTGTAGTACCAGTAGTCATCGAGGCACCACAAACCAACGCAGAATACCTGCATTTATTAGCGAGTTGGGTTATTTATTGCTTTAATCAGGAAAACTTGATTATGGTTAAAAGAGCTCTCAGAGAAAGATGAAAGAGGGAGATCTCAGAGAGATTGAAGGGAGAGATCTAAGGGAGTGGAAGGAAGATATCGAAGGGGAGATTGAAGGGAGAGATCTAAGGGAGTGGAAGGAAGATATCTAAGGGGAGATTGAAGGGAGAGATCTAAGGGAGTGGAAGGAAGATATCTAAGGGGAGATTGAAGGGAGAGATCTAAGGGGAGATTTAAGGGAGAGATCTAAGGGGAGATTTAAGGGAGAGATCTAAGGGGAGATTGAAGGGGAGATTGAAGGGAGAGATCTAAGGGGAGATTGGATGGAGAGATCTAAGGGGTGAAAGGGAGAGATCCAAGGGGAGATTGGAGAGAGAGATCTAAGGGGTGGAAGGGAGAGATCCAAGGGGAGATTGGAGGGAGAGATCTAAGGGAGTGGAAGGGAGAGATCTAAGGGGGTGGAAGGGAGAGATCTAAGGGGAGATTGAAGGGAAAGATCTTAGGGAGTGGAAGGGAGAGATCTATGGGGGGATGGATGGAAGACAGAGATCTAAGGGAAAATTGGAGGGAGGGTTCTAAGAGGAGATTAAAGGTGAGGTTGAAGGGAGATCTCGGGGGACATTGAAGGGAGAGTAGATCTAAGGGATAAGTAGATCTAATAAAGACTGAATGAATACTTATAAAAACAAAACGCAAGGACAAAGAACAAACCTGGAAGACAAAGAATGGAGCAGTGGCTCTTTCAATAAACAGCTCACTGAATTTCGGAGGTACCATTTCCATATTGTTGGTGCCAAACTGGTGGACAGCTTGTTGCAATTCCGATTCAGTCTCCATGCCTTTGGAGCTAAGGTAGTGAGACAGGTCTTTGTCAACAGGGAACTGCAACGGCTGGACGCTGTCCTTTGTCAAAAAGAATTTCTCTTTTTGAAAGAGGAACCAATAGTATGGT
Source organism: Macrostomum lignano (assembly GCA_002269645.1). NCBI lineage: Eukaryota > Metazoa > Platyhelminthes > Macrostomidae > Macrostomum > Macrostomum lignano. Next base: position 1,398,569 of record NIVC01000038.1, read on the forward strand.
GTGGAGCCTTTATCAACAGTCTAAAAAGGTATATATTTTATTATTTTAACCTTTGTCTCACTAGATTTGACTCCTATCAAGATGTTATTCATTTTTTAAAGTTTCACTGCTTACTTGCTTCTCCAGTTTAACAATTTCTGGACTACCATTGTTGGCAATTGGAACCACTTTAATGACATCGGCAGATTGGAGACTCTAAAAAATAGTTTGAGATGAATAGATCCAGAAAGAACTTGACAGAAAATGTTTGCTTGACAAAATTTTTGCTTAACAAATAAATGTTGATAAAATTGCAATTTTTCTTATTTTTAAATAAGAATTTAAATAAATTATTAAAAAACATTTTTATCAATTTAAATGATCTATATTCCTTTAAAAAACACAAAATATCCTATTACAAGCTTATTGGTTTATATTCTATAATTAATCTATGCATTCAGCATATAATTTTTTAAATAAAAACTTAGTTTTTACACTTAAAATATATATACTTAAAACATATCTTTATATTTAATGATATTTAATATTTCTAAAACCTTTAGAATTTTAACATCAATTTAAATATCATTAAAGAATATTAAACTATAGACACTAAAATTTGCAAATAGTTATAGGAACTTCATTTATATTTAGAGATATTCCTATACTTTTATAAAATATTAATTTAAAAAAAAAAAAAATAAAAGATAATAAAAAATTGATTTTGAACCTATCAACAAAGCATAGACTAGAATATATCAATTTTAGAATTAAGTAAAATGATTTGCTTTTTATTTTAATTGTAAATATGATATTATCAAGACTATAATATTGAAGATATCATTAATGTTAGAATTTTTGGTATGCATTTGGTTCCATCATGCATTCTAGTAGGCATTTAATCTAATCCAAAGATGAAATATAGATTTACACTAGCAATCTACGCCCCCCGTTGGGGAGCCAAAGAAATGCAATACACGTTTTTTAATAAGCTACATATTTCCTTGAAATCTAAAAAAATCTCCTGTCAAACCTTGTAAGCCTTGACATGTCAGTTATCCCCCCCACAAGCTTTAACATATCAACTTCCCCCATTGACATCTCAGCAATGCCCCCAATAAGCCTTGGAAATCTAAAAATATCTGTCAACCTTCTAACCCTAACCCTAGCCTAACCCTAACCCTAGCCTAACCCTAACCCTAACCTAACCCTAAAGCATTGAAATTTCAGTAATTCTCTCTGAGAGTCATTATAGCACTACTACAGCATTATAGCGATTCCCTGCAAGCCTCGACATCGTAGGGATTCCCAAATGAATCTCTTAACTTCGACATGAAGCTTCTTTTATTTTTTACATTACGCTTTTTTATCAGCGCCCCCCCCGTGGCGAGCCAACAAAGAATGCAATAAAAAATTGAGTAAAGTACATGAACTTTGAAATAGCCTCTGACTATTGCTTTAACATCTCAGAAACCCCCCCCCGTAATCTAAGTTATTCTCTGAGAGCCTTGACATCTCAGTAATTCTCCCCAGCACAGCATTATAGCTTCATTTAATTTTTACATGACACCCTTCATGTCTGACATGACGCTTCTTTTATTCTACCATGATGCTTCTTAATATTTTAAATGACACTTTCATTACTTTTTAAATGAGGCTTCTATGATTTTTTCATGACGCTTCTATGATTTTTACATGACGCTTCTATGATTTCTTACATGACGCTTCTACGATTTTTAAGATGACGCTTCTATGATTTTTTAAATGACGCTTCTATGATTGTTTACATGACGCTTCTATGATTGTTTACATGACGCTTCTATGATTTTTTACATGACGCTTCTATGATTTTTTACATGACGCTTCTATGATTGTTTACATGACGCTTCTATGATTGTTTACATGACGCTTCTATGATTGTTTACATGACGCTTCTATGATTTTTTACATGACGCTTCTATGATTTTTTACATGACGCTTCTATGATTGTTTACATGACGCTTCTATGATTTTTTAAATGACGCTTCTATGATTTTTTACATGACGCTTCTATGATTGTTTACATGACGCTTCTATGATTTTTTAAATGACGCTTCTATGATTGTTTACATGGCGCTTCTATGATTGTTTACATGACGCTTCTATGATTTTTTAAATGACGCTTCTATGATTTTTTCATGACGCTGCTACGATTTTTTACATGACGCTTCTATGATTGTTTAAATGACGCTTCTATGATTGTTTACATGACGCTTCTATGATTGTTTACATGACGCTTCTATGATTGTTTACATGACGCTTCTATGATTGTTTACATGACGCTTCTATGATTGTTTACATGACGCTTCTATGATTTTTTACATGACGCTTCTATGATTGTTTACATGACGCTTCTATGATTTTTTAAATGACGCTTCTATGATTGTTTACATGGCGCTTCTATGATTGTTTACATGACGCTTCTATGATTTTTTAAATTACGCTTCTATGATTGTTTACATGACGCTTCTATGATTGTTTACATGACGCTTCTATGATTGTTTACATGACGCTTCTATGATTGTTTACATGACGCTTTATGATTGTTTACATGACGCTTCTATGATTGTTTACATGACGCTTCTATGATTGTTTACATGACGCTTCTATGATTGTTTACATGACGCTTCTATGATTGTTTACATGACGCTTCTATGATTGTTTACATGACGCTTCTATGATTGTTTACATGGCGCTTCTATGATTGTTTACATGACGCTTCTATGATTTTTAAATGACGCTTCTATGATTTTTTCATGACGCTGCTACGATTTTTTACATGACGCTTCTATGATTGTTTAAATGACGCTTCTATGATTGTTTACATGACGCTTCTATGATTTTTTACATGACGCTTCTATGATTGTTTACATGACGCTTCTATGATTTTTTAAATGACGCTTCTATGATTGTTTACATGGCGCTTCTATGATTGTTTACATGACGCTTCTATGATTTTTAAATTACGCTTCTATGATTGTTTACATGACGCTTCTATGATTGTTTACATGACGCTTCTATGATTGTTTACATGACGCTTCTATGATTTTTTACATGACGCTTCTATGATTGTTTACATGACGCTTCTATGATTGTTTACATGACGCTTCTATGATTGTTTACATGACGCTTCTATGATTTTTTACATGACGCTTCTATGATTGTTTACATGACGCTTCTATGATTTTTTAAATGACGCTTCTATGATTGTTTACATGGCGCTTCTATGATTGTTTACATGACGCTTCTATGATTTTTTAAATGACGCTTCTATGATTTTTTCATGACGCTGCTACGATTTTTTACATGACGCTTCTATGATTGTTTAAATGACGCTTCTATGATTGTTTACATGACGCTTCTTTGATTGTTTACATGACGCTTCTATGATTGTTTACATGACGCTTCTATGATTGTTTACATGACGCTTCTATGATTTTTTACATGACGCTTCTATGATTGTTTACATGACGCTTCTATGATTGTTTACATGACGCTTCTATGATTGTTTACATGACGCTTCTATGATTTTTTAATGACGCTTCTATGATTTTTTAAATGACGCTTCTATGATTGTTTACATGACGCTTCTATGATTGTTTACATGACGCTTCTATGATTGTTTACATGACGCTTCTATGATTGTTTACATGACGCTTTATGATTGTTTACATGACGCTTCTATGATTGTTTACATGACGCTTCTATGATTGTTTACATGACGCTTCTATGATTGTTTACATGACGCTTCTATGATTGTTTACATGACGCTTCTATGATTTTTTAATGACGCTTCTATGATTGTTTACATGACGCTTCTATGATTGTTTACATGACGCTTCTATGATTTTTAAATGACGCTTCTATGATTTTTTCATGACGCTTCTATGATTTTTTACATGACGCTTCTATGATTGTTTAAATGACGCTTCTATGATTGTTTACATGACGCTTCTATGATTTTTTACATGACGCTTCTATGATTGTTTACATGACGCTTCTATGATTTTTTAATGACGCTTCTATGATTGTTTACATGACGCTTCTATGATTGTTTACATGACGCTTCTATGATTTTTAATTACGCTTCTATGATTGTTTACATGACGCTTCTATGATTGTTTACATGACGCTTCTATGATTGTTTACATGACGCTTCTATGATTTTTTACATGACGCTTCTATGATTGTTTACATGACGCTTCTATGATTGTTTACATGACGCTTCTATGATTGTTTACATGACGCTTCTATGATTTTTACATGACGCTTCTATGATTGTTTACATGACGCTTCTATGATTTTTTAATGACGCTTCTATGATTGTTTACATGACGCTTCTATGATTGTTTACATGACGCTTCTATGATTTTTTAATGACGCTTCTATGATTTTTTCATGACGCTTCTACGATTTTTTACATGACGCTTCTATGATTGTTTAATGACGCTTCTATGATTGTTTACATGACGCTTCTATGATTGTTTACATGACGCTTCTATGATTGTTTACATGACGCTTCTATGATTGTTTACATGACGCTTCTATGATTTTTACATGACGCTTCTATGATTGTTTACATGACGCTTCTATGATTGTTTACATGACGCTTCTATGATTGTTTACATGACGCTTCTATGATTTTTTAATGACGCTTCTATGATTTTTTAATGACGCTTCTATGATTGTTTACATGACGCTTCTATGATTGTTTACATGACGCTTCTATGATTTTTTAATGACGCTTCTATGATTTTTACATGACGCTTCTATGATTTTTTACATGACGCTTCTATGATTGTTTACATGACGCTTCTATGATTGTTTACATGACGCTTCTATGATTGTTTACATGACGCTTCTATGATTGTTTACATGACGCTTCTATGATTGTTTACATGACGCTTCTATGATTGTTTACATGACGCTTCTATGATTGTTTACATGACGCTTCTATGATTTTTACATGACGCTTCTATGATTGTTTACATGACGCTTCTATGATTGTTTACATGACGCTTCTATGATTTTTTACATGACGCTTCTATGATTGTTTACATGACGCTTCTATGATTGTTTACATGACGCTTCTATGATTTTTACATGACGCTTCTATGATTTTTACATGACGCTTCTATGATTGTTTACATGACGCTTCTATGATTTTTACATGACGCTTCTATGATTTTTATGACGCTTCTATGATTTTTACATGACGCTTCTATGATTGTTTACATGACGCTTCTATGATTTTTACATGACGCTTCTATGATTGTTTACATGACGCTTCTATGATTTTTTACATGACGCTTCTATGATTGTTTACATGACGCTTCTATGATTTTTTACATGACGCTTCTATGATTTTTAATGACGCTTCTATGATTGTTTACATGACGCTTCTATGATTGTTTACATGACGCTTCTATGATTGTTTACATGACGCTTCTATGATTTTTACATGACGCTTCTATGATTGTTTACATGACGCTTCTATGATTGTTTACATGACGCTTCTATGATTGTTTACATGACGCTTCTATGATTGTTTACATGACGCTTCTATGATTTTTTACATGACGCTTCTATGATTTTTAATGACGCTTCTATGATTGTTTACATGACGCTTCTATGATTGTTTACATGACGCTTCTATGATTTTTACATGACGCTTCTATGATTTTTACATGACGCTTCTATGATTTTTACATGACGCTTCTATGATTGTTTAATGACGCTTCTATGATTGTTTACATGACGCTTCTATGATTGTTTACATGACGCTTCTATGATTGTTTACATGACGCTTCTATGATTGTTTACATGACGCTTCTATGATTTTTTACATGACGCTTCTATGATTGTTTACATGACGCTTCTATGATTGTTTACATGACGCTTCTATGATTGTTTACATGACGCTTCTATGATTGTTTACATGACGCTTCTATGATTTTTAATGACGCTTCTATGATTGTTTACATGACGCTTCTATGATTGTTTACATGACGCTTCTATGATTTTTACATGACGCTTCTATGATTTTTACATGACGCTTCTATGATTTTTACATGACGCTTCTATGATTGTTTACATGACGCTTCTATGATTGTTTACATGACGCTTCTATGATTGTTTACATGACGCTTCTATGATTGTTTACATGACGCTTCTATGATTGTTTACATGACGCTTCTATGATTGTTTACATGACGCTTCTATGATTGTTTACATGACGCTTCTATGATTGTTTACATGACGCTTCTATGATTGTTTACATGACGCTTCTATGATTGTTTACATGACGCTTCTATGATTTTTACATGACGCTTCTATGATTGTTTACATGACGCTTCTATGATTGTTTACATGACGCTTCTATGATTTTTACATGACGCTTCTATGATTGTTTACATGACGCTTCTATGATTTTTACATGACGCTTCTATGATTTTTACATGACGCTTCTATGATTTTTACATGACGCTTCTATGATTTTTACATGACGCTTCTATGATTTTTACATGACGCTTCTATGATTTTTACATGACGCTTCTATGATTTTTAATGACGCTTCTATGATTGTTTACATGACGCTTCTATGATTTTTACATGACGCTTCTATGATTTTTACATGACGCTTCTATGATTGTTTACATGACGCTTCTATGATTGTTTACATGACGCTTCTATGATTTTTACATGACGCTTCTATGATTTTTACATGACGCTTCTATGATTGTTTACATGACGCTTCTATGATTGTTTACATGACGCTTCTATGATTGTTTACATGACGCTTCTATGATTTTTACATGACGCTTCTATGATTTTTACATGACGCTTCTATGATTGTTTACATGACGCTTCTATGATTTTTACATGACGCTTCTATGATTTTTACATGACGCTTCTATGATTGTTTACATGACGCTTCTATGATTTTTTACATGACGCTTCTATGATTTTTACATGACGCTTCTATGATTGTTTACATGACGCTTCTATGATTTTTACATGACGCTTCTATGATTTTTACATGACGCTTCTATGATTGTTTACATGACGCTTCTATGATTGTTTACATGACGCTTCTATGATTGTTTACATGACGCTTCTATGATTTTTTACATGACGCTTCTATGATTTTTTACATGACGCTTCTATGATTTTTACATGACGCTTCTATGATTTTTACATGACGCTTCTATGATTTTTACATGACGCTTCTATGATTGTTTACATGACGCTTCTATGATTTTTTACATGACGCTTCTATGATTTTTACATGACGCTTCTATGATTGTTTACATGACGCTTCTATGATTTTTACATGACGCTTCTATGATTTTTACATGACGCTTCTATGATTTTTACATGACGCTTCTATGATTTTTACATGACGCTTCTATGATTGTTTACATGACGCTTCTATGATTTTTACATGACGCTTCTATGATTGTTTACATGACGCTTCTATGATTTTTACATGACGCTTCTATGATTTTTACATGACGCTTCTATGATTTTTACATGACGCTTCTATGATTGTTTACATGACGCTTCTATGATTTTTACATGACGCTTCTATGATTGTTTACATGACGCTTCTATGATTTTTACATGACGCTTCTATGATTTTTACATGACGCTTCTATGATTTTTACATGACGCTTCTATGATTTTTACATGACGCTTCTATGATTGTTTACATGACGCTTCTATGATTGTTTACATGACGCTTCTATGATTGTTTACATGACGCTTCTATGATTGTTTACATGACGCTTCTATGATTGTTTACATGACGCTTCTATGATTTTTTACATGACGCTTCTATGATTGTTTACATGACGCTTCTATGATTGTTTACATGACGCTTCTATGATTGTTTACATGACGCTTCTATGATTTTTACATGACGCTTCTATGATTTTTACATGACGCTTCTATGATTGTTTACATGACGCTTCTATGATTGTTTACATGACGCTTCTATGATTTTTACATGACGCTTCTATGATTTTTACATGACGCTTCTATGATTTTTACATGACGCTTCTATGATTGTTTACATGACGCTTCTATGATTGTTTACATGACGCTTCTATGATTTTTACATGACGCTTCTATGATTGTTTACATGACGCTTCTATGATTGTTTACATACATGACGCTTCTATGATTTTTTACATGACGCTTCTATGATTGTTTACATGACGCTTCTATGATTTTTTACATGACGCTTCTATGATTGTTTACATGACGCTTCTATGATTGTTTACATGACGCTTCTATGATTTTTACATGACGCTTCTATGATTTTTACATGACGCTTCTATGATTTTTACATGACGCTTCTATGATTGTTTACATGACGCTTCTATGATTGTTTACATGACGCTTCTATGATTGTTTACATGACGCTTCTATGATTGTTTACATGACGCTTCTATGATTGTTTACATGACGCTTCTATGATTTTTACATGACGCTTCTATGATTGTTTACATGACGCTTCTATGATTGTTTACATGACGCTTCTATGATTGTTTACATGACGCTTCTATGATTTTTACATGACGCTTCTATGATTTTTACATGACGCTTCTATGATTGTTTACATGACGCTTCTATGATTGTTTACATGACGCTTCTATGATTGTTTACATGACGCTTCTATGATTGTTTACATGACGCTTCTATGATTGTTTACATGACGCTTCTATGATTGTTTACATGACGCTTCTATGATTGTTTACATGACGCTTCTATGATTGTTTACATGACGCTTCTATGATTGTTTACATGACGCTTCTATGATTTTTACATGACGCTTCTATGATTGTTTACATGACGCTTCTATGATTGTTTACATGACGCTTCTATGATTGTTTACATGACGCTTCTATGATTTTTACATGACGCTTCTATGATTGTTTACATGACGCTTCTATGATTGTTTACATGACGCTTCTATGATTTTTACATGACGCTTCTATGATTGTTTACATGACGCTTCTATGATTTTTACATGACGCTTCTATGATTGTTTACATGACGCTTCTATGATTTTTACATGACGCTTCTATGATTGTTTACATGACGCTTCTATGATTTTTACATGACGCTTCTATGATTGTTTACATGACGCTTCTATGATTGTTTACATGACGCTTCTATGATTGTTTACATGACGCTTCTATGATTTTTACATGACGCTTCTATGATTGTTTACATGACGCTTCTATGATTGTTTACATGACGCTTCTATGATTGTTTACATGACGCTTCTATGATTGTTTACATGACGCTTCTATGATTGTTTACATGACGCTTCTATGATTGTTTACATGACGCTTCTATGATTGTTTACATGACGCTTCTATGATTGTTTACATGACGCTTCTATGATTGTTTACATGACGCTTCTATGATTGTTTACATGACGCTTCTATGATTGTTTACATGACGCTTCTATGATTGTTTACATGACGCTTCTATGATTTTTACATGACGCTTCTATGATTGTTTACATGACGCTTCTATGATTTTTACATGACGCTTCTATGATTGTTTACATGACGCTTCTATGATTTTTACATGACGCTTCTATGATTGTTTACATGACGCTTCTATGATTTTTACATGACGCTTCTATGATTGTTTACATGACGCTTCTATGATTGTTTACATGACGCTTCTATGATTGTTTACATGACGCTTCTATGATTGTTTACATGACGCTTCTATGATTGTTTACATGACGCTTCTATGATTGTTTACATGACGCTTCTATGATTGTTTACATGACGCTTCTATGATTGTTTACATGACGCTTCTATGATTGTTTACATGACGCTTCTATGATTTTTACATGACGCTTCTATGATTGTTTACATGACGCTTCTATGATTGTTTACATGACGCTTCTATGATTGTTTACATGACGCTTCTATGATTGTTTACATGACGCTTCTATGATTGTTTACATGACGCTTCTATGATTTTTACATGACGCTTCTATGATTGTTTACATGACGCTTCTATGATTGTTTACATGACGCTTCTATGATTGTTTACATGACGCTTCTATGATTGTTTACATGACGCTTCTATGATTTTTACATGACGCTTCTATGATTGTTTACATGACGCTTCTATGATTTTTACATGACGCTTCTATGATTGTTTACATGACGCTTCTATGATTTTTACATGACGCTTCTATGATTGTTTACATGACGCTTCTATGATTTTTACATGACGCTTCTATGATTGTTTACATGACGCTTCTATGATTTTTACATGACGCTTCTATGATTGTTTACATGACGCTTCTATGATTTTTACATGACGCTTCTATGATTGTTTACATGACGCTTCTATGATTTTTACATGACGCTTCTATGATTGTTTACATGACGCTTCTATGATTTTTACATGACGCTTCTATGATTGTTTACATGACGCTTCTATGATTTTTACATGACGCTTCTATGATTTTTACATGACGCTTCTATGATTGTTTACATGACGCTTCTATGATTTTTACATGACGCTTCTATGATTTTTACATGACGCTTCTATGATTTTTACATGACGCTTCTATGATTTTTACATGACGCTTCTATGATTGTTTACATGACGCTTCTATGATTGTTTACATGACGCTTCTATGATTGTTTACATGACGCTTCTATGATTGTTTACATGACGCTTCTATGATTTTTACATGACGCTTCTATGATTGTTTACATGACGCTTCTATGATTTTTACATGACGCTTCTATGATTGTTTACATGACGCTTCTATGATTTTTACATGACGCTTCTATGATTTTTACATGACGCTTCTATGATTTTTACATGACGCTTCTATGATTTTTACATGACGCTTCTATGATTGTTTACATGACGCTTCTATGATTGTTTACATGACGCTTCTATGATTTTTACATGACGCTTCTATGATTGTTTACATGACGCTTCTATGATTTTTACATGACGCTTCTATGATTGTTTACATGACGCTTCTATGATTGTTTACATGACGCTTCTATGATTGTTTACATGACGCTTCTATGATTTTTACATGACGCTTCTATGATTTTTACATGACGCTTCTATGATTTTTACATGACGCTTCTATGATTGTTTACATGACGCTTCTATGATTTTTACATGACGCTTCTATGATTGTTTACATGACGCTTCTATGATTTTTACATGACGCTTCTATGATTTTTACATGACGCTTCTATGATTGTTTACATGACGCTTCTATGATTGTTTACATGACGCTTCTATGATTGTTTACATGACGCTTCTATGATTGTTTACATGACGCTTCTATGATTGTTTACATGACGCTTCTATGATTGTTTACATGACGCTTCTATGATTGTTTACATGACGCTTCTATGATTGTTTACATGACGCTTCTATGATTGTTTACATGACGCTTCTATGATTTTTACATGACGCTTCTATGATTGTTTACATGACGCTTCTATGATTGTTTACATGACGCTTCTATGATTGTTTACATGACGCTTCTATGATTTTTACATGACGCTTCTATGATTGTTTACATGACGCTTCTATGATTGTTTACATGACGCTTCTATGATTGTTTACATGACGCTTCTATGATTGTTTACATGACGCTTCTATGATTGTTTACATGACGCTTCTATGATTTTTACATGACGCTTCTATGATTTTTACATGACGCTTCTATGATTTTTACATGACGCTTCTATGATTTTTACATGACGCTTCTATGATTTTTACATGACGCTTCTATGATTTTTACATGACGCTTCTATGATTTTTACATGACGCTTCTATGATTGTTTACATGACGCTTCTATGATTGTTTACATGACGCTTCTATGATTGTTTACATGACGCTTCTATGATTGTTTACATGACGCTTCTATGATTTTTACATGACGCTTCTATGATTGTTTACATGACGCTTCTATGATTGTTTACATGACGCTTCTATGATTGTTTACATGACGCTTCTATGATTTTTACATGACGCTTCTATGATTTTTACATGACGCTTCTATGATTTTTACATGACGCTTCTATGATTGTTTACATGACGCTTCTATGATTGTTTACATGACGCTTCTATGATTGTTTACATGACGCTTCTATGATTGTTTACATGACGCTTCTATGATTGTTTACATGACGCTTCTATGATTGTTTACATGACGCTTCTATGATTGTTTACATGACGCTTCTATGATTGTTTACATGACGCTTCTATGATTGTTTACATGACGCTTCTATGATTTTTACATGACGCTTCTATGATTTTTACATGACGCTTCTATGATTTTTACATGACGCTTCTATGATTGTTTACATGACGCTTCTATGATTTTTACATGACGCTTCTATGATTTTTACATGACGCTTCTATGATTTTTACATGACGCTTCTATGATTTTTACATGACGCTTCTATGATTGTTTACATGACGCTTCTATGATTGTTTACATGACGCTTCTATGATTGTTTACATGACGCTTCTATGATTGTTTACATGACGCTTCTATGATTGTTTACATGACGCTTCTATGATTGTTTACATGACGCTTCTATGATTGTTTACATGACGCTTCTATGATTGTTTACATGACGCTTCTATGATTGTTTACATGACGCTTCTATGATTTTTACATGACGCTTCTATGATTGTTTACATGACGCTTCTATGATTTTTACATGACGCTTCTATGATTTTTACATGACGCTTCTATGATTTTTACATGACGCTTCTATGATTTTTACATGACGCTTCTATGATTTTTACATGACGCTTCTATGATTTTTACATGACGCTTCTATGATTTTTACATGACGCTTCTATGATTTTTACATGACGCTTCTATGATTTTTACATGACGCTTCTATGATTGTTTACATGACGCTTCTATGATTTTTACATGACGCTTCTATGATTTTTACATGACGCTTCTATGATTTTTACATGACGCTTCTATGATTTTTACATGACGCTTCTATGATTTTTACATGACGCTTCTATGATTGTTTACATGACGCTTCTATGATTTTTACATGACGCTTCTATGATTTTTACATGACGCTTCTATGATTTTTACATGACGCTTCTATGATTTTTACATGACGCTTCTATGATTGTTTACATGACGCTTCTATGATTGTTTACATGACGCTTCTATGATTGTTTACATGACGCTTCTATGATTGTTTACATGACGCTTCTATGATTGTTTACATGACGCTTCTATGATTGTTTACATGACGCTTCTATGATTGTTTACATGACGCTTCTATGATTGTTTACATGACGCTTCTATGATTTTTACATGACGCTTCTATGATTTTTACATGACGCTTCTATGATTTTTACATGACGCTTCTATGATTGTTTACATGACGCTTCTATGATTTTTACATGACGCTTCTATGATTTTTACATGACGCTTCTATGATTTTTACATGACGCTTCTATGATTGTTTACATGACGCTTCTATGATTGTTTACATGACGCTTCTATGATTGTTTACATGACGCTTCTATGATTGTTTACATGACGCTTCTATGATTGTTTACATGACGCTTCTATGATTGTTTACATGACGCTTCTATGATTGTTTACATGACGCTTCTATGATTGTTTACATGACGCTTCTATGATTGTTTACATGACGCTTCTATGATTGTTTACATGACGCTTCTATGATTGTTTACATGACGCTTCTATGATTGTTTACATGACGCTTCTATGATTGTTTACATGACGCTTCTATGATTGTTTACATGACGCTTCTATGATTGTTTACATGACGCTTCTATGATTGTTTACATGACGCTTCTATGATTGTTTACATGACGCTTCTATGATTGTTTACATGACGCTTCTATGATTGTTTACATGACGCTTCTATGATTTTTACATGACGCTTCTATGATTTTTTCATGACGCTTCTATGATTTTTACATGACGCTTCTATGATTTTTACATGACGCTTCTATGATTGTTTACATGACGCTTCTATGATTTTTACATGACGCTTCTATGATTGTTTACATGACGCTTCTATGATTGTTTACATGACGCTTCTATGATTTTTTACATGACGCTTCTATGATTTTTACATGACGCTTCTATGATTGTTTACATGACGCTTCTATGATTGTTTACATGACGCTTCTATGATTGTTTACATGACGCTTCTATGATTGTTTACATGACGCTTCTATGATTTTTTACATGACGCTTCTATGATTTTTACATGACGCTTCTATGATTTTTACATGACGCTTCTATGATTTTTACATGACGCTTCTATGATTTTTACATGACGCTTCTATGATTTTTACATGACGCTTCTATGATTTTTACATGACGCTTCTATGATTGTTTACATGACGCTTCTATGATTTTTACATGACGCTTCTATGATTTTTACATGACGCTTCTATGATTTTTACATGACGCTTCTATGATTGTTTACATGACGCTTCTATGATTGTTTACATGACGCTTCTATGATTGTTTACATGACGCTTCTATGATTTTTTACATGACGCTTCTATGATTTTTACATGACGCTTCTATGATTTTTACATGACGCTTCTATGATTTTTTACATGACGCTTCTATGATTTTTTACATGACGCTTCTATGATTTTTTACATGACGCTTCTATGATTTTTACATGACGCTTCTATGATTGTTTACATGACGCTTCTATGATTTTTAATGACGCTTCTATGATTTTTTCATGACGCTTCTATGATTTTTTACATGACGCTTCTATGATTTTTAATGACGCTTCTATGATTGTTTACATGACGCTTCTATGATTGTTTACATGACGCTTCTATGATTTTTTACATGACACTTCTATGATTGTTTACATGACGCTTCTATGATTTTTTACATGACGCTTCTACGATTTTTACATGACGCTTCTTTTTAAAAAGTCTTTTAGTTTTCCTGACGTTGAAAAGATTTAATTAAAAAATTATACTCTATGAAAATTCAAACCATCGTCGCTGCATTTAGCAGTTCAGTTTGTTCACCTCTAGGCTAGCTCTCATCGTTTTGATAACATCAACTTTTGCACTTATATAACTCAACACTTTTAAATCCAAGTATAGAGTAAATCACACGAAGCAGTTATGACATAATCAATTTCTCAGTCAGTCAGTATCAGTTAACAATATGGTTACGCAATTTAAATCAAGTCTGGTGCTACGCTTCCACACTGCATTTTCAATTCAAGTCGGAGTTACAATTCAGTTATGATGCAATCTATTTCAGAGTCAGAATTCAACCAGTCAGTTTTTTCTCTAGCATTCTTACAATGCATTTCAAGTCAAAAAGTTTGCTTGACCTTTGCAAAAAAGCATGTTTTTCGAATATTTAATGCCTTTAGCATCGAGCAATTTCTTAGCCATAATGCATGTACCGTCACGGGAAAATTTCTGATCGAACAGTGCAAGTTCGAACAAAATCGGTCCAGCCATTTTTTCTCTAATCTATCACATATATATATATATATATATAGACATCACATTTTTAGTATATAGGAAGGACAAGCTGTTGAAACCCGTGGATTTTGAACCCGGGGAACTCCATTCCCCGGAATTATTTTTGCATGTATTCTAAAATCTGAGGTAAAACTCAAACAAAAACTTGTTCCCTTGTTAATAGTTAGGATAGAGTTAGGATCATGTAAAATTAGGATTTGAGGCAAACATTGATATTGTTGGCTGGGGTGCTGCACAGAATGTCAGGCAAACTCTGGCCTCTACCTTTGACTCTCCCTATGTCCTTTGCATCCTTTGAAATTTCCATCTTCTTTTCTGTTTCCTATCTTCTCTCTCGTCTCTTCTCTCTCTCCCCTCTTATCTCTTCTTTCTTCTCTCCTCTCTTGTCTCTTCTCTCATCTCTTCCCTCTCCCCTCTATTCTTTTCTCTCTCTTCTCCTCTCTTCGCTCTGGTCTCTGGTCTCTCATATCTCCTTTCTCCTGTTTTATCTTTTCTCATTTCTCTCTGCTCTCTACTCTCTCTTCCCTCTGCTCTCTGCTCTCTCTTCCCTCACCTCTCTTCTCACTCCTTACTCTACCCTCTCTTAAAACTTTCCTTATCTCTACTCTCTCCTTTTTCCTCTCTTCTCTTAACTCTTTCCTCTCCTCTGTCCACTCTCTCCTCTCATCTCTCTGCTCTCTCCTATCCTATCTCTCTTCTCTCTAATCTCTCCCCTCTTTCCTCTCCTCTCTCGTCCTTTTCACCAATTTCCCCTGTCCTCTCGATTCTCTCCCCTTCCCCTCCTCTCTCCTCACTCCCTTCTCATCTCTCCTTTGTCTCCACCTTTCATCTCTTATTTCTTATCTCTCCTCTTTTCTCTCTACTCTCCCATCTCTCGTCTGTTCACTCTCGTTTCTGTTCTCTCATCTCCCCTCTCTCATCTGTCATCTTTACTCTCATTTGTTCTCTCACCTCTCTCCCCTTGTACTCCTCTCTTTCCCCTTTTTTGACTCAGGAGGACTCGATCCTTTCTTCTTTCTTCTCGTCTCTTCTCTTCTATACTCTCTCCCTCTCTTGTCTTCTCTCTTCTCTCTCACTCTCCTCTCTTATATCGTCTGTTCACTCTCATCTTCGCTCTCTCATTCCGGTCTCTCTTCTGTCAACTCTACTCTCCTCTCTACTGTGTACTCTTCTCTTCCCTCTTCTATACTCTCTCCCCTCTATTCTCTTCTCTCGTCTCTCTGCACTCTGCTTTCTCTTCCTTCATCTCTCATCTCTATTCTCTTGATTATCTTTTCTTTCATCTCTCCCATCTCTTTCCTCTCTCCTCCTTTTCCCTTAACTCTATCATTTCTCCTTTCTCCTCTCAACTCTCTCTCTTATCTCATCTTCCCACTCCCCCCGGTCTCTCTCTCTCTTTGTCTTTGTCTTTCTCTCTCTCTCTCTCTCTCTCTCTCACTCTCTCTCTCTCTCTCTCTCATCTCTTATCTCCTCTTCTCACTCCTCTTTCCCCCCCCTCTTATCTCCTCTTTTCTCTATCATTTCTAATCTCTCCTCTTGATCCTCTCTCATCTACCTCTCTGTTCTCTCATCCCTTCTCACTCTTCTCTACTCTCCTCTCTAATCGATCTTCTGTCTCATCTCTCCCCTCTTCTCTCTCCATCTTCTCACCTCTACTATTTCCTCTCCCTTCTCTCTCCCCTCCTCTCGCTTCTTCGTCCCATATTCTGTTCTCTCCTCAACCTCCTCGTCTCTCCTGTTATCTTCTATCTTTTCTCTTACCCCCTCTTGCCCCTCCTCCCTTTCTAATAGTCTTCCTTTTCCTTTTCACTCTCATCTAACCTGCAGCCATGAGCTGGATTCTTTATCTGGCCTTTGAGATTAAAATCTGTCTTCAAAAGCCAGTTTGTGGGACGTAGTACTATCATGGTTGTTATCATTTCTCATGCTTTAATCACGTCATCTTTCTGGCCAATTAGCAGCCCTGAGAGGAATTTGTATATCTCCATTCTCCAGCTCCACCACCACAGTCTGCAGTAGTCTAACAACCAAGGAAATACGCATTTCTTAGGAGCCATTTAAATATTTAAGTTACCTTATGCGAATCTTAATGTTAAAAGCTTCATGCTGTAACTAACTAATTTAGTAGGATTGCATTGTAATCAGTTATTCATTAATTTTTTGCTATTTTTACAAACCATCCCACTTTGTCTTGACTTTTGATTTGCCATCCACTGTTAAACTGCTGCAGACTTGTCTATATAGAGGACAGTGGTTTAAATCTCTCGCTAAACTGTCTCTCCTCTCTATGCCTCTCCACTTGCGGGGGTGCAGAGAAGGCTATTAAAAAGTTATTCCAAAACACTGTACATTCGCTATCTACATTGAGCCCTATCGCCTAACCCTTCGTCTGGGCTGGGGGAATGAGTGAGTGAGCGGCACAAACAACAGAAAAAGCAGACAAACTTCACATGCTTACAGTTTCTGTTCTAGTTGAGATACAGAATTGAGACTTTATATTTGGACAGAGAATAAGTCAATGAAAAATTGTGTCAAGTTTGAAGTCAATCACTTCACGTGAAACAAACGTATGGCAGCCCAAAGTTAGTCATTTAAAAACCTATTTGCACCCTTTGCCCAGATCGGGAAAGAGAGGCAGGCGGGCGGAGGTTGGGTTGGCTGCCTTGCTAAAAAAACAGCCTAACTTTAAAAGTGCACAGCGGCTTTCAGGATTAACTTTGAGATTTGAAATTTTACATGATTATGTCAAAATAGTTAAAGATTAAGTGTGTCAAATTTGAAGATGATTGATAAAAGTAGAGCGGTGCTATGGAGGATTAAGTGAAAAAATTGCGCATTTTGAGCAGTTTTTTGTACTTTTAGGCAGGAAGACTTGAGTCTAGGAAATTTAAAGGTAGCCTAAGACATTCTCCGTAGTAAGTTTAGGGTGGGTATAAAGTTTGGTGTAATTTGGTTGAGCGGTTTGGGAGTCCATAGCGATCAAAATTGTCCACACACAGACACACAGACACATAGACAGAGTTTTGATTTTTATAGGTATAGATTATATATAGATCTTAGTAGGCCTTCCTTGAAATCATTATAGATTAATAATTACTAAATAAAAACAAAAAGGTAAATTATCTAAGATATAAAAATATTAAATTAGATACAAATTATGATTTGTAATTTAATTTTTTTAAATATTTGAAATAGAAAAACATTACTTATTATTAATTTAAACCTATTTATTTCGATCAAAAATAGCATAACTAGTTTAGCTTAGCTGCTTGAATCTTACTAAAATATCATTCTTAAAAATAACAATTGGAATATAATGAAATCTAACTTTACAATTTTGGCACACCTAGCAAAGACATGACTTAGCATGCCACAGCCAAATCTTTCATTATCATTTCATACATATTTTATATTTTCAAAGTTGAATTTTTTATAAACAAAATTAAGAATAATTAAGAACTTACAGTTACTTTTGAAAAGCAAAGAAGCGCTTTGATGTGAACAGACCAATAGCAGGACAAGCAAACGAGAATGTTAAGAATTGCTATGAGGGCAATTAATATAAATCCTAGCTCAATAGAACCATAAATACGAAAGAATGCAAGATTTAGCATCGCAAGCAAGTACATGACTGCAAATGGAAAAACATATCCATGGAAAACAACTTGGTGAGATCGCAACAACGAAACATAAGCAATTCCAGACCCCTCAGATTTAGGGAAAATTGCCGAAGACTCTCCCATTTCCGTCTGTTGGCCAAAATCGCAACTGCTAGCAGGAGTTTCCGACTCTGTGTATTAATATTTTAACACATTTGTCTGTGTATTTTTGACAAAATATTTTAGTGACACCAAAAAGTCTGATATAGAAACAACTACCTATCTATGTTGGTTCAAAGGAAAAAGTAAAATATAATTTGATAATTTCATTTTATCTTTAACAAGTCTTAATGTTCTTCGAAAACCAAAATTTAAGTTGTCAGTTACAAAGTATAACAAAAGTTTCTTGCTTGTTTTAGAAAACCTAGGTTAATTTAGATAAATTGTTTGTTTTTGCAGCAAAAAAAACTATAGATAAACAATAACAAATAATAATTATTTGCAAAGCTTGCACTTTTCTGTCGGCATGCCAATTTAATTTGACTTAGATTTTTCCAACAGCATTTTCAGAAAATCAACTTTAATTTTGACTGAGTGGACTGAACTGTGTCCATCTGTTATATTAAGCAAGCTTTGATGCCGATCGAAAATGGCATCGTCTAAAGCAAAAATATTTCACGAAGTTTCAACACTTCACCCATCTTCATACTATGCCACATTTTATGAGGATTCAAAAAATCCAGTTTTCGTTTCATTCAACAAAGAAGTTAATGAGGTGAAAAAATTCGTGATAAAGAATGCAAAGAAAGATGCCGAGCAGACTAAATGGTAAGTTTGTTTTGACTGAATATTATTACTCTTCTAACTTGCAACATTGCCCCTTGTCACTTTATATCTAATTTTTATACCGCCACCACACTTCTACACTACAGTGGTAACATGTTATTCGACTTGTTCAACAAGTACAACCCACTGCTACCACCACTTATGTTTACCGAGCAGCTGGTGGAAATGGGCGACTTTCTCTCATCATGCGGTCAGTACCAGCTGGCACTGTGGAACTGCTATGATCGATATCTGAGAGCCAGCGGTGACCAGGTGCTGCAGCCTGACCAGAGCATTGAGCAATTCAAAGCGGCCTTTTTCCCCAGTGGACTGGGAGCTGAGAATGCTGGACTCACGGTAAGCTTCTGCTGCGATGCATTTTTTCATAGTTTCAATTTTACTTGTCATCGTTTGATCTTGCATTCAATCATTACCGGATGCACAAGTTATCATAGCGCGTAGTGCGAAAACAGTATGACAATGCAGGTCATAGTGAGTAGATTGCACAGGTAATACAGAGTAGATTGCACAGGTAATACAGAGTAGATTGCACAGGTAATACAGAGTAGATTGCACAGGTAATAAAGAGTAGGTTGCACAGGTAATACAGAGTAGATTGCACAGGTAATACAGAGTAGATTGCACAGGTAATACAGAGTAGATTGCACAGGTAATACAGAGTAGATTGCACAGGTAATACAGAGTAGATTGCACAGGTAATACAGAGTAGATTGCACAGGTAATACAGAGTAGATTGCACAGGTAATACAGAGTAGATTGCACAGGTAATACAGAGTAGATTGCACAGGTAATACAGAGTAGATTGCACAGGTAATAAAGAGTAGATTGCACAGGTAATACAGAGTAGATTGCACAGGTAATACAGAGTAGGTTGCACAGGTAATAAAGAGTAGATTGCACAGGTAATACAGAGTAGATTGCACAGGTAATACAGAGTAGATTGCACAGGTAATACAGAGTAGATTGCACAGGTAATACAGAGTAGATTGCACAGGTAATACAGAGTAGATTGCACAGGTAATACAGAGTAGATTGCACAGGTAATAAAGAGTAGGTTGCACAGGTAATA
This sequence comes from Macrostomum lignano, assembly GCA_002269645.1. Taxonomy (NCBI): domain Eukaryota; kingdom Metazoa; phylum Platyhelminthes; family Macrostomidae; genus Macrostomum; species Macrostomum lignano. The sequence goes on from NIVC01000038.1 coordinate 1,419,669, forward strand.
CAGAGTAGATTGCACAGGTAATACAGAGTAGATTGCACAGGTAATACAGAGTAGATTGCACAGGTAATACAGAGTAGGTTGCACAGGTAATACAGAGTAGATTGCACAGGTAATACAGAGTAGATTGCACAGGTAATACAGAGTAGATTGCACAGGTAATATACAGAGTAGATTGCACAGGTAATACAGAGTAGATTGCACAGGTAATACAGAGTAGATTGCACAGGTAATACAGAGTAGGTTGCACAGGTAATACAGAGTAGGTTGCACAGGTAATAAAAAGTAGATTGCACAGGTAATACAGAGTAGATTGCACAGGTAATACAGAGTAGATTGCACAGGTAATACAGAGTAGATTGCACAGGTAATAAAGAGTAGATTGCACAGGTAATACAGAGTAGGTTGCACAGGTAATAAAGAGTAGATTGCACAGGTAATACAGAGTAGATTGCACAGGTAATACAGAGTAGATTGCACAGGTAATACAGAGTAGATTGCACAGGTAATACAGAGTAGATTGCACAGGTAATACAGAGTAGATTGCACAGGTAATACAGAGTAGATTGCACAGGTAATAAAGAGTAGATTGCACAGGTAATATACAGAGTAGATTGCACAGGTAATACAGAGTAGATTGCACAGGTAATACAGAGTAGATTGCACAGGTAATACAGAGTAGGTTGCACAGGTAATAAAGAGTAGATTGCACAGGTAATACAGAGTAGATTGCACAGGTAATACAGAGTAGATTGCACAGGTAATACAGAGTAGATTGCACAGGTAATACAGAGTAGATTGCACAGGTAATACAGAGTAGGTTGCACAGGTAACACAGAGTAGATCTCAAAGTTTATAGAGAATAGGAGCTATGAACTCATGCACAAATCACAAAGAGTAGACTGCACAGGTAATATAGATCAGAGGAGTAGAATACACAGCACAAGTGGTCATAAAGATTTGAATCCCAAGTCATGGATTCTGACACTAATGCTTTTAACTCTTTTCATTTAGACACAGCAAATTCTCATAAATTTCACAAGATAAAGTCGCAAATCTGATGCACACTTTAAATGCTCCGCTTTGACAGTTCCGTGCACTCATGGGCAAAGTGATCTGCACCTACCGTATGGTTCTCATCGCGGATGCCCGACTTCAGAATCAAGAGTCGTTAGGACGCTGTATCGATCTGCTCAAATTCCTACGCCTCATCACTCAGGTTGTGCTCAAAAGTGAAAGACTCTGTTGGCTTATCTATAATGGTACGTTTCTTTTTTCCAAGTACATGTAGCTTTCAATTTTAAGATATAAATTTCTGAAATCATTCCGATGTATACTTGCAGGCACAATCCACATCTACTCCATCTCGAGGCAACTCATGTCGTTGGGTTTCTCTGAGCATGTGCTCGAATTCCTGGTGTGGTGCTCAGCCGCTCTAGAAGTGAGCATCCCGCTCATGACGGCCAAATACCTCAGCTGGAGGGCCACAGTTTACACTGCTGTGTGCCAGTGCTTCTACGACTGCAACAGAGGCGTTGACGCTGAGGTGACTTATATGATCTTCCTTCTCTAAAGCACACCACTAAGACAGTACCAGTTCGTTTTTGAGACACACTCAACCCAAACTCCTATGCAGGCCTTCGCCAGACGAGCCCTAGCAAAGATTAACGACCTGAGTGAGTTGGAGAAACGCAGTTCTGAGAAGGTCAGCGAAAAAGTGGAGCTCACATTTCGGGAGGCCACTGTTAAGGTAAGTTTTGTCTTTTTTAACGAGCTGTCTTGTCCGAGAAATTTCACCATTCATTTCTATTAAACCTTTAAAACTGACACTTAGTGTGTTTTCCTGATAGGCACTCAGTGGGGTGTCCTGAAAGGCACTTAGTGTGGTGTCCTGACGCTGTCAGGAGGTTGGGTGCTGATTGTAGAGTGATTATTCGATAATCTCACCATTGACTCTACAGATGGCCACGATGGTGTTCAAACGAACCGCCGTCGAGACGCGTCGCCGACCAAAAGGCGTCTTCAAGCCGAAGCAGCGCATCAACTTCCGGGATATCGGCAATCAGTCGTGGCCGCGCACCGGCACAGAGAAGCTACTAGCCGACATGTTTGACGGCTCGGCCGCGCAGTTCCTTGCCGTGCTCGAGTGCGCGTCCGATCCCAAGCGTCGAGTGTTTCAGCACGGTCCGGCGGCGCCCGACAACGAATCGGAGATTCTGGACGTCTTCATTGAGCTGTTCCTGGCCGGCAAGGAGATCCTCATGGGCGGCACCGGGGTGGTGCGCAAACCCATGGGAGCGGCGGCCGCGGCAGCGGCGGCAGCTGCGGCTGCGGCGGCGGCTGCTGCCACCGGAGCCATTGGCGGGATGCCAGGAATTGTGGCGGATCCCGCAGCAACTCAACTGAGCTTGGCGACTCGCGGCGCCGACGGCGTGACTCTGCGAGCGGCCGTCACCTTTTCCAGGTGGGCTTTTCACTATGAACAGTGGGAGATCTTCGACTGGCTGTCCGGCTCTCTGCTGCCCGTGCTGAAGGAGCCGCCGCCGGGGTGGGACGCCAAGCAGCTGGAACCCGAGGCGCGCACCCTGGAGCTGCTACAGGCCATGAAGGTGATCGCGGCCAATCTCAAGCAGAAGAAGGCCAGCCAGCTGAAGGAGGCGATGCGGATGCAGCAGCAGGCGCTGGAACAGGTGCGTCAGCAGGGCGGCGGCGGTGGAGGAGACGGCGGAGACGCGGCAAAGAAGACCGCGAAAGATGAAGCTGCAAAGGATGACAGCAACAAGCAGCAGGCTGGTGGTGGCAACGCCGATTCCGACAAACCTGGTGGCGGCGGCGTCAGTGAACAGTCCGACGACCTGCTGAACCTAACTAACGCTCTTGTCGGCATCATCGACGGCGACTGTCCACCGGAGGCCTACCAGACCGATATCCTGCTTGACGCAATCATCTACCTGTGGCAGCGGTGCAAGGCGGTCCTGCAGAAGCACCAGACTGGCTCTGACGGAGGCGGCGGTCTGCACAAGCTGGACAATCCAAACAAGTGGGTCCACATCCTGGCCACGGTGCACCGCAGCCTCGCCTGGCTCAACGTGGCCAGCGTTGACGCCGCCATGGCCGCTGAAGTAGTGCTCCGACTGGCTCTGATCGTTGAGAGTCACGCTGTAACCTCGCCTCAACTGCCGCAGCAGCAGCAGCAAGTGTCCTCAGTCACATTTGACGCTTCAGCCGGAGCGATGGACCCGACGGATAGCGTCGCCCAGCGGGTCAGCGTCGAGACGATGAGCATGCTGAAGCAGCCGGTGAAGGAGCAGCTGCAGTCGGCCAAGCGGATCCTAGAGATTGGCCTGAGAAACGTCAGCGACGCGCGTTCGGCCACCGTTCTGGCTGACGGTCGCTCCGTCTGCGACGTGGTCTGGTCACAGGAGGTCAACCCGCACCTGTTCGAGCCGCAAACTGACGCCGACTTCGAGCTCACCAGAGCGTCCGTGAAGCGACCGGAGGATTTGCCGCCGGACTCCAATGCCGTCTGGAGCACGGTGAAGGACCTGCAGGTAGAGCTGCTGTCCATCTACCACAGAGTGTCGCTACGCCTCGGCGAGCTCGAGAAGATCGACTACGACCAGGCTGAGGCGCGCAAGATCTACCCGCGAGGCGTCAAGCCGCCGCCCTACCCGGGCTTTGACCAGCTGTACCAGAGCGCAAACCGAAACGGCTTCAGCCGGGCTCTGCTCTGCGCCCAGAGCGCACTTCGTCTGGAGGAGCTCCGGGCGGGCAGCACCTTCCCGCCGGTGCCCAGCGCTAGAGCTGTCGAGCTCATCGACGAAGCCATCGGCCTGATGGCTAAGCACGCGGCAGATGAGGAGTCTCTCTACCGCGAGAACGTCGCGGTGGCAATCGGAGACGCTGATACCGAGGAGGTCGAGACCACTGGAGACGCGCCGCCGGCGCCGATTCTGCTGAGCCGTACGGACACGGAGATGACACTGAGGCCGGGGCGCTGGGCCGGCGACGCTAGAGGCGTGGCCTGGTACCGCGTGTTCGCCCGTCCGGTCACCGGCTCCAACGTGAAGGTGCGACTCTGCGACGATCAACTGTGCGGCGCTGGCGTTCCCGTGCCGGCATTCAACTGCCAGTTCCGCGTATACGGACTGCAGCCCAACCAGAAGTACGTGTTCGCCGTAGCTGCCTACGACGCCGAGGGCCGTCTCGTTGGCAGCAGCGTTGGACCGTCGACTCGTCCAATTCTGGCGAGTCATCCGAGCCCGCTGATCACCGGCTGGGCCCTGCTGGCCCAGGCTGCCTACCGCATCGGAGCCTACGCGGCTTCCAAGCGAATCTGCGAGGCCCACCTGTGGCGTCATTTCGTTGCCAAGCCGATCCCGCCTTCGGACGAGCTGGCTCTGACCAGCCGGCCGGAGTTCCGGCTGAATCGGCAGCGCGCCAATCGACGAATCATGAGCCTGACGTCGCCGATTCAACTGCGCCTGTTTATCGAGTGCCTGCTGATCGGGACTGACATCGCCACGGTGGAGAAGCGGCTCTACTGCGACTCGCTCTGCGACGCTGGGCCGGCGTTCCTCGGCCAGGCCGACCGGCTGCGCCAGTGCGAGGCGATGCTGCTGGCCATGGACGCGGCCATGTGGCTGAACGACGCCAATTACGCGCTGCAGGCCGTGGTGACCGCCTACGGACTGCTGGCGCCGCTGGTGCACTACAAGATGCAGACTCGAGCTGTGCTGCAGGTGCGCTCACTGGTCTGGGGTTGAGTATCAACTGTGTGTGATAATGTGTGCGCAATGTTGTTTAGCTATTAGTGTTGCTAGGACTTTACTATTTGGCTTGTTTGGAATATCCAATTCTACCTGAATATTGCGGAGTTTCAACAAGAATAGGTTAGTATCCCCATAAATATCCGTGAGCATCCTTGAGTATCGATTTGTATATTCTGATTGTCCTCAAATATTCAATTAACATTGGCCTTGTAAGCCTAATAAAATGTTTTAGCCTAGTGGTTTCAGCGTTGGACTCACGACTGAAAGGTCCTGGGTTCGTTTCTCGACGCAGCGGAACAATTTGTGTCCTTGAGCAAGTCACTTAGCTCATAACCCTGCATTGCTTCAGTTCAGCTGTGGTAATTGAGGGTGTGTGCGGCGACCCGCCAGTCCTGGACTGCAGCCTGCGGCGGGATATACTCATCCCTAATTATGCTAGATTTCCCGAAAGCTCACCAGCAACATCACCTGCTCACCCTTTTCCCATTAATCTACCTCGCCCCAATCTCGCAGGTTCTGCAACGTTGCGTAGCCGTCCTATTGGAAATTCCATCGGCTCAGCGCTTGCGCAAATCCGGAAGCAAGGCCACCCAGTCTCTGGCACACATGATTGCCTGCATGACCTACTATCTCAGCCGGACTCTGCGCACCTGGCGCGAAGACTCTCTGGCCGCCAGCATGCTCGAGTGCGGCCGGAAGCTGCTGCAACCCGACGCCGAACTGCCGCCAGCGAATCCGACTGCCGCGGCTGCTGCAGCCGCTCTTGACGCTGTCAGCGAGATCGGCGACAACGTCGGAGACATCATTCGCAAGCGGAAGAAAAAAGCCGGAGCCGGCGGCGGCGGAGGCGGTGGCGGCAACGTCGACAAGGGCGGATCAGCTGGCGCCGATGGGGACAACAGCAACGAAGAACTTGTCGCCTTGGAGGAGTACATGCTGTCCACTACTCGGTCAAGTGAGTTGTTGATAAGCTGTGTCTACATGTCTTCCCTGACTCTCAAATGGTGAATTCCATGACTCTCAAATGGTGTCTTACCTGAGTCTCAAATGGTGTCTTACCTGAGTCTCAAATGGTGTCTTCCCTAACTCTAAAACGGTGTCTTACCTGACTCTCAAATGGTGTCTTCCTTGACTCTAAAACGGTGTCTTACCTGACTCTCAAATGGTGTCTTCCCTGACTCTCAAATGGTGAATTCCATGACTCTCAAATGGTGTCTTACCTGAGTCTCAAATGGTGTCTTCCCTAACTCTAAAACGGTGTCTTACCTGACTCTCAAATGGTGTCTTCCTTGACTCTAAAACGGTGTCTTACCTGACTCTCAAATGGTGTCTTCCCTGACTCTCAAATGGTGAATTCCCTGACTCTCAAATGGTGTCTTCCCTGACTCTCAAATGGTGTCTTACCTGACTCTCAAATGGTGTCTTACCTGACTCTCAAATGGTGTCTTCCCTAACTCTCAAATGGTGTCTTACCTGACTCTCAAATGGTGTCTTACCTGACTCTCAAATGGTGTCTTCCCTGACTCTCAAATGGTGTCTTCCCTGACTCTCAAATGGTGTCTTACCTGACTCTCAAATGGTGTTTTACCTGACTCTCAAATGGTGTCTTCCCTGACTCTCAAATGGTGTCTTCCCTGACTCTCAAATGGTGATTTCCCTGACTCTCAAATGGTGTCTTCCCTGACTCTCAAATGGTGTCTTCCCTGACTCTCAAATGGTGACTTGCCTGACTCTCAAATGGTGAATTCCCTGACTCTCAAATAGTGAATTCCCTGACTCTCAAATGGTGTCTTCCCTGACTCTCAAATGGTGAATTCCCTGACTCTCAAATGGTGTCTTCCCTGACTCTCAAATGGTGAATTCCCTGACTCTCAAATGGTGTCTTCCCTGACTCTCAAATAGTGACTTCCCTGACTCTCAAATGGTGTCTTCCATGACTCTCAAATAGTGTCTTACCTGACTCTTTAATGGTGTCTTCCTTGACTCTAAAATGGTTGCTCTGCTGACTCACAAATCTGACCCAAAATTCAAGCTTCTAACAGCACCATAGACTAAACAAATTAATTTACCAGTTAACTTTAAAAGTTTCATTCGATTCCCCACAAAGCAACGAAGATGTTTAAAAGGTTAAAATGTACTATTTGCAGTCGTTTCAGCATGGCTACTGGACCTGGAACCCAGCTACTTTGATTCAGGTAGTCATGGCAAAACCCAAACTTAAATAGTATCACCACCTGCAGAGTTACCACCCCAAAAATACCTGGACTTTTTTCCTCATTTTTGTTGTTTGTGTCTGGATTGTTTCGCGTACCTGCCGTACAAATCAGTTGCTGTCCAACCCATAGACGAAATACCAAATAATATGAAAACGTCGATTTCATTGAGCATGTCGAAAATACGTTCGCACCTACATTTGTTAAAATGATTTCTGAAATGTCTTGTTTCATAAATTATAGGACTGAGCCCGAAATAATTCTTTGCATCATTTGTTAGCTGCATTAAGTGCTGAACTCTGTTTACCTGAACCAGCTGTTTTATTTGATGTTCTCAAAACATAATGTTGCGCCGTGTTTGCCAATATTAAATGTGTTTAACTTTTTTTTTCAGGCGGCACAGACACAGAGTTGAGTGGCAACGAGGACCCGAGCATTCTGCACGCGTACGTGGCGTTCCTGCCGAGCAGGGTCGCCTACAAGGAAGGTGAGTAGAGCTGATCAACTATAGCTGCCATCACTATAGTTACTTGTCTATATTAATTAATTTTATAGTAACATACCGGGTGACGCATCAATTTAAACAAACATTTAATTACAGTTCTACAATACAGAAAAGGTATTCTATTTATCAACATATTTACCTTTATCTGTACTTTGCGCTCTCTTTCTGTTTTCGACAAGTGAACAAGCGTTCGTTTTCTTAGAAGTATTTCAGTTCAGTATAACCAATTTTGAATCTGTGCGTTTCTGTGCTTGTAAACCCGCTGCTGGATGAATCAGTTTATCATTTATCGCTTATTAGACATGATTTAATGTCTGTTAGAAAGATTTGGGTGCCCTTTTTTGTATGTTTCGTATATTTAACGCCCACAACAAGCAGCGTTGAATGCAATTCTGCCCATTACGTTGACTCCTGAGCAATACTGTACGCAGGCACTCATACACACGCTCACACAGAGTGTACACCGGCTTTCCCTGACTTTTTAAAGCTGCCCCTACTGCCACACCTGACGCTAAGTTTAGGGACAGGAAAATCTCGCAAATTTGTCAACTTTAATTTCGAAATATTTTGCACCGTAACTCTGATCAGTTGTTGCACTGATATGCCTTTATTTATTGTGGCCCCTTTATGTCTCTTCTTATTTGGTGTTTCAATTAGAAAAAAACCGCATCAATAAATAAAAGTACATCCACTGACCTTTTTTGTCCCCACCTGCACCGCCACCGCGCAGTGAGCAAATTTCGCAAGCGGATGCGATACATTGAGTTTTTCGTCAAAGTGGCCGAGAAGGGTCTCAGCGAGGGTCACTACGACCTTGTGATCGAGTGGACAAAAGAGACCACCGACTATCTGGACAAGAGAAACGAGCTGTACACTGGGGTCAAGCACCCCAAGATCAAGGATGGCGGCGGCGGAGGGGGCGGCGGCGGGCGCGGCGGTGTCCCGGCAGGTTCTGTCAGCGACCAGTCGAAAATACCTGGTGCTTCCCTGTCCGAATTCCGGGCTGGCCAAGGAGCCGAAGGCGATTCAAGCCATCGCGGCGGAGGCGGCGGGAAGAAGCGACAGCAGGGTGGCAACCAGCAGCAGGCAAAGAAGAAGTACAAGGTGAGCACTGAGGGGCCTACTACTAGCTTGGGTTGCCGTAGCAACTTTCTGGGTTGTCGGGTGACACTGGCTGGTGAAACAGGTGACACTATCCCCTGTCTAGCAGGTGTGACACTATCCCCTGTCTAACAGGTGTGACACTATCTCCCTGTCTAGCAGGTGTGACACTATCCCCTGTCTAACAGGTGTGACACTATCCCCTGTCTAACAGGTGTGACACTATCCCCTGTCTAGCAGGTGTGACACTATCCCCTGTCTAACAGGTGTGACACTATCCCCTGTCTAACAGGTGTGACACTATCCCCTGTCTAACAGCTGTGTGACACTATCCCCTGTCTAACAGATGTGACACTATCCCCTGTCTAACAGGTGTGACACTATCCCCTGTCTAACAGGTGTGACACTATCCCCTGTCTAACAGCTGTGTGACACTATCCCCTGTCTAACAGGTGTGACACTATCCCCTGTCTAACAGCTGTGTGACACTATCCCCTGTCTAACAGGTGTGACACTATCCCCTGTCTAACAGGTGTGACACTATCCCCTGTCTAACAGGTGTGACACTATCCCCTGTCTAACAGGTGTGACACTATCCCCTGTCTAACAGGTGTGACACTATCCCTTGTCTAACAGGTGTGGCACTATCTCCCTGTCTAACAGATGTGACACTATCCCCTGTCTAACCGGCGTGACGCTATCCCCTGTCTAACAGCTGTGTGACACTATCCCCTGTCTAACAGGTGTGGCACTATCTCCCTGTCTAACAGATGTGACACTATCCCCTGTCTAACAGGTGTGACACTATCCCCTGTCTAACAGGTGTGACACTATCCCCTGTCTAACAGGTGTGACACTATCCCCTGTCTAACAGGTGTGACACTATCCCCTGTCTAACAGGTGTGACACTATCCCCTGTCTAACAGGTGTGACACTATCCCCTGTCTAACAGATGTGACACTATCCCCTGTCTAACAGGGCTAACATGCCTAAAATAAAAAATTAATAAAGCCACCGTATATACACTACTAAAAAAGATTTTCAGAACTCCAAAGTGACAGAACAACATTCCATCTTCCTTCGTATTGTTGCAAATTTTAGGCCAACACTTGGGTAAATGTGCTGTTAGTTGACTGTTTTGATTACTCTGCTTGCTTTTGTTACATATTTTAAATTTGATCAGTCACGTTTTTTAGCCGAAAGTGTAGCTAGTTTGTGAAATTTATTATAAAATGCTCATTTGGCTACTTTAATTTGTCAAGTAGTATTTTAGCGAATATCGAATCACTTGTTTTTCAACTAGATTAATTAAACATGTAAATTATGAATACTACTATAAAATAGAAACATTGAATGGAATTCAATTCCTTTGTCAGGACTTTTATCATCCGTCAATGAAAGATTTGCCGCCAGAGACGCTGGCTGCGTACAAGGTAGTATAAATATATGTTTTTTGCATATGCAGTAGATATTCTGGCACTAATAAGTGAATTTGAATTTTTTATCGTTCACGTTTGTTTAAATTTGCACAAGTAATAATTCAAATTTTGACTAAACCGTTACTAATTTTATTAAAACGACAAACAAATGTCAATTAATACAATTACTAACTTGAGTTTTGATTAAATGTATAAAATAAAAGCACATGTTAACAATAATATCAAGATTAATTTGAGTTGAACATTAAATGTTTTACGAGCTATTTAAATTATTTGAAAAGTATCGCAAATTTTACAAAATTAAGGGGTAAATCTGTTGAAAAAATAGGCTCTTTTATAAAAATCAAAAAGCCTATTTTAATATTTTTAAAGTGAGTAATTTTGTAGCAAAAATACCAATAAAAACAGATTTGCCCTGTATAATACTCACAAACTAATGTCGATGTGATTTTCTTATCAATCGTGGAGTGTTTTCAATTAAATAGTAATTAAACTAAATAAATTGCTGAGTCGTGAAATTAATAATAGCTAGCGCGAAACTAACTAACAGGCACCGATTTAAACTTAAAGCAACAAACTGGTTAATTAAAACGGCCCTTTTAGGGTCAGAATTTGAATAATAGAACTAAAATATAATCATTTTTTTCTAATCCGATATTTTCATCGATCAGCCCATGCGAACCACGCCAACGATGACCGATTCGCAACGCCAGCTACAAGAGGAGGTTGAGACCAAAGCTCTGGAAGTGCTCAGCGCCTACCTACCAGAGCTGGTCAAGCGCCACTCAAAGAGAAAGCGATTCAGAAAGCTCTGCGCGGAGGAGCGCCCATGGAGGTCCGACATGTGCCTGGTGCTCGGTCTGGCTCATTTTGGCAACTTCATCAGCAAGTTCGACTTGCGACTGCGACAGCTGGGCATCCCTTCGAATATTCACAAGTGAGGAATTCGATAATATTGTCTATAGATTAGCAATCCATTCTATTCTTATCAGCAGAGATAGATTAGCAATCCATTCTATTCTTCTCAGCAGCGATAGATTAGTAATCCATCCTATCCCCTCCCCACAACCGCAGGAGCTCTTACATGGACCCAGAATGGTTTACAATGGACTCAGTGGGAGCTCTGCTATTCAATTGGCAGCGAGCCAAGTCAGGAGAGGACACTTCTGGCCCAGCTGTTGGACTCAAGGCCGCTAGGCTGGCTCCCAGCGGCTCAATGGCGGCCAAATCTAGCATGGACAGGGCTGCCGCCGCTTGCCTGGGTAAGTTCGATGTGATTTAACCGGTGAAGCACAGGTGAATCTCTGTAGACTAACAGGTGAAGCACAGGTGAATCTCTGTAGACTAACAGGTGAAGAACCGGTTCTTCAATTAACATTCTTCTCCTGTCTAAAGCACCAAAACGGACAACTCTCCGCAGGCAACCCAACAGCCGAAGACTTCCTGCGCAGCGTGAAAATTGTCGCAGTGGTTGGCAACGAGGAGGCGAATCGTCTGGCCAAGGAGAAGCTGTTCAAGGACTCCGAGGAGTCAGCAGCCGAGGCTGCAGGCGCCGCCAAGGTGCCCCGGTCAGCTCGCGGCGCTGGGAAGAAGGGCGTCGATTTTGAAGGTGGCTCCGGCGGCCCGCCAGTGACACCAGCGATGCTCTACGACTGCCTGGACCGGAGCTTCCGCTGCCTGAGGCGGGCAGCAGTGCTGGCTGGTCGCGGCGGGCACTGGTCTCTGATGCTGCGCTGCGGCCAGACAGTCTGGAGCTGCCTGCAGACCGCACTGATGCAGGTTCGACTGGAGACTTGGCTGCTCTTCTGACACACCCGATGCTCTCCTGACACATCCGATGCTCTCCTGACACACCCGATGCTCTCCTGACACACCCGATGCTCTCCTGACACACCCGATGCTCTCCTGACACACCCGATGCTCCCCTGACACACTTAATGCTCCCCTGACACACTTAATGCTCTCCTAACACACAAAAGTCTCTCCTGACACATTTAAACGCTCTCCCGACCCCTCAGGTTGGCTGCCACCAGCAGGCCATGGACGCTTCCGCGCTCCGTCGCACAGCCTGGGAAGCGATGTCGCTGGTGTGCGACTATCTCTGCGACTGCCTTCAAAGCCTGCAGGCTGAAGCCGCCGCCGCCGCGGTCAAACGAGTCGGTGCCAGCCTTCCGACCGACTTGCCGCCATTCAACGGCGGTCCCGAGCTCGAATCCGGCGGCGCAAGTCTCAGATTTGACGCCGATATGGACGATGCGTCGACTGTTGATCTGCGATGGATGCGAAAGATCGTGCTGGCCACGCTGGAAGTGCTGCACCAGGAGAGGCGCTGGGAGCGGCTGGTGGACCTTGGACTACGGTTCAATGCTGTCACCAAGTGAGTGTTCGGCCAGTTGTTTATTTATTTATTTATTTAGTTAGTCAGTCAGTCAGCTAGTTGGCTAGTTATTTAGTTGGTTAGTTAGTTAGTTAGTTAGTAAGTTAGTCAGTCAATTAGTTAGTTAGTCAGTCAGTTAGTTAGTTAGTTAGTTAGTTAGTTAGTTAGTTAGTCAGTCAGTTAGTTAGTTAGTCAGTCAGTTAGTTAGTTAGTTAGTTAGTTAGTTAGTCAGTCAGTTAGTTAGTTAGTCAGTCAGTTAGTTAGTTAGTTAGTTAGTTAGTTAGTTAGTTAGTCAGTCAATTAGTTAGTTAGTCAGTCAGTCAGTTAGTCAGTTAGTTAGTTAGTTAGTCAGTCAATTAGTTAGTTAGTTAGTTAGTTAGTTAGTTAGTTAGTTAGTTAGTTGGTCAGTTAGTTAGTTAGTTAGTCAGTCAGTTAGTTAGTTAATAAAAAACTAGGACCTCAGCTGTCTCATCGAGGATGAAAATGGCAAATGCATTTTGTCGAGTGAGTGGGTTTCAATTAACTCGCGATTGCTGTAGGTAAAGTTTCCGGAAAATTCCACTACTCGCTCTTTAATCAGACCTTCGAAAGTATTCCATGATTTTAGGAAAGAAGTTGGGTGGGGTGGTTGATGAGTAGCCGAGTAGCATGAGTTGGAATAGGTCTAGGCTCATAGTGACTGACAAGATCCGGGCGGATCTGCGGATCCAAAAAAATCAGCTGGTCGGAAGGCGACACAGCCATGCAGCCGCCTCCGATACGGCCTGAAACTACATAATGAAACTGAGGGCCTTGGGCACCTGTTCCACAACAAGCAGCGCGGCAATTGCGCCTGAGCACATACAAGTGTGCCAATACTGTACGTCGTACGTAAGCACGCACCCATACACGCGCTCACACAGGGTTTACAGCGGCACTTTGATTTTTTAATGGTCAGGCATGTGCACTCTCTGTGCCTTCTGGGTTAGCCCTCATAGGTGTCACTCCCACGACAACCCAACGGCAAAAGTCAAGCAAAATAAGATCTAAACACGGCTGGAAGAAGCTGGCATTCTTCATCCGTGATGGGGCGCGACGATTAAAGCAGGGGTGCCGTAGAACTGGCCCGACTAGATTTCACCGAAACTGATGCAGCGGTGCAGGCTGAAACTCGATGCAATCATTTAGCAATCGAGTGAAATCTGGTCGGGCCAACTCTACGGCAATTTCCCCTGTAGTATTCGGCTGCTGTTGAAGAGTTTGAATTGGACACTTCTGCATCCTCTGCAGAGGAAGAAGCAACTTTCTTGCTGTCTCTCAACATTGTCTTCGTATGTGTTCCATGGCAGACATCAGATGCAGTTTTTATTACACCCGACACTCCCGATCAGAGCCACCAGGATTGGCTGATGCAGCTTGGTCAGGATGTGTCCGCCTCATGGCTCAGTCTCAGCAGCCGAAGACCAACCCCCTCTTCTTGACTTCTTGACTAGACTCATTAGGCAACCCTCTCCGACACAAGAATTAACATGGGCCATCAATGAAGTGCGACCCGCCCATTTCAGATAAGAGAGTTTAGTGATGTGCATTAAATTGTTGTGCGTTCGGTTTGAAGGAAGGGCAATAATTTCTCGTAAAGAAACTGGAGATTCCTTTACACGAAGAATGGAAATGGAAATTACAAAAACGGACCTTACTCCATGTGTTTGAGATGTCAAGGCTTACTGGGGGAATGGCTTAGATGTCAAGGCTTACTGAGGGAATTGCTGAGATGTCAAGGCTTACTGAGGGAATTGCTGAGATGTCAAGGCTTACTGAGGGAATCGCTGAGATGACAAGGCTTACTGGGGGAATTGCTGAGATGACAAAGCTTACTGGGGAGTTTCTGAGCTGTCAACGCTAATGTCAGAAGCCACGTATAGTTTATTAAAAAAAATTTGTTTCATTCGTTATTGCCTCCCCAATGGGGGGCGTATTGCTAGTCCATATACTAGAAATGGTTTGTCGGTAGGCATGTATGCGATCGTCAAAATATAACCTCTATGTTTCTACTATCAGTAGCTAAACTCTACCTGCACTTAAAATTAATTATTTTTTTTATCCAGCAATCGCTACTGCGAGCTGACCACTCCGCTGATCGTGAAGGCCCAGCGCAGTCTGGTTGATCGGGTGCTGGAGAACGGCGGTCCGCCGCCGCCGCAGCCGCACTATCGGTTCATGCTGCGCCAGCGCGAGGACCGACCTATCGGCAGTCGGGACTACCTGGAACTGCAGCTGGTTACCGCCATCGACAAGCGGAAACTTCAGCCAAAACAGCAGCCGACTCAGGCTGAGCAATCAGATTCTCAGCAGCCACAGAGACCAGCCGATGAGGCTGACGAAGCTGCAGACGTGTTCGCTAGAGATCCGCATGAGATCTACGAGAACGGTCTGGTTGCTAGGCAGCTCAGCTGCGTTCCGCTCGATATGGAGACTTCGTTAGACGAGTTCCGACAAGCGCTGGACGCTACGAGTTCCACTAGCAAATCGCTGAGACACGCCCGGCAGCTGGCCCTGCTGTACATGGCAGGCCAGCAGGAGGGCGTCACGGGTTTCCAGCGTCCGTCATCGTCTGGGGTGCAGTTCCGCGATGTAACGGACAAGCCGCCGACCTCGATGCCTCCAGATCGACGAACTGAGAAGTGAGTTGTTGTAGTTGCTGTCTGGGGCTGTTGGAAATGTCTTTGATGAAGCTTTTCAAGTCCATCAGATGACCTCATCTGACGCATGTTGAAGAGTCATATCTGACACCTAATAAAGACCCATCTGATACCTAATAAAGACCCATCTGACACCCAATATAGATCCCATCTGACACCCAATATAGATCCCATCTGACACCCAATATAGATCCCATCTGACACCCAATATAGATCCCATCTGACACCCAATATAGATCCCATCTGACACCCAATATAAATCCCATCTGACACCCAATAAAGATCCCATCTGACACCCAATATAGATCCCATCTGACACCCAATATAGATCCCATCTGACACCCAATATAGATCCCATCTGACACCCAATATAGATCCCATCTGACACCCAATATAAATCCCATCTGACACCCAATAAAGATCCCATCTGACACCCAATATAAATCCCATCTGACACCCAATATAGATCCCATCTGACACCCAATATAGATCCCATCTGACACCCAATATAGATCCCATCTGACACCCAATATAGATCACATCTGACACCCAATATAGATCCCATCTAATCACCGAAATGCAACAGCATAATTTAAAATCTCACTGCAGATTTGCAGATGCGGCAGACTGCACAAAGCTGCCACTGCCAAAGTCTCAACTACCCGTGGTGGTCGAAGCCTACGAGAAGGCCATCGAGCTTCTTTCGGCTAAAAAGCAGAGAAGCTTAGCGGCCCAGGCCTACAGGGAGCTGGGCTGCCTGCTGCTGCACCTGGAGCGGCCCAGAGACGCTCTGTTTTACTGGAGCGAATGTCTCGACTGCTTACTGGGAGTTGAGGACGCCTTGAACAACTGGCACTCTGTGGTAAGGGGATCACATCCTGACGCATCCTTTTCTCCTCCTGACTCAGTTAGTTAGTTAGTCAGTCAGATGGTTAGTTAGTTAATTAGTTAGTTAGTTAGTTAGTTAGTTAGTTAGTTAGTTAGTTAGTTAGTTAGTTAGTTAGTTAGTTAGTTAGTTAGTTAGTTAGTTAGTTAGTTAGTTAGTTAGTTAGTTAGTTAGTTAGTTAGTTAGTTAGTTAGTTAGTTAGTTAGTTATTTAGTAAGTCAGTTAGTTAGTTAGTTAGTTAGTTAGTTAGTTAGTTAGATGGTTGGTTAGTTAGTTAGTTAGTTAGTTAGTCAGTTAGTTAGTTAGTTAGTTAGTTAGTTAGTTAGTTGGTTAGTTAGTTAGTTAGTTAGTTAGTTAGTTAGTTAGTTAGTTAGTTAGTTAGTTAGTTAGTTAGTTAGTTAGTTAGTTAGTTAGTTAGTTAGTTAGTTAGTTAGTTAGTTAGTTAGTTAGTTAGTTAGTTAGTTAGTTAGTTAGTTAGTTAGTTAGTTAGTTAGTTAGTTAGTTAGTTAGTTAGTTAGTTAGTTAGTTAGTTAGTTAGTTAGTTAGTTAGTTAGTTGGTTAGTTAGTTAGTTGGTTAGTTAGTTAGTTGGTTAGTTAGTTAGTTAGTTTGTCAGTTAGTTTGTTAGTTGGTTAGTTAGTTAGTTAGTTAGTTAGTTAGTTAGTCAGTCAGTCAGTTAGTTAGTCAGTCAGATGGTTAGTTAGTTAATTAGTTAGTTAGTTAGTTAGTTAGTTAGTTAGTTAGTTAGTTAGTTAGTTAGTTAGTTAGTTAGTTAGTTAGTTAGTTAGTTAGTTAGTTAGTTAGTTAGTTAGTTAGTTAGTTAGTTAGTTAGTTATTTAGTAAGTCAGTTAGTTAGTTAGTTAGTTAGTTAGTTAGTTAGTTAGTTAGATGGTTGGTTAGTTAGTTAGTTAGTTAGTTAGTCAGTTAGTTAGTTAGTTAGTTAGTTAGTTAGTTAGTTGGTTAGTTAGTTAGTTAGTTAGTTAGTTAGTTAGTTAGTTAGTTAGTTAGTTAGTTAGTTAGTTAGTTAGTTAGTTAGTTAGTTAGTTAGTTAGTTAGTTAGTTAGTTAGTTAGTTAGTTAGTTAGTTAGTTAGTTAGTTAGTTAGTTAGTTAGTTAGATGGTTAGTTAGTTAGTCAGTTAGTTAGTTAGTTAGTTAGTTGGTTAGTTAGTTAGTTAGTTAGTTAGTTAGTTAGTTAGTTAGTTAGTTAGTTAGTTGGTTAGTTAGTTGGTTAGTTAGTTAGTTATTTAGTTAGTTAGTTAGTTATTTAGTTAGCTAGTTAGTTAGTTATTTAGTTAGTTAGTTAGTTATTTAGTTAGTTAGTTAGTTATTTAGTAAGTCAGTTAGTTTTTGTACATAGATTAACCGTTTGTTTTCCAACGATGCATGTAGAGCATGTTACCCGAACTTCATTCTCAGGTGGGCTCCTCCGATGCACCCTCGGTGCTGATGCAGCGCTGCGGAGTCTGGGGCTGCATCCTTGGCGGCATCGCGGCCTCAAACATTGCCCAGTACATCATGTCCAGCGACTTGGGCCTCCGCCTGGACTGCTGCTTCCTTGCCGCCGGCTTCTTCAAGGGCCTGTTCCGCAGCTCGCTGCCGCACCCGCTGTCCGACAGAGAATACGCCATGTACGACATCGGCGAGCAGTGCGAGGTGACCAACCTCATGCCGGGTGTCAGCCTGCTTGGCAACAGATTCCGAGCCGACGTGAGAGTCTGGGAGGCCGCTCTGTCATTTGTCATCGAGGAGCTGTCGAGAGCCGGGCACAACACGGCTGTACTGCCGCTGCTCAGCCTCTACCTGTTCTTGGTCACCGGTCTCGCCAGGGACCTGCACCGGTCCGTGAAAGGCCGCATCAAACGGTTGGAGGTTCTGACCAGCCTGAGCCTGTACAGCGAGGCCTGCGCGACACTGAAGCAGCTGCTTTGGGGCGAGCGCCTGCCTCAGCTGATTGACAGCAAGTTCCGGACCACGGAGACCAAACCGCCGAAGTTTGTCTTCAACGCAGCCAAATCGCTGCTCTGTGAGGAGAACCTGCACGCGGTGGACAAGCTCAGCCATCGAAGATTGACGCCAGCCCTGGCCGCTCTCTACGGGCACAACCTCGTCTGCAAGGTGACCGTTGCTCAGGCCAGCCTCCTGTGCTCCATCGCTTCCACAGTTCAGGCTCTGCCTGAGAAGATCAGTTTCGACACCGTGGAGCTGGACCCAGCCCTGCTGCTGTCACCCGAGCGAGGACGTCGCGGAGGCGGAGGAGGCGCAGGCGGCGGCGGTGCGAAGCGCTCGATGGCCGGCAAATTTCAGACTGAAGACTTGAAGCAGCCGAAGTCGCCGATCGGGTTGGCACAGCTGGCACTCCAGCAGCAGAGCCGTCAGCTGACTCCGGAGATTTTGAAGTTCCTCCTGCTGCGGGCGTCCGGCGACTCTCTGCAGGCAATTCTGGACAGCCTGCTGCCCGCGAGAGACGACGATGACCAAGTGAGCGCGGCGTTGAACGCTACGGAGCTCGAGCTGGCCGTAAACTGCCTGCTGGGTCTGTCCCGAGCAGCCAGGGAGCGGCACCACGCCAGGACAGCCGCTCGCTTCGCCCAGCGCGCCCTCCGGCTCCTGGCGATGTCGGACCTGCTGAGCCCCAACAGCAAAGTCAAGCGACCCCAGCGACCGCAGCTCGCCCAGCAGTCGTCTCAGTCGCCGAGCAAGCAGCAGCAGCCAAGCCGCCGACTCACCAGCGAGGAGGAGCTGGAAAACTTCGCCAGCCGCTCCCGACTGGACGCTCGAACTTGGCTGAACTGTCGGTTGGCTTTGGCTGACTCGCTGCTCTGCGAGATCCGCGGCATGGGCAACGTCAAGGGAGCGCAGCGCGACGTCTACGTTGATGTGCCCGACGCCCGGGCCGCCATCCTGCAGGGCATCGGCGAGACCGAGATGCTGGGCGACGCGGAGCTGAAGCGGGATTTCCAGTTCCGCCTGGCAACGCTGGACCTGCTGGAGGGCCGGCCCACGCCGCAGGTGCTGGAGTCGCTCATGGCGGTGAACGCCGGAGTCTCAGAGGCGGAGCCCGCGCCGACGAAGTCGCCCCAGTCGGAGGCGTCAGCTCTGACTAAAATCCTCTGCAGCGCCCTGATCGCCGACCTGCTGATGTGCCAATCGTTGGATCCGCAGGAGCTGGACAAGGCGCTGCTGGTCTACAGCCAGGGACACGAGCGCCTGCTGAAACTGGTGAGTAAGGCCAGCTAGCAACTAAATTAGGAGCTATAGCAACTAAATTAAAAGCCATAGCAACTAAATTAGAAGCCATAGAAACTAAATTAGAAGCCATAGAAACTAAATTATGGGCCAAAGAAACTAAATTAGAAGCCATAGCAACTAAATTAGAAGCCATAGCTACTAAATTAGAAGCCATAGCAACTAAATTAGATAGCATGGCAACTAAATTAGAAGCCATAGCTACTAAATTAGAAGCCATAGCAACTAAATTAGATAGCATGGCAACTAAATAAGAAGCCATAGCAACTAAATAAGAAGCCATAGCAACTAAATTAGAAGCCATAGCAACTAAATTATGGGCCAAAGAAACTAAGTTAGAAGCCATAGCAACTAAATTAGAAGCTATAGCAACTAAATTAGATAGCATGGCAACTAAATTAAAAGCCATAGCAGCTAAATTAGAAGCCATAACAACTAAATTAGAAGCCATAGCAACTAAATAAGAAGCCATAGCAACTAAATTAGAAGCCATAGCAACTAAATTATGGGCCAAAGAAACTAAGTTAGAAGCCATAGCAACTAAATTAAAAGCCATAGCAACTAAATTAGAAGCCATAGAAACTAAATTATGGGCCAAAGAAACTAAGTTAGAAGCCATAGCAACTAAATTAGAAGCCATAGCAACTAAATTAGAAGCCATAGCAACTAAACTAGAAGCCATAGCAACTAAATTAGAAGCCATAGCTACTAAATTAGAAGCCATAGCAACTAAATTAGATAGCATGGCAATTAAATTTGAAGCCATAGCAACTAAATTAAAAGCCATAGCAACTAAATTAAAAGCCATAGCAACTAAATTAAAAGCCATAGCAACTAAATTAGAAGCCATAGCAACTAAATTAAAAGCCATAGCAGCTAAATTAGGAGCCATAGAAACTAAATTATGATCCATAGAAAATAAATTAGGAGCCACAAAAACTAAATTAGGAGCCATAGCAACTGAATCAGGAGCCATAGCAACTAAACCAGGAGTCATAGCAACTATTTTCGCACCACAGCAGCATTTTAGTCAAAGCTAATGCCGCTTACACCGGATAGCCAAACCGCTAAAAAATGATCACTATTTTGATACGCGCGCACCGCAGATCGAACAGCGCGGGGAAACCATCGAGCATCATCTCAAACATCCAGTCCGCTCGGCCCCCACCTGCCCAATGTCGAATATCTACCTGCCCGAGTACCTGCTGCTGGTCGAGCTCAAACTAAGGATCGCCTACACCCTCGCTAAGATGGGCTCGCAGGAGAGCATCAAGTGAGAGATTAATTGACAGATTTTTTGACTCAAATATTAGCCATAGTTTAGCTCAGATATTAGCCATAGTTTAGCTCAGATATTAGCCATAGTTTAGCTCAGATATTAGCCATAGTTTAGCTCAGATATTAGCCATAGTTTAGCTCAGATATTAGCCATAGTTTAGCTCAGATATTAGCCATAGTTTAGCTCAGATATTAGCCATAGTTTAGCTCCGATATTAGCCATAGTTTAGCTCCGATATTAGCCATAGTTTAGCTCAGATATTAGCCATAGTTTAGCTCCGATATTAGCCATAGTTTAGCTCAGATATTAGCCATAGTTTAGCTCAGATATTAGCCATAGTTTAGCTCCGATATTAGCCATAGTTTAGCTCAGATATTAGCCATAGTTTAGCTCAGATATTAGCCATAGTTTAGCTCAGATATTAGCCATAGTTTAGCTCAGATATTAGCCATAGTTTAGGTCAGATATTAGCCTTCATTTAGCTCAGATATTAGCACTAATTTAGCTTAGACATCAGCACTAATTTATCTCTGATATTAGCCTTCATTTAGCTCAGATATTAGCCTTCATTTAGCTCAGATATTAGCACAGACTTTGCGCAGCTCAGACAGTTCAAAGTGAAAAATTAAAAAAGCACTTGGAATTCAATCAAAGCCTGCTCAATAAAATCTGTCTCCCCAGAACCGGCAGGCCCAAGGAGCTCTGGACGGAGGCTGTGGGTCTCACAGCTACCGCCCTCGAACTCTCCCAGGCGGTCGCCAACCGGTCAGCCATGCTCGAGAGCGAGCTGTGGACCGTACTTGGCAAACTGCAGCTCCAACTCCACCTGTTGGGATATTTCTCCCAGAAAACTGTCGCTAAAACTCTCTACGAAGCGTTGAAATCAGTGATCCATTCTCATCACGACTTGGCTGCAATTAGGCAGCTGTACCTTGACCTCGCCCTGCTGCACCTGTTTGGCTGCGGCCTCGTCAGCGTGGCCTCAAACGGCGCCCTGGTTGGCGCCTCTGCCGACGATCCCGGTGAGTTTGACTCATGGTTCGATTCCTGGTGCCCCCCCCCAGCACAGAGAGTGAAAATGCCTGACTATTAGAAAGTCACTAGCGCTGTAAGCCCCCCCCCATGGGCGGCCTTCAAATTCATAGCATTTGACCCAGCACTTCCAAATCGAATTTTTATTCGTAGGGTTTTCTATATTCTTTCTATACATATCGCCTTTGGCAGTTTCGTACTTTTCGATACATATCGGCTTTATTTCTGCAGTTTTATTAGATTTCGATACATATCGACTCTGCGTTACTTTGACCAAAACACTTCAACCCCAGCAGCCTCGACAGCAGCGGCCACGTCCCCGACAAATTCGCCAAAGACCACTCGAAGAAAGGCTGGCGGAGGCGGCGGCGGAGGAGGCGCCGGCAAGAGGAAGGCCCTGTCTAAGAAGGAGAAAGACGAGGCGCTGCAGCGGGAGGCAACGGACGTGCAGAAGGACCGGCGGGCTGCCTGGGTGGCCATCAAATGCGCCGCTCGTGTTGGCGCCGCACAGCGCAACTTGAGCGCCATTGTTGGAGAGAGCAACGGTGCGGTTGGGGGACTGGGATTTGGGACTTGGGGAGCGCTGGGGGATATTTATTGAATTCACAGCCTAGGTGATCTGATAACAGTGTTTGGGTAGTTTAGAGAGGATTCTAATTGGGCTTGGGAAGGATTCTAATTGGGCTTGGCGAGGATTCTAATTGGGCTTGGAGAGGATTCTAATTGGGCTTGGGGACGATTCTAATTGGGCTTGGAGAGGATTCTAATTGTACTTGGAGAGGATTCTAATTGAGCTTGCAGAGAATTCTAATTGGACTTAGAGAGGATTCTAATTGTACTTGGAGATCTAATTGGGCTTGGAGAGGATTCTAATTGGGCTTGGAGAGGATTCTAATTTGGCTTGGAGAGAATTCTAATTGAGCTTGGCGAGGATTCTAATTGGGCTTGGAGAGGATTCTAATTGGGCTTGGAGAGAATTCTAATTGGGCTTGGGGACGATTCTAATTGGACTTGGCGCGGGTTCTAATTGGACTTGGCGCGGGTTCTAATCGGACTTGGAGAGAGGATTCTAATTGGGCTTGGAGAGGATTCTAATTGGGCTTGGAGAGGATTCTAATTGAGCTTGGCGAGGGTTCTAATCGGACTTGGAGAGAGGATTCTAATTGGACTTGAAGAGGATTCTAATTGGGCTTGGAGAGGATTCTAATTGAGCTTGCAGAGAATTCTAATTGGACTTAGAGAGGATTCTAATTGGACTTGGAGATTTAATTGGGCTTGGAGAAGATTCTAATTGGACTTGGAGAGGATTCTAATTGAGCTTGGAGAGGATTCTAATTGGGCTTGGAGAGGATTCTAATTGGACTTGAAGAGGATTCTAATTGGGCTTGGAGAGGATTCTAATTGAGCTTGCAGAGAATTCTAATTGGACTTAGAGAGGATTCTAATTGGACTTGGAGATCTAATTGGGCTTGGAGAAGATTCTAATTGGACTTGGAGAGGATTCTAATTGAGCTTGGAGAGGATTCTAATTGAGATTGGACAGGATTCTAATTGAGTTGGACAGGATTCTAATTGGACTTGGAGAGGATTCTAATTGGGCTTGGAGAGGATTCTAATTGGGCTTGGAGAGGATTCTAATTGGACTTAGAGAGGATTCTAATTGGACTTGGAGAGGATTCTAATTGAGATTGGACAGGATTCTAATTGAGTTGGACAGGATTCTAATTGGACTTGGATAGAGGATTGAACTTGAAGAAGAATTAAAACCTAATTGAGGCCTTAGGGAAGCTGACTCGCGAACTGCATATACGCCCTGACAAATTGAGACCTGAGTGAACCTCCAACCCCATAGCCAACTCCCCTGCAACCCTCTGCAGGCAACCTGACCCCTGACCAAGCCGCTGGCGTGCCCGAACCAGCAGCCTTTGATCTCGCCGCCGCCTACGTTTTGGGTCGAAAGAAGCGAGTGTATAAAAACGAGATCGAAGAGGAGCTGAGCACCATGGACGAAGCCGCCATTGTGGAGGACAGTGAGGTGTACGCCGATCAGCTCGACCGCGTTGTCAAGGCAACCGAGGGCGTCGCCTGGAACAGCCTGCTAGGCTACCACGGCCTCCTGCTGCGCCTCTGCGTCAACAAAAGCGTCGAGCCCGACACCGACACCCTGGAAACCAAAGAGGAAGTCGAAGGTCTGGAATTCCCGCTGGTGTTCCCCGACATTGTGAAAGGCTTCGTGGCCAGGCCAGTAGTTCGAACGCCACTATCGGCTGTTTATTGGTCTCAGCGGGTGCCCTCACTGCACCGGTTCTTCGTTGACAACCTGCCCGCCTACAAGACCGCCTGCACTGCCGTGTACCCGCCGGAGCCAATCAGATTGGAGCAGTTCGATCTGGACCTCAGTCAGGAGCTGCTGGACCTCGGCGCTGTGTACCGCTCCTACCGCCAGCAGTGGGAGCTGCCAGTCGACGATTCAGCAGCCGCAGCCGAAGCGGATGAGGCGTCTCAGATGGACATCTTGTCTGCTGCTCAAGCTGCTGGCATCGATGTGAGCTCGCTGAAGACTTTGCCAACTACGGCTAACCCCAAGCGTCTGCAGCAGCCGCCGCGACCACCCGGCTACGCTGAGGCGGTGTACAAACCCAGCGATGTGGCCGTTATGTCCGTCACTTTGGAGAGCGACTTGAGCGTGCAGTTCTACCGGCCGCCTCTGGATGTGATGTGCAGCAAGACGGCTTACAGGAAGACCCTGCTGCTGTTTGCCAGCACGGCTAAGGTTGGTGCCGATTAGGTTCAGATTGGCTTGCTTTGGTATGGTGAGGTAGAGACAGGGCAGAGGTTATGGTAGGGACAGTTTAGAGGTCATACTAGAGACATTTAAGAAGTCATATTAGAGACAGTTAAAAAGTCATATTAGAGACAGTTAAAAAGTCATATTAGAGACAGTTAAAAAGTCATATTAGAGACAGTTAAAAAGTCATATTAGAGACAGTTAAAAAGTCATATTAGAGACAGTTAAAAAGTCATAGTAGAGACAGTTTAGAGGTCATATTAGAGACAGTTTATTGGTCATATTGGAGACAGTTTAGAGGTTATATTAAAGACAGTTTTGAGGTCATATTAAAGACAGTTTAGACAGTTTATAGATTGTTTAGAGGTCATATTATAGACAGTTTAGTGGTCATATTGGAGACAGTTTAGAAGTCATATTGGAGACAGTTTCGAGGTCTTATTGGAGACAGTTTCGAGGTCATATTAGAGACAGTTCAGAGGTCGTATTTTAGATTGTCTAAAGTTCCTATTAGAGATAGTTCAGGGGTCATATTAGAGACAATTTAGAGGTCATATTGGAAACAGTTCAGAGGTCATATTGGGACCAGTTCAGAGGTCTTATTAGGGACAGTTCAGAGGTCATATTGGAAACAGTTCAGAGGTCATATTGTAACCAGTTCAGAGGTCATATTGGAACCAGTTCAGAGGTCATATTGGAAACAGTTCAGAGGTCATATTGGAACCAGTTCAGAGGTTATATTAGAGACAATTTAGAGGTAATATTGGAACCAGTTCAGAGGTCTTATTAGGGACAGTTCAGAGGTCATATTGGACCCAGTTCAGAAGTCATATTAGAGACAGTTCAGAGGTAATATTGGAACCAGTTCAGAGGTCATATTGGAACCAGTTCAGAGGTAATATTGGAACCAGTTCAGAGGTCATATTGGAAACAGTTCAGAGGTCATATTGGAACTAGTTCAGAGGTCATATTGGAACCAGTTCAGAAGTCATATTAGAGACAGTTCAGAGGTCATATTGGAACCAGTTCAGAGGTCATATTGGAACCAGTTCAGAAGTCATATTAGAGACAGTTCAGAGGTCATATTGGAACCAGTTCAGAGGTCATATTGGAACCAGTTCAGAAGTCATATTAGAGACAGTTCAGAGGTCATATTGGAACCAGTTCAGAGGTCATATTGGAACCAGTTCAGAAGTCATATTAGAGACAGTTCAGAGGTCATATTGGAACCAGTTCAGAGGTCATATTGGAACCAGTTCAGAGGTAATATTGGAACCAGTTCAGAGGTCATATTGGAAACAGTTCAGAGTTCATATTGGAACCAGTTCAGAGGTCATATTGGAACCCGTTCAGAGGTCATATTGGAACCAGTTCAGAGGTCATATTGGAAACAGTTCAGATGTCATATTGGAAACAGTTCAGAGGTCATATTGGAAACAGTTCAGAGGTCATATTGGAAACAGTTCAGAGGTCATATTGGAAACAGTTCAGATGTCATATTGGAACCCGTTCAGAGGTCATATTGGAAACAGTTCAGAGGTCATATTGGAAACAGTTCAGAGGTCATATTGGAAACAGTTCAGATGTCATATTGGAAACAGTTCAGAGGTCATATTGGAAACAGTTCAGAGGTCATATTGGAACCAGTTCAGAGTTCACATTATAGGCTCCAATACCAAAACACGAGCTATAACTCTGAGACTGAGAGCCTCACAACTCTCCTCAGTAACCAGCTTTAATCAACACCCAACAAAACACCGCCAGGTGGACAAGAACGTGTCCTGGCTGAAGTCAATCCAGTGTGGCGCCCTAACGGTGGACCTGGAGGACCTAGTGCGATTGTTCAGCCGGTTCCGCCTGCTGGCTCAGCAAGCGGACTTGGCGCTGCGCAAAGTCCCCACAGCAGCGCCAGCCGCCACAGGAGCCGCAGCAGCTGGAGGAGCTTCGGGCGTCGGGACTGCGGGATCCCTGTCGACAGCAGGCGGCGGGGATGATAAGGGTGGCGCACCTTCGGCGACTGGCTCGGCTTCCGCTGGAGAAGGCGGCGGCGGCGGCGGCGGAACTTCAAAGAAGCAGAAGCAGAAACCCGTGGTGGAGAAGTCTCGCACGGAGCGGCTGGTCGAAGCCCTGGCCAGAGAATGCCTGGACGACCTGCACCGTCTGGTGACGGGCTCGGCACCGGTGCCCAGGTGCTTCGCCGTGCAGGGGCCGCTGCCCAGCCAGGAGGAGGCCGACAAAATGCCTGAGGACGAGCGGCCACTCGAGGTATTGCTATATAAGGAATCTGGAAATTCTGGTGATGACGCTTAGAGATCTTAGTGGAACCGTTAGGATCTTGAGATTTTAGGAATCTGGAAATAAAGGAACCTTGGGATTTTTAGGAACCGTGAATGATAGGGGATCTTGGGGTTACTGGGAACCGTGAATTATAGGGGATCTTGGGATTATTGGAAACCGTGAATGATAGGGGATCTTGGGATTATTTGGAACCGTGAATGATAGGGGATCTTGGAATTATTGGGAACCGTGAATGATAGGGGATCTTGGGATTATTAGAAACCGTGAATGATAGGGGATCTTGGGATTATTAGAAACCGTGAATGATAGGGGATCTTGGGATTATTGGAAACCGTGAATGATAGGGGATCTTGGGGTTGGAAACCGTGAATGATAGGGGATCTTGGGGTTATTGGGACCATGAGGTTGTAGCTAGGCATTGAATAAAAAGATTGTTTTTAAAGGATTTTTGTATTCTTGGCATCTAAATATTAGGATCTCGTTAGACTGAGGAAAGTGTTATGGATCTGATATCTTTGTTTTATTTCTTCCAGAGTTTCGATTTAATTGATGATAAAATCCAATCTTTTCCTCAACAAATAATTTCAGGTTCCGTTCGAGATTAGCAGAGACAATTTGCACCTACTCAAGCAGCAATGGGACCCGGATCTTGGCGGTTCAGTGAAAACTGGCAAGCTGCTCAATTTCCTGCTGTCTGTCAGTCCCGCGTTCCGAGTGGATTAAATATTACTGTTGATTTTAACAAAACATGCTTTGTTTTACTATTTCTACTAATATAAAACTGTGATATACTACTGATTAAAATAGTACCCATATTTCCCTTTCTCTTTGCCAATTGTTACTTTTATTTGTTTTAATGTTTTAATTTAAACGCTTTCTTATAAATTGAAAGCAAAATTGAACCGATCAATGTTCGCGTTTGAAACGGAACTATGCGCAAAATTGATATATTTAAAAAAGAAAATGTGTTGCTTTTTGCGAGAATGCTGAATTTTTTGCTCGTAAAATATAATCTAAAAGTACTACTGCTAGTAAAAAGTATTTTAAAAATACGCTTTGACATGCAATTTTCTTCATTTCCAACACTTTAAACACAAGTTTAGTTTATTATCCGCTGGTAAACGGAAACGCTGATGGAATTATAAATTTAGATACGATTTTCGTGCCTAGTTAAAGCGTCTGCAGAATAGATTCTGAATATACATGTTGCCCGTTTATAGCAATGACAAATAATTATAAATATGATTAAGTACGCATGCCCTACATAAATATGAACAATTTGACAAAAATAAACTTAATTAAAAATAACTTGACAGAAAAATTTGACAGTGCTCAGACCAACAGGAGAGTGCTCAGGCCAACAGGAGAGTGCTCAGACCAACAGGAGAGTGCTCAGACTAACAGGAGAGTGCTCAGGCCAACAGGAGAGTGCTCAGACTAACAGGAGAGTGCTCAGACCAACAGGAGAGTGCTCAGACCAACAGGAGAGTGCTCAGGCCAACAGGAGAGTGCTCAGACCAACAGGAGAGTGCTCAGGCCAACAGGAGAGTGCTCAGACTAACAGGAGAGTGCTCAGACTAACAGGAGAGTGCTCAGACCAACACGAGAGTGCTCAGACTAGCAGGAGAGTGCTCAGACTAACAGGAGAGTGCTCAGACCAACAGGAGAGTGCTCAGACTAACAGGAGAGTGCTCAGACCAACAGGAGAGTGCTCAAACTAACAGGAGAGTGCTCAGACTAACAGGAGAGTGCTCAGACTAACAGGAGAGTGCTCAGACTATCAGGAGAGTGCTCAGACTAACAGGAGAGTGCTCAGACTAACAGGAGAGTGCTCAGACTAACAGGAGAGTGCTCAGACTAACAGGAGAGTGCTCAGACTAACAGGAGAGTGCTCAGACTAACAGGAGAGTGCTCAGACCAATATAAAAGTGTTTAGACTAACAGGAGAGTGCTCAGACCAACAGGAGAGTGCTCAGACTAACAAGAGAGTACTCAGACTAACAAGAGAGTACTCAGACCAACAGGAGAGTACTCAGACTAACAAGAGAGTACTCAGACCAACAGGAGAGTACTCAGACTAACAATATTATTACGCTCGTGATATAACGGCAGTGAATAGTTTATTGAAAAAAATCGAATTTCGCAAACAATTTTGTGAAACATTCAACAGTGAATTCGGCTGGGCAGCAGCTGGCTACATATAGATCTCGCCTTGATCCTCGTCGCAAGGCTCTGTCGGCGTCAACGGAGGGCCCTCGACATCGTAGTCGTCTTGGGACAGAGCAAGGCTTTGAATTGCAGCCTCGTATCTGGACTGGTCGGCAGCCGAACTGAATTGTTTGTCTCTGTCAACCTCTTCGGGTAGGATGTAGCCAACTGAAGTGGCGGTGGGTGACAGGAAGTGATTGGGTGATGGGGAGTGAGTGGGTGATGGAGAGTGAGTGGGTGATTGGGAGTGAGTGGGTGATGGAGAGTGAGTGGGTGATGGCGAGTGAGTGGGTGATGGAGAGTGAGTGGGTGATGGGGAGTGAGTGGGTGATGGAGAGTGAGTGGGTGATGGGGAGTGAGTGGGTGATGGGGAGTGAGTGGGTGACGGGGAGTGAGTGGGTGACGGGGAGTGATTGGGTGATGGGGAGTGAGTGGGTGATGGAAAGTGAGTGGGTGATTGGGAGTGAGTGGGTGATGGAGAGTGAGTGGGTGATGGAGAGTGAGTGGGTGATGGGGAGTGAGTGGGTGATGGGGAGTGAGTGGGTGATGGGGAGTGAGTGGGTGACGGGGAGTGAGTGGGTGACGGGGAGTGAGTGGGTGATGGGGAGTGAGTGGGTGATGGGAAGTGAGTGGGTGATGGGGAGTGAGTGGGTGATGGAGAGTAAGTGGGTGATGGGGAGTGAGTGGGTGATGGAGAGTGAGTGGGTGACGGGGAGTGAGTGGGTGACGGGGAGTGAGTGGGTGATGGAGAGTGAGTGGGTGATGGGGAGTGAGTGGGTGACGGGGAGTGAGTGGGTGACGGGGAGTGAGTGGGTGACGGGGAGTGAGTGGGTGATGGGGAGTGAGTGGGTGACGGGGAGTGAGTGGGTGACGGGGAGTGAGTGGGTGATGGAGAGTGAGTGGGTGATGGGGAGTGAGTGGGTGATGGAGAGTGAGTGGGTGATGGGGAGTTAGTGGGTGATGGAGAGTGAGTGGGTGATGGAGAGTAAGTGGGTGATGGGGAGTGAGTGGGTGATGGAGAGTGAGTGGGTGACGGGGAGTGAGTGGGTGACGGGGAGTGAGTGGGTGATGGTTAGTGAGTGGGTGACGGGGAGTGAGTGGGTGACGGGGAGTGAGTGGGTGATGGAGAGTGAGTGGGTGATGGGGAGTGAGTGGGTGATGGAGAGTGAGTGGGTGATGGGGAGTGAGTGGGTGATGGGGAGTGAGTGGGTGATGGAGAGTGAGTGGGTGACGGGGAGTGAGTGGGTGACGGGGAGTGAGTGGGTGATGGAGAGTGAGTGGGTGACGGGGAGTGAGTGGGTGACGGGGAGTGAGTGGGTGATGGGGAGTGAGTGGGTGACGGGGAGTGAGTGGGTGATGGGGAGTGAGTGGGTGACGGGGAGTGAGTGGGTGACGGGGAGTGAGTAGGTGATGGGGAGTGAGTGGGTGATGGGGAGTGAGTGGGTGACGGGGAGTGAGTCGGTGACGGGGAGTGAGTGGGTGATGGGGAGTGAGTGGGTGATGGGGAGTGAGTGGGTGATGGAGAGTGAGTGGGTGATGGGGAGTGAGTGGGTGACGGGGAGTGAGTGGGTGATGGGGAGTGAGTGGGTGATGGAGAGTGAGTGGGTGATGGGGAGTGAGATGGGGAGTGAGTGGGTGATGGGGAGTGAGTGGGTGATGGGGAGTGAGATGGGGAGTGAGTGGGTGATGGGGAGTGAGTGGGTGATGGGGAGTGAGTGGGTGACGGGAACTAAGTCGAATAGAAAACACAGGATTTCAGGGGCATTCAATACTAAATCCATAATCCCAACTTAGATGACCCGAGGGCCACCGCAGGTTGCAATCCAAATCTGAAACTTATTTCACTGTTTTAAAATTTGAGCCCAGCAATTCTAGCGGACACCACAGTGCCAGCATTGTAGGAACTCACAGAGGTCAGTGCCGGGCAGCCAGGCCAGCAGTTTCTCGCAGCGATTATCAGCATTGAAGTACAGCTTCCACACCTCGATCTTCTCCCCAGCGGTGGGGCTGAGCCACACCGAGCGGGATTTGCCTTTGATTTTCATTTTCCGTTTAGAGGAATCGGAGATCAGGGACTCCTTGGTTTGCTTGAGCTGCTTGGCAATTGAGGTGCAGTCAGCGGCGAATACCCGCGCAACCAGGTGCGTGGCCTGCGTGATCTGGTGAGTGATGAGGATACGTGAGATTCTGGGACCTCATGATAATGATTGATGGGGATTCTGGAATACTCTGGGATCTCGCGATGATGATTGAAGAGGATTCCGGGAGATTCTGTTATTTCAATGATAATGATTGATGGAGATTCTGGAATACTCTGGGATCTCATGATAATGATTGATGAGGATTCCGGGAGATTCTGGGATCTCGCGATGATGATTGAAGAGGATTCCGGGAGATTCTGTTATTTCAATGATAATGATTGATGGAGACTGGGAGATTTTGAGCAGTGAACGCGTTGACAGAGTAGTCAAATAGTGTGAGCAAAAAAAGCCAACAGACCCCAAAAGTTGGCCTCAAGCTTTCCGGAACGCAGTCTGGGAACAGAACAGCAGCCGGCTCTGGCTGCTGAGACTGAAGCATGTTTTTTGAAGCTGACCCGCCATCCTGGCCAGCCCTGTTTCGAATCCTTGAAAACGGATTCCTGCAAATTCGATAGTGTTAAGCTTCTGTTTCATTCTAATATTTCAAATTGAAAGTGGAAAACTCATATTTAGATTAAATTGGGCAGGTGTGCAACCGACAGCTCAGCCGCAGCTATTTGCGCGGCACATCTGAAGGCTGCGTACGGCTGTTGAGGTAGCCACACACACCCTCAATTATCCCAGCTAATGCTGGCACCCATTTTACAGCTGGGGTGAACTGAAGCAATGCAGAGTTAAGTGTCTTGCTCATGGACACAGATTGTTGCGAGTGGGTCGAGAATCGAACCTCCATGCTTCCAGTCGTGAGTCAGACTCTTTAACCACTAGTCATGAGTCTAACTCCACTGAATGCAATCGTAGTAGGTAAAATCTTAACGTGGTATATTGCAAAGTGGAATATACTCGTACCACTTCAATCTCGATTGTCAAAATTGACTTCAAAAATAGAAAACCGATTTACCCTGCCCTGCTATGTTTAGTCTTCGTTTCTTTCGGCTTTGTTGTCTGAGCTTCTCCTGTCTCGTCACCGGATCGCTGCGGGTGCACGATGTCGCTTTCGATGGTGTTCTCCTGGCTAGATGACGCCGTAGTCTGTCTCGGCTGCCTCTCGGCATCGCTAAACGTATCGCGATTGCTGCAGTTTTTTATCGATCAATGACTATATCGTTACATTTGAATGCATTTTCAAATAAAGTTACTTGCAGACAAGGACCATACAGGACATACATTCAGTAGTGAAAATATTTGAATTACCAGGAGTAGGATAAAGTTATCAGCTTCATCTATATTCCATCTATAACTTGGGATTTGCAACGCGCAAAAAAATCTGGCCGCTGGGTTTTAGTGCTTATATTCACTGCTATGAGGGCCAAGGTACAGGGAGTGTCCATGCTTGACGATTAGGAAACCAGAGCCACTGTACATCCAATGCAATCGTAGTAGGTAAAATCTTAGCTTGGTATATTGCTAAGTGCAATATACACTCAGCAACAGTCAAAACCGCCACCCTACCGAGAGAGGCGACTTTTCTCTCACCTCAACTGCAAGTGACGTAACTTGCGCCACGGCGTGGCTAAAGCTGGGTGAGAGTGAATTCCAGGGTGAGAGTACAAAAGGGACTGGGGTTGGGGTTGGGGTGCAACAGTACACGTGACAATGGTCAGGCATATGACAGACGCTGAACGATGGCGCGCTGTTGGCATGCTAGAAGCTGGTGCATCCATCAGCGCAGTTGCTCGCCAATTTGGCCGATCAGGTTCAACAATTCGAGCGCTGTTAACGAAGTCCCAAGAGACTGGTAGTGTTCAGCACGCAGCCATAGGCAGCCAGCGCCATGATCACCGCGGCTCAACAGCCAGGGCAAATCGACGTCTGCTGCGGATTGTCAGGCGAACTCCGACCGCGCCAGCCACCCTGCTCCGTCTGATGTGGGGTGAAAGAAGCAGATGGGGCAACATCTAATCTGCTAAGTAAAGTGCATCCCTGATTGCCCTCTCCTGCATTCACTCTCACCCAGCTTTAGCCACGCCGTGGCGCAAGTTACGTCACTTGCAGTTGAGGTGAGAGAGAAGTCGCCTCTTTCGGTAGGGTGGCGGTTTTGACTGTTGCTGAGTGTACTATTTCAATCTTGACTTTCAAAATTGACTTAAAAAATAGAATTGATTCAGCGTTACGTCAGGTTGATATCGACTCTCAATTATTTTAATGGGTGTCACCACAGAAACACATATCGACTACTTTATACTCCCCAAAAATTTAACCAACATCTGAAAAGATGCGCTTGCCATAAAACTCATTTCACATCATTCTAGGTAGGCGATGCAAACACACAGGAGCCTATATAGGAAACATAGTGACATTTTGCCTGCGCAGATGGAAGGTGCGTACAATGGCTGTACGATTAACAAACAATAATTCGCTTACCCAGCATCGGCATCTGAGCTGCTATTCTGCGCAGCAGCTGCCCCAGCCGACAGCTGATGGCTATCAGTTGCACATTCCTCAGGCATTTCTAATGTTGGCGTTGTTGGCTCTGCTGGCTCAAAGAATTCGCTACCAATGGATTGCCGGCTCTTGCCTGGCTTGAATATCCTGTTTGCAGCGCCCAGTATGCTGAGTGCGAAGGGCGGGGGGGGGTTTGGTTGCAAGATAATTTCACGTTAGACATAGGCAGCGGCTGATACAGTAGTGTTACAGTTAGACGCGAATTTTCGAAACAATCGCTTCCTTTAGGCAGGATAGCAGCATAAGGGCAAGGCGCAGGCGTGTTTTATAAAGTAGCAAAGCACAATTCAGCAAATTTTGCATGCACTTACTGCAGTTATTAATTCGAAATAAATTTATTGGAATGCGCGGTACGATGGGAATAATCTATCATGCTGTCATGCGACGCCTAACGAATTTAGCATGTCACATACACAGCCATACATTGAAAGTTAAACTACTGAATGAAAATGTCCGATACATTATAATTGTTTACAAAGATTAAAGGCCTCTTACGCTCGTTTCTGAAACAAATGAATACAAGTTGCATGATTGAATCAAAATTTCAACCACAATTTCAATAAATTTCAATAGTACTCATACACAGGCTGATCTATCAAAAGCTTAATGTATGCATGTTTCCACATAGTCGTGTTTTAATCTTGCATTTATAAAAAAACCAAACTAGTAAGCACTTTTAATAGAAAAATCACAATACTCTTCGGTAAATTCGCAAAACTTACGGAATCCTTAAATGAATTTTTAAGCGACTTAACGTAAGACGTGTCCTCGCTAATTTGCTTTGCTGGAGCTCCCAGTTCCAGTGATACACTGACGTCCGCCTGTCCAGCCACAGTGGCCACCGAGATATTGGCTCGCGCAATTCTATACACAACTTTGTTAATCTCTATCGTGAACGACGGTGCTGCCACGCCTGGTTGGGACAGCTGAGGCGACAGCGGTGGTGGCTGCGAGCCAGCAGTGGCCGTTGCAGGGGCCGCAGGTGCCTCGGACGCTAAGCTTGCAGCATCCTCTGTCGGCTCTGTCCCCGGCTCGTTGAGGTACAGATTTCGGTCGGCCGCATCGACAGCTTGCGGATTGACCGGCTCGCGGCTTGGCGGAGTGGGCGGTCGGTCGTCTTCGACGTGAATTCTGGGTGGCTCGAAGTGCTTTTGCTGCTGTTGCATGTCTGAGCGCTGTTAGTTGAGGGCTTCTTTGATATCTAGTTGATAGATTCCACGACTGGGTAATGATAGACGCCGGCTTTTATCTGCTTCGTGAAGTTGTTTATTGTACAATCCACTCAAATTTAGCAGCAAATTTAAGTCATGACAGCCAATAAAGTTTGCTTCAACGGATTAAATGCTAGCCATGAAATACTACTAACTATATGCATGCATTAGTAGCTTACACTCGAATATCATCATCCGAATCCAATACAATATTGCGGACCATTTACTCAGCTTTCAGCCTAGACATTAGACACTACTCTTAGTTACGGGGCGGATAGAGACCTGAATTCCAAAGTTCAGCTCTGCCAATTCGGGACACGCCAAGCCAAGGCTTGCCATACCAGCAACTCCTGAAGACGCACCAGAGCCACTATGCAAGCACATTATTCTAGGAAAAATTTTGCGTTAAGATGGGGGATTTGTGCTGTTAACATGGCTCAGACAAATACGAGTTACGTAACAGTACACTTCTGATTTACTATTCCCAAGTGTTGTGAAGTGAAAGGTGTAGTAGTAAAAGGGCACCCCGTCCTATACTTGTACCAGTAGTAGGGGTTAGTTCAACTCTGACGCACTTGCACGGGAGAGATAGGCGGCAATGTTAAAGGATAGGCCGCTATGTGGCGCAACACCACAGTAGCCTATAGGTCTAGCTAGGGGAGAGATAAGGGGCGGAGGGGGGTAGGGGTGCACAGGTACCAAAGCTATAATTGTCTAGCGTGTAAATAAATGGCTGGCCTTTACTGAACACTTAGAAAAAAGGAAAGGGGCCTTTGATTATCCAATTCTGATGCACTTGCTTACAGAGAGCGGGGTTTAATAAATAAGGAATTATTCTATTGTATGAGAGCACTTCAATTCGTAAATATGTTTGAATTTGTTTGTATTATTGAATCTTGTATATGATTACATACATGTAGCTCTAAGTAATTTGATAAAACTGGCATAAAAATGCTTTAAATTTGAGTCCCCTTACAATGGAAAATTGAATACAGTGTTTATGAGCCTGTGTTTGTGGTTAATTACGAGCGTAGGTTTAAAACTTGTGTGTATCTAGACTTGTTTTTGAGGGCAAAACTTTATGGCGAATGGGGCGGGGAAGCGTTGCTTTCTAGTAATTACCGGGGGTCCGTTTATGACTCGGGGTTAAAATGGACACCAACGTATGATAATTTAATGAAAATAGTGGGTATAGTTATCAGTGTTGTTATAGTATGAGAGAAATGTGCTCTCTTCTCGGAGAAAGGGGCGAAAAAGTCCAAGAGCTCTCGTCATCGAGGACATCAGCTGCTGCCCGGTACTGAAAAAGCAGCCCGTTCATTTCGGCGGTTTGTTAGGGCCGCGGCAAGCCGACATAAGGCTCAGCTGGATGCTGCTAAGCAATTACGCTCCAACTTGCTAAGCCAGGTAATTAATGGCCGGCGTCATTCACCCGGCAAGTGTAGACAGAGGTGGCAGGACAGCATCAACTCAGATGACGACTTTGAACTAATCCCAGGAGAAGCAATGCACAGCCAGGAGGAAGCGGAAAAAGCATGAGTTGAAGCCATTGCATTTCCTATCCGTCAGGTGCCGTCAATTCGAGGAAAGCAAATGCTTCAACCCGATAGCCCTATGATTTTTGAAGAAGGCGACCACATTGAGCCTGATGAAATCTCATTTTTCTCTGCTGCTGCTGCTGCTGCTGCTTTGCTTTGCTTTGCTTTGCAGGGGCAAGGGCGCCACGGCGGTGCTAAAAAACACCGCCGAGCCAGCGCCACCGAACCCAGGGGATCGGCCGTCAAGATGCTGAGATCAGCTTCAATCTCACTGCCTAGACATATCGAGCGGGCTTGGCGGAGGGCCGGGCAGCTGAGCCAGTGCGCCAGGTCTTCCTCCTCGAAGCTGCACCGGGCTGGCCGCACATGCATATTGATTTTCACGGATGGTTCGATTGATAAGGGAGGCAAAGGAGGGGGAAGCGTGGTGGTGACGAAGTACGATAACGGCGCGGTGGTCGAGAGGCAAATGGTGGCCGGCGGACAGCTCGCGTCCTCGATGCAGGCGGAGCTGTACGCGTTGAAAGAGGCAATCAGGTGGCTGGCGATTAACAACAACTGGCACAAAGCTGTGATTGCGACACACAGCAAAAGCGGGATCCAAGCTATAAAAAAGACCAGCAGGAACCCGATCGTCTGCAGCATTAGAAAAGCGCTGAGCGAGATGGAAGGGCGGGAGATGGTGATGCTGTGGATACCGAGCCACTGCGGGATCGTAGGGAACGAAGTGGCGGACGAATGGGCTAATCGGGCGGTCAGGGAAGTGAGCAATGAATGAATTGGAGTCATGGCGAGCACGATGGCGAAGATGGCGAGGAGGCGGAGTAGAAGGAAGGTGTGGAGGCACGAGAGGATGAGGGCGACGTACGGCGGCTCGGAGGGACCAAGGAAAGAACCGGAGTTCACGAGCAGGAAGGAGGAGGTTAGTTTTAGAAGATGGCATACGGGACACTCGCTGGAGCTGGCAGCGTTTAGAAAGAGAATCGGGCTGCAGCAGAATGGAAATTGCAGGCAGTGTGGCATGGAGGAGGAGACCATCGAGCACGTGGTGGCCTGCCCGGTTCTGGACAGCTGCTGGAGGGGATGGAGGAGCGGAGTTCTGAGTGAGGTTTGCATGAAGGCAGAGGAAGCGCTGAAGATGTGGGAGTGGTGGAAGAGGAAACCACCGGAAAGCAGCTAGACATCTACAACAACAACAACAACCTGCTGCTGCTGCTGCTGACCCCCTGGCTGGTGCCACATCTGCTGCTGCTGACGCCCTCGCTGATGGCACCTCTGATGCTGTTCCAGCTTTTACTGTTCTCAATGGTCAGGATGACCTCAACGAGCTACTCGTACTAGCGTCAATTGACTTACCAACGATGGCGCCGACGAATCTTACAGATGCAACTGATTCAAAGGCTACGGGTAATAATCATATTAATAACAATAACAATGCTACTAGCTATCTTACTTTGAACCTGGTGTTACCGCCTTTGAATGGAGCTGGCTATGTCGTGCATGTTGATGGTAATAGAATCACTTTTACTTCAATGTAATTTTCTAGCTTTCTCCTTCTCTCTGAGCAAATTCTCTCCTTCTCTCTGAGCAACACACTCAAATTTACTTTAAATGTTTGTAAACGATGTAATTTGTATTGGCTGCGATTATAACACCTTTACTTTCAGTTTCGTTAAATATACTTACCTCGCATAATAACATCTCTGTGAAAGAATTGACTTTTGCTAATTATGAATTCGTCTTTATTAAATTTAAATTTGCAGTTTTGAAGTTACTGTTCCAATTTTTGTTTCCATGGCTGAAAGATTGTTAGCAGTTCAGGCTATTTTGAAAGTAGTGCTTTTCGTCGAAGGGAATCATTTTAGTTTACAATGAGACATTTTAATTAATCGCTAGATTTATTCAAATATCTCATTACTGCATATTTCGCGTTCCAAAATTTCAGTTAATGCAAGGCAATGATCTTGCGGACTATTCAGAGTCCGATAAGATACGGTCTGAATCTGAAACCTCATCTGAGACGACGGAAAGTGATTGGTCGGAGACGACTAACACTGATTGGTCAGAATTAAGTAGCTCTGATTGGACCGAATCAACTGACTCTGCAGACAATAATCTATCTGTAGTAAGCTGACTGTCATTGTCTACATCGACGATCTGCTCAAGCACTTGGAAGGTCTCCAAGGGATTATCGTTTCCGGATTTGCCGACGACCTGGCTACTTGGACCACCTGCGAGTCTACCTCGGAGGCCGCTGAGCAGCAGAGGAGGGCAGCGGACACCATTCAGAGGTGGAGTCGTTTGTGGCTCCTGCCCCTGGCCGGCAGCAAATGCACGCTCTTCAGTTGCAGCCCCAGAGGCCAAACGATGGACAGCAGCGGTATCACCATCAATGATGTTGAGCTAAAGTGGTGCAAGTACCCCAAATTCCTCGGTCTCA
Source organism: Macrostomum lignano (assembly GCA_002269645.1). Taxonomy (NCBI): domain Eukaryota; kingdom Metazoa; phylum Platyhelminthes; family Macrostomidae; genus Macrostomum; species Macrostomum lignano. The sequence continues at coordinate 1,458,321 of NIVC01000038.1, forward strand.
CCTTCGACCCGCAGCTAAAGTTTCACCGGCACGCAGAATCCGTGATAGCCAGCGCCAGGAGGAAGATGAACTTGCTCAGACGCGTCGCCGGCACAGACTGGGGCTGGAGTAGCCAACTGCTCAGGCAAACGTATAAGGCAATAATCGAAAGTGGCTTGCTCTACGGCGCCTCGGCGTGGACCCCCTGAATCACCAAAGAGACCTGGCGCCAGATGGAGGTCACGCAGAGAATGGCCGCTCGTATCATAACCGGATTGATGGCCACCACACCGACGGATGCGCTCGAGGCTGAAAGCGGCCTTGTGCCGATTGAGGACCTCTGCCACGCGCGGTGGGCCATCATGTACGACAGGCTTCTCAGGAAAGATAAGGACTCGCTCAGAGGCAAGCTCTTCCGGAAAGTTCAAGTTAACAGGTGTAAAAGAAAAGGCTGGAGGCATCAGGCTGCGGATATCTTCAATATGAGCGGATTGTCCGACGCGGTCCTCGAGGATGCCATTGCTGAGGCCCCTTGGGCAGACAGCTGCAAGAACAGGGCCTTCATCTCTGGCTCCAGAGCGTCTACCGACTGCGAAAACAGGACCAAGGGCCTGGAAGTCATCGAGAAGCTTGGACACCTTGACTGGCTCATTTACTCTGACGGCTCGGTCAAGGACAATAAGCGGGGCCGGCGGCATCGTGGTCTGCACACCCAGCGTGGACGATGTCGAGGGTGTCCAGCAGATCGTGGACAGAGCCAGAGCTGCGGCGGGGAAGCCATGCTCGTCAACGCAGGCGGAGCTTAGGGCGGCCTGCCTGGGGCTCGACTGGCTGGACGCGCGGAGGGACTGGACCAGCGCCGCCATCATTTGCGACAGCCAAAGCTGCGTCCGGCTGCTGCAAGGGACCAGCAGACACCCGACGGCCATTTCGGCCAGATTGTGCATGAGGGCGCTCGAGGCCAGGGGCCAGCACGTGAAGGTTGCATGGACACCGGCGCACTGCGGGCTGACCGGTAACGAGCTGGCAGACGAGGAAGCGGGCAGAGCGTGGGCTGAGGCCAGTGCCGAGGAGCAGGAGGCATGCAAGAGACCGTCGACCATAAGCAAAGCCTGGATCAACAGACATGTTGCAAAGGACAGGAAAAGAACGCACCCTCGGTCGGTCACGGTCTACAGCACCACAGGACCGGCGAAGCAGCCAAGGTACAGCATCCGAGAAGAGGCCACCAGCTTCAGGAGGCTCCGCACCGGCCACTCTTTAGAGCTCGCCAGCTATGCGAAGCGCATCGGAAAAAATGAGGACAGCAGCTGCCAGGACTGCGGATCGCAAGAGGAAAATGTCGAACATCTGATGGACTGCCCGGCGACCTGGAGGAAGAGAGAAGAGATGGACATCAGGGAGCTGGCGGATCTGAACACCAAGGCCGAGAGGGCGCTTGACTTCTGGCGGTGGATGCGTGGCAGAAAGATCGAGAGGATGTAGTCCATGGGCTTTACACACACACACACACACACACACACACACACACACACACGTAGCAGCAGCAGCAGCAGCAGCAGCAGCAATATGAATATGTGCTAGCTACCGCACGACCAGGAGTTGCTGGCGCCACCGTGCCTTGCAGCTCATGGCCAGTATGCCGGGATACCTGGACAGCCGGGAACCTCTGCCGGCGCTCCCCCTCTGCCCCTGGCAACGACCGCCAGCCACGCGCACGATCCGCTGCAACCTCACCGCGCCCGCTGGCGAGGCCGAGGAGACCGAAGAGCTCTCGACCGAGGTCGCTGCTAAGGAAACACTTTGGAGGCGCGCCCCGAAGGCCACCCGCAATTGCGCAGCCGATCTAGTGCTCTACACGGATGGCTCGGCCACTGACGGCTGCGCCCGCGGTGGTGCGGCCTGCGTGGTCACCAGCGGCGACCCGGCCGACCCCGAGATGGTCACGACGATCTCAGCCACCGGCTCGCCGCACACCTGCAGTTTCGATGAAGAGAGACGGTCTCTACAGCTCGCTACTAACTGGCTCCGCAACCAGCAATTCACAGGACGGGTCCTCATCTGCACGGACAGCCGCGCCCTCCTCATGGCTCTCCTGAGCGACAGGCCCCGTTGCTCGCTGCTCGACCTGGACTGCCAAGCTGCCGCCCTGGTGCTTCAATGGGTCCTGGCACACTGCGGCATCCCCGGGAACGAGCTGTCCGATGAGGCTGCCAAGCAGGCGGCCGCTGCTGATTCCGCCCCGGCACCCATCTCCTACCACAGCGCGTTGGCGACGATCAAGCGGCACTTCGGAGACCCGCCACTCACGCACGCACGCACCGCCGCGGTTTACAGGGCCCTCAACAGGGACCGCGACCGCGCCGAGCTGCGTAGCCGACAAGACGCGGTGCTATTGACGAGGCTCCGCTCGGGACACTGCAGTTTTCTCCGCGCCTACTGCAACGTCGTCAACCCCGCCGCCGACCCGACCTGCCCGCGCTACCAAGACGGTCCGGAGGACCTGGAGCACTGGCTCAGCTGTCCGGCCCTCCGGCCCACCAGGCTCTCTATTTTCGACGAGGACGAGTTGGGCCTTTCGGTTCTGACCGCCGCCCCTGCGACGTCAGTGGCGCTTGCGAGGCGCAGCCTCCTCTGACTGGCCTCGGCGCCTGTGCCCCAACAAAACAAAACAAAAAACAAAGCAGCAGCAGCAACAGCAAGATCAAACATCAGGTTCTCGGCTGCTCGCAGAAAATCTTCCAGCAGCTGCCGGATTCACTGTTGTTGCAAAGAGCGATATGAAAGGACCGCCTTTAAAAGACGAAGGAGTCGTCAAGCTCGACTCAGATCCGAACAAGTGCATAGAAGGTTTCTTTGCGAAATTGACAAAGCCGCCCGTGAAATCTACAATTGGAACAGAAGATACAGCTACCAAAAGGTTCATTTGAGTCATGATGATCGCCATGCATTCGAGATTGCTACAGAGTGCCACTACTGCAAGCAGAGCTTCTGAAACTCAATAGACAAGCATCTAGACCATGATCATCTTACTGGACTCTTTAAAGGTGCTTCCTGTGCCCGATGCAACATGTCGGCTCAGCTACGGAGGCACTTTCTACCAGTGTTTTTGCACAATTTAAAAAATTACGACGCACTTAGTTTTTTCTACCGCTCTTGATCGAATACAGGACTGGAGCATCAATGTCGTGCCACAAACATCTGAGAGGTATCTTACGATGCGAGCTGAGTTTCCAGTCGCTGAGATTGTTACGCAGAGTGGCAAGAAAAGGGTACTGAATTTCACCATCCAGTTTGTTGATACGTACCAGTTTATACGTACCATTAGAGGAATTACCTTTGTTAATTATCATTGCGCACGTTTGACCGAAGCTACTTCCTCCAACGAAACTTTTGCAGCAGCAGATTCGAATGTTCCGACCACTGAATCTCTTGTTCCAATTGACATCAACAATTTGTACGTACATGCGCTATCAATGAGACTTCCAGTGGACTCATTTGAATGGGTGTCTAATGAAGAGCTCGAGCGATGGAATGAAATGACAATTCTTCAGTCGAGAGATGACGACGAATTCGCTTATCTATTGGAGCTGGATCTCGAATATCCAGAAATAATTCACGATGAAACCAAAGAGCTGCCTTGCACCAGAAAAGTCCACTCCAGAATTCGAAGACTTTCCAGACTTTATGAAAGAACTGTGGTTCACGTTGCATGCTCATCAAACGTATTGTAGTGACTGGCTGCTAACTGGCTATTCAGCAGCATTCATTAGCTTTCCCTAAGAGTGCTGTGATCCGCTGCACAGTTGCTCAGTCCACCTCATCAAGTGAGAGAGTTACCCTGTGCTGGGCCTAAGTGTTTACTGTCCGATGACTCATCGCCTGAGCAGGCGTGGGCAGCCACACTCAATGTCTTCCCACTCGCGCTGAGGAGGCGTAGCAGGATGACTCATCACCTGCACGGAGTGTAATGGCTGCCTAGAGGGAGTAAACAGGATGACTTGCCTCATCCGCCCAAGTTCTATTTTTAGCACAGAATAAGCGCGTGACTGTGCACACACACACACTGTACGTGGCCACTGACCTTGAGTCACGCCACTGCTGCATGACAGGGTTGCCTTATTTGGAAGTTGGCCTTGGATCACGCGTCGCTCGCATGATTCTGAGGACCAAATAAGGAAGTTTCACGCGCTCACCACATGAAACTCACGTGACTTTTGGGGGTCCGCTCGGCTATAAATACGGAGCATCTGGGAGCTTTTTTCTCCAGATCGCGTCGCAGCGCATCCTGCGTCGTCTCGCGAAGCTTCATGGCTAACTCTTGAAGCCTCCTCCGAGCTCTTCTCTCTCATTTCAGGTTTTTCAGGTTCGAGCAGCATCTACTAGGAACGATCGACTGTCGAGACATTTTTCAGATTTGCCTTTGCTTTGGTCACTATGCTTTGTTGAAATCGAACAGCTCGAAGCGTCCACGTCAGGTTCCTACACTAGCGAGCGACGTTATTTATTATGACATTTGTCAGTTTATTGAAAGTGAACTAAATTTTCTTTGTAAAGAAAAATCTAAACTATGAGTACCTTGATCAAGCTACGTTCTAAATATTTTTACAATGCTTATTTCAGAGTTCGCATACTTATTTTCAATCGGGCAATAAATTAGCCTTTCCATGCCTCAACCATTTTTAATGTTTTTACTGTCAGTGTTGCTTCACTTTTCCTGGCTTTGAAAAGCTCCTCAAGTCGCTTAACTACATGTAGCCTACTGTTAGATATCTTAGGCTCTCTAAACTAATCCAAAAGTGTGTGCACTTTTTTCAATTTGCTTAATTTGATAAGAATGTGGCCATTATGGCTATTCACCTTTTGCAGTATCTAGTTGAGTAGCTATACTGTCGCAGTTCTTGAATTACGTGTTTTTGTTTCTTTTATAAATCTTGCTTTGCATTTTACTCTACTGTGCTGCCCTTTATAAATTATCGGACTAACTTTTCATGTACCTTACTTTCCGATACTCATTTTATTTTGACCATGTTTATATTGCTTCTTACATGTACTTTCATTTCTATGTAGTTTTTGTTTTACATAATGGTCTTACTATCGTAAAGCGTGTCATTTAAAAAAAATAAACCGTGAAACGAACTTCAGTCCTGGTGTGACGCGACCCTTCTTGTTCGGTGCTGACGGCTATGCACTTATCAATAAATGAGTCTACGTAGCAAGAAAGTTTAGAATTTTAACTTCGACTGATTGTATTTAACCGTATTATATTATTTATTTGAAGACAGGAGTTAACTGTTGCTGTTAAATTATTGGTAGTAAGTACTAAGTATGGCGAATAGGCACAACGCGGCGGACAAACCAACAGCACACACGAGCCCAGCGAGACACGAAACACTAGAGAACAAAAATGCGATATAACCCACTTTTAAATAATGCAATACCCGTATTTCTATGAATGATACAGTAAAACAAATTTCATGTATAAATATAGAATAAATTTAAGATTCGTTTAATAAATAGTAGCTAGAGTAATAATATAATACTAAAAATGCATTAATAACACTAGAATATTTTCAGAAATAAATATCAACATCGTTACACTCGCCTCTCCTCAAAAAAGCAATACAGCTACTTACAGTAGTATCGAAGCACATGACCAAAATTTAATGACGATATAAACTTATATATTGGCTATCGACGGAATTTTAATTATAGGCTCAATTGGCCCGGAAAGTTGGCAACAGCAAATCGACACCGTTGGCAAAAATCGACACCATTGGCAAAAATCGAACACATTGGCAAAAATCGAACACATTGGCAAAAATCGAACACATTGGCAAAAATCGAACACATTGGCAAAATCGAACACATTGGCAAAATCGAACACATTGGCAAAATCGAACACATTGGCAAAAATTGAGCACATTGGCAAAAATTGAGCACATTGGCAAAAATCAAACACATTGGCAAAAATCGTACACATTGGCAAAATCGAAGCAATATTCGAACAACGAACGATCAATAGCTGGTATACCTGTAATAATATTCAATAATCAATATTTTTTTGTATTTTTTAAAAATATTTTAGAACAACTGTCAAAAGGAAATATAAAATGCAAACGGCCAATAGAGTTAAATACACGGCAGCAACTGTAATTCAACGGTGGCAAATTCAAAAGACCGGCGGCAAATTCGACTGTCTCGGCAGCGCGGCGACAGCTTCGCCGACACAGACTGCAGCCCAACGGCCACAGTCAGACTGAACTCCTATCTAACTAAGCCATTTCTAGACAAACCTAACTAGGATCAAAAAACCCAATCCGAGGATTAAGGGCTATGATCACGGCAATAAACTAGACTAACCTACGATAAATTTAAGATGACATTTGACAATTGAATAACGGAACCCTAACCGGCGCACAGAGAACACAGGCACACAGCACACGACACGCCAAAATCCCTACTCCCCGCTACCTTTACCAAAAAGATTAGCCAGCAAGGAACGAAACCTGATGGGCGGTCTAATTGCGCGCCCAGACCTTGTGGTTGTGACAGCTGGCTGTTCTTGAGTGGCTTGCTCGTGCTGTTCTGAAACTTTCTGTTCTTGTGCTACTGGTGCCTCAGGTTGTGGTTGCTCTGTCGCTTGTGCTTCAGTTCTGACTTTTTCTGGCAAATTTTCTGCAGGTTCCGTGTGTGGCTGCACGGTGTGTTCTGTGACTGGCTCAATGGCTTGCTCTGTGATTGGCTCAGTGCTTTGCTCTGTGATTGGCTCAGCAACATGTTCTGTGATTGGCTGAGTGATCTGTTCTGTGATTGGCTCTGTTGCCGAATCTGCTACTGTTCCTATGGCTGGCTCCGTGTCTGGTTCAGATACCGACTGAGCACTCTGATGCTGGATGGAGTGCTGACTCGGAGGAGGAACGGTCTGCTGCTCACCCGGACAGACTGGACCCGGATCGAATCCTGACACCCAATCAGAGCAGTCAGAACTACAGCTCAGCTGCCTAGAGTCTTCATCACCCTGTCCTAACCTCGAGGAATGAGGCATCCTCGCAACCAATTCTAATCCAAACCTGTCGGCGACATCCTGATAACTAGACTGGCGAATGCACCTTTTCATACGATCTACATTGTAAATCTTGTGGCTCGGATTCGGAGTTTTAAACTGATTCTCACACGCTAACTCAGGAACTAACCGATAATTTCTCTCTGAAATTTTCTGCGCGACCTTGTACGGCCCAAGCCAGACCGAAGGATCGAGGCCCTTGTGGTCGGGGTTTAACACCCACACGAGCTCTCCTACCTCAAAACTAGATTTAAACACTGACCGATCGTAGTACCTCTTCTGTCTAGACTGCGCCTTCTTCCTAAAAGCTCTGGCGGTGGCAGAGGCTTCAACTAGAGTTCGGTGGAGCAGGTGTGCATAACTGGCTGGGTCATAGCGCTCATGCCTAGGTGGGTTGTACATCAAATCTAGCGGCATCTGGAATTCCCGGCCTAAGAAAAGCTTGGCAGGCGTCATGCCGGTGGAATCGGATTCTAATGACCTAACGCTCATCCCTGCGCATCTCGCGGCAAAAGGCCAGGTCACATGCCTTTCAGCAGTGACTGCACGGACTTGACTTTTGATGGTTTGAATCGTACGCTCCACTTTGCCATTGGCCTGAGGGCGACGGGCAGTAATTCTAACAGTGTCAATTTCTAACAAGCGGGTTAACTCGGCTACAATGCTATTGATAAACGCTGTCCCATTGTCCGAGACCAATTGCTCCATTGTGCCGTAGCGAGCAATCCACTCCGTCAGGATCGCTGCTGCGGTTGTCTCAGCAGTTACGTCTCTCACAGGAATGATTTCTAAGAATCCAGAAAATCTGTCTACCATGACAAGCAGATATCTGAATCCATCCTGTTCCGGAAATGGCCCACAATGGTCTACATGGACAACCTGATTCGGATATCCCGCTAGAGTTGGCAGCATCGGTGCTTTATTCTTGCGTTTGTTTTTCTTAGTTCTGGCGCAAATCTCGCAACTGGCAACGACACTCTTGACAACTGTTTCCAGGTTGAAAATTTGGAAGTTCTTCTTTAAGATACCTAATGTCTTCTTGACTCCGGAATGGTTGATCAATCTGTGGTAAGAGGTCACTAATTCGTCTATGTTTGCACTCTCCGGAATGACAGTCAGTTTAGCGGCAGGCTTCCTTTTCTTAGCTGGTCTATTTCTAACTAGTACATTTTCTTCCACCGACAGCTCACCAAACATGGCCCATAAGGCTCTCAGCTCCCGGCTATGGCTTTGAAGCTCCTGCTTGGACAACCTTTCCTCTCTGCCCGCTACCGCGTTTCTAAGGTACACCACGTCAATATTCGATTCCTGCGCGCTGCGAATCCATTCTCTTTCTTTCTGCTCAGCTTCTTCCTCATCTTCACTCTCACTATCCGACCCAGAGTCTATGGCGGCTACATCGGATCTACCCGGGTCCTCCACTTGAACAGCATGAGCCGCAGCTGGGGACCGGGTCTCTGGTTCACTTCCAGCTGTGTCCGTGCCCGCAACAGGAGTTGGGGCGGCTAAGTGCTCGCTGCCGTGGGCTAACTCATTAACTTCAGTGAAACGCTCAGTCTGAATAGCTAAATCTACTACCGGCTTGTCCTGCGCTGGGACCGTAAATTGGGACTCAGCTTCCAGGGTCTGACTACCCGTGGAGGCGAGGGTCTGGGTGCTACTATCGACGCTGATGCGGTTGGCTTTGACTTCACTAGGCTCCGATGGCGCTACATTTTTACCCTTCTGGAACTTGGCTTTGAAATCTGGGATCAAGCTGCAGGTTGGGCAATCGAAATGGTCTGCTCTGAACTTGGGATTTCGACTGAGGATGTCTGCGTTAACGTGATCTAGACCGGCTCTGTGGTTCACTTGGAAATCGTACTCCGCTATCCTTTCTAGGGGCGTCTGGTCGACCTTAAACGTATACGGTTCCAGGGTGACCAACCACTGAGCTAGCATGCCGGTTGCGTGCTTCTTTGAGTGCAACCACTTTAAAGCAACGGCATCGGTTCGAACTAGGAACTCACGGTCTAGGAGATAGGTTCGAAATTGCTCTAGCATCAAGACCAACCCTAGAAGCTCCCTCATAGTCGCACAATAATTGCGCTGCGCACTACTAAACTTCTTCGACGCGTAGGCAATCACCTGTTCTTTACCGTTCCTGTCTAGCTGGGAAAGGACTGGGAAATGGGAAAGGACAGTTCCCTTGCTGAGAAAGGGAACTGTCGCAGTCTAGGATGAAGGTACCCGCGCTAGGACTCAAGTCTGGGTAGGTCAACACTGGCGGCTCACACAGGCTCGCCTTCAGTTCCTGAAACGCATTCTCGTGAACTTGGCGCCAGACAAATTTCTCTGAACTTTTGGCTAAGGCGTACAGAGGCGTGGCTATGATAGAAAACCTGGGGACAAACTTTCTGTAATAATTAGCAAACCCCAGAAAGGATAACAGCTGCTTTTTGTCCCTAGGGGTACACCACTGTCGCACTGCTTCCGTCTTGGTGGGGTCCGCTTCAATCCCTCTCGAGGAGACCACGAATCCCAGAAACCTAAGCCTGTCTTTGAACAATTCACATTTAGATGGCCTGATCTTCAAGTTGGCTTTCCTAAGCTGCCAGAAAACAAGCGCTAGGTGGGATATCATCTCATCGTTATTCCTAGCCTTGATGATGATGTCGTCAAGGTAAATCAGGCTGACTCGCAACAGCAGTGGTCTGAAAACCTTATGCATAAGCTTAGCAAAACTGGCTGGGGCGGTCTTTATCCCGAAGGGAACAACGGTCCAACGGAAAGTCCCCTGAGGGCAGGAAAACGCGGTGAGATCGCGGTCAGCTTCCCTGATTCCTACTTGCCAGTACGCGCTCGTCAGATCTAAGCTGCTGAATACGCTGGAGCCCGCCAAACTATCGAATGACTCTTCTATCAGCGGCACAGGAAATGAGCACGGCTTTATGTGCTTGTTTAGGGCGCGGTAGTCTACGCACAGGCGATACGTACCGTCCTTCTTTTTCACAAGCACAATTGGCGAAGACCAGTCAGAGTCACACTCCTCAACCACTCCCTGATCTAAAAGCTGGGCAATATGCTTGTCTAAGAACTCTTTCTGGGCCGGCGTTGTCCGCCTGGACGGTTGGGAAATCGGGCGGCAACTCGGGTCTTTGAGCTCGATCGTCATCTCATGCAGCGTGGTCTTGCCTAGATCTGTTTCGGACTGAGAAATTTGACTAAGGAAATAATTTAACATTTTTACGGTGGTATCCAGCTGCTTCTTAGTTAGGTTAGAGTCTAGCAAATTGAACTGGTTCATTAGCCACTTGGCTGTTCCTGGGTCTGGGTAGGGTAGTCTTGCCAGCTTGTCGTTAAGCAGATCTACCTTGTCGAAGCTGAAATCGCTTTCGTTTAGCCGGGTGCACACCACGCTCTCGTCGTCCCCTAGCTTCTTAAATGACGCTACCTCCTCACCCTTGGCAACAGTAATCTCTTCTTCACTGCTATTCAGGACCCTAACTAACACGTGGCTGGTGGGGCTGACCTGGTCTAGAGAATTAGCGACCACGATGGCCGAATCTGAATTGAACAGCCTCGCGCTGACAACCCCATGGGCGTTGCTCTCGGCGTCTATGGCTCTAGCTGGGACCAGGGCTTCTGAGCGCGGCGGCAGGACCGTGTCGCAAGCGGCGACCACACGGTTCACGCTACAGATGTCACTAGATCCCCGCAGGGTTGGGACATTCTCCCCTGCGCAAGTCACACGGTCACAGGCCATGTCCATGACAATTTGGAAACTGCTGCAGAAATCCAGTCCTAAAAGCGTCTCACTCAGGGAGCCATCGATAACTAGGAAAATATGCTGCTTCTTCAGTTTGCCTAAGCTCAACTCACACTCGAGCTTTCCCAGGATTTCTGAGCTGGCTCCGTTGAACCCAGTCGCAGTTCGCTGGATTTGGGCGGGGGTGAAGACATTATTGATGGGATCCGCCTCTACTAGCCTGTCTCTTATCTTGGGGCAAATCAGCGATGCATTGGCTCCAGGATCCAAAAGGGCCACGGTCTTCGTCTCTCCGACCTCAATCTGAACATAAAATCCCGCCTTGTAGTGGGGCAGGTCGGAAGAGGCCTCCGCACACTTGGGGTCTACCGAATCTGCAGTCACGCTGATGGCCCGGTCCCTGGTCTTTCCAGCTTCAGCAACTCGGCCGAAGGTCACATGGGTGCCCACTAGCTGGTGGTTTAAGGCCAGGTCCATCAGGGGCTGCACTAGCTGGGACAGGTGCACGAAAACTGAGTCTCCGATTTGGGAGGACCGGACGAACCCGTAGGAATCCTTCCAGTGGGTCACTACCCCCCTCTCTCTGGGCGGTCTCGGGCTCGACTTCCCTCTGTCCTTTGGGTCGACGAACGGCTGCGGAGCCCTGAACTTCGAAGGTGGCGCACTGGCACCCGGCTCTCTGGGATAGGGACACTCTGCGATCAGATGGTCTGTCTCCCCACACCTAAAGCACTTCGGTGGCCTACGGTTCTTGTGATTATAGTTACTGGAGTTCAGGACATGCTGCGGTGGCTGAAAACTCTGGGCTCCAGGGTGTCTATTGTCGTTTACTGTCGTTTGCTGCTGACTTGACTGTTTCCTTTCAAGCTCCTTGATCCTTGCCTTCAGGGCTTGGATCTCGTCTGACTCAACACTACGGACTTTCGGCGGTTCTGCTAATTTGAGTAATTGCCTAGTTTGGGCGGCGTCTCGTGCCCTGTTTAAAAGTCTTTCGAGAGACGGCCTTGGCTTCTCTTGCAGCAAATTGATTAACTTTTCTGCGATTGACTTGTCAGTTAACCCATAGCAAAATCGCGTCCTAACTAAAGGCTCGTACTCATTGCGGCTTAAGTTCGCAGAGTTAGCAAGGCTAACGAGGCGATCGAAATATTCTTGAATACTTTCAGACTGCAGCTGCTGGGCGGAGGTAAGCTCTATATAAAACTGGTCCACATGCGTTGGTTCGCCGTACCGACCCTTAAGCTGCTTAACACCGGTTTCGAAAACTTTCTCGTGCAGTCTCTGGTTATAGAAGTACTCTTGGCACTCTGGCGACAACGATGACAGCAGTACAGCTGTCCAGTGCTCGCGTCCTATGTTATTCGCTTCTAAGTACAGGCTGAACTGGGTCCACCAAATTTCGAATTTCATTTTGGGCGAATAGGCGGCTGGGGGCCTGAGCCGAGGGCTCGACTTTGAATACTTCACATTGTCACGGATCTCTGCCAAAGTTCTGGCCAGATCGCCCAGGGAAGTCTCGCACTCCTGCAGGTCACCTTCATCTGTCTCCGCCTCGTCATCACCAGCTGTCTCTGACAATCTAATTTTACTGCCTACTGTCTCGCTTCTACCTCCTAGCTCTGTCTCCCCATTCCCACCTCCTGGCTCTGTCTCTCCACTTCTGCCTGTCCTAGCTCCACTCGCTGCTGGATCCTCTGTACTTGGCTTGGCTACCGACTCGGACTCTGCCATGACCTTGGCAGCTAAGTATTACAGACACAGAGTACAGACACACTGGCAGGCAACTAAAAGAGGGAACCCAGCAAGAAAAGAGCTAAGAATAAGAGAGAAAGTGGCAGCTTATAAAATAACTTAGCTATTGAGTCTCAATCTGTAAGCAATCCTATTATAGTTACTGCCACAATAGGCCCTATTCTACTTGACAAAAATGATGAATTCAGTCTTAACTGCGACGCTGAACTGCGGGTCCGGCCGTTGAAGGAGCTCGCCGCTCGCCAGGTCACTCGGTTCACCGCTCGGTTCGGTCTGTCTCAGCTCGGCTCGACTCGACTCGACTCGACTCGACTCGACTCGACTCGACTCAACACAGCTCGACTCGCCTCGGTCGCTGACGCTGCCCAGCACTGGCCGGCGTTATCGATGGTCACCGCTGGCTGTAGGCTTAGGCTGAAGTCGCAGGCTGATGAGTGATGACAGATTGCACTTGCACTGTTGACTGCAGTAGGCCCTCGCGCAGGTTGCAATCACAGGCAGTGTCCAATTGTAGCTGCAGCGGGCGCTTTACCGGTGCGGCGCTCTCAACTCAATTAAAAATGAGGAGTACTCGCAAGCAGACAGACAAAAACACGATCCGATGACTCAGCAGACTTGTTGACAGATTTTGCAGAATTAGGCTGGCCTTGGGTTGGTACAAAACTGGTAAACAACTTAAGCCTTAGGGTTATTTCTTGACTTGTATTAGCCTCTAGGTCCGACAGACTAGCAAATTTGTGTTGACGATTGTCACGTGACTAATTGGCTGGCTGGGTTGGCTGCGGGTGGATGGCCTTGGCTTTGATCGCGTGACTTGGGGGTTGTTGTCCAGTTCAGAGTTGGCCGCCAAAGCGTAAACTGGTTCAGACCGGTTTTCTAGATCGGCAGACAGTACGCTCAGTACTTTGCAGTGGCGCTAGCAGATAGGCGGCTGACTGAGGTACAGGCAATGTCACTGGCAGTGGCAAGTTGGCTTCCTGTTGTCGACTGCAGATTGCATACGATGCAGATGGTTAGCAATGGTTGTCGGCGATGTAGATTGCAGGCTGGGTCAATTTTAATTTAGCCATCTCGGTGGGACCTCCAAAATAATGTGACGCGACCCTTCTTGTTCGGTGCTGACGGCTATGCACTTATCAATAAATGAGTCTACGTAGCAAGAAAGTTTAGAATTTTAACTTCGACTGATTGTATTTAACCGTATTATATTATTTATTTGAAGACAGGAGTTAACTGTTGCTGTTAAATTATTGGTAGTAAGTACTAAGTATGGCGAATAGGCACAACGCGGCGGACAAACCAACAGCACACACGAGCCCAGCGAGACACGAAACACTAGAGAACAAAAATGCGATATAACCCACTTTTAAATAATGCAATACCCGTATTTCTATGAATGATACAGTAAAACAAATTTCATGTATAAATATAGAATAAATTTAAGATTCGTTTAATAAATAGTAGCTAGAGTAATAATATAATACTAAAAAGGCATTAATAACACTAGAATATTTTCAGAAATAAATATCAACATCGTTACACTGGATTTGCTCAACCATTTTCAAATCACTTAATTTGCAGAAAACCTTCCAGTTTATTTATTCATGGACAAACTGAGACAGCAAGCATTGCAAAAAATTGAATCAGATCGTAGCATACGCATAGATTTCGCGCCACAGAGAATGTAAGACCCAGTGTGAAAAAGTAAGCACTTGTAGTACTGAATTTTGCAGGAAAGTGCAGAAAAAGTTTCTGGTTTATACTGAACCTTCTGTACCATCATAGCTAAAGCAGAAAGAGGCAGCACATTGTTAATTTCAAGTCTTCCACGAGCAGTAATAGTTTTAATTCGAACACAAAGTTAGCACATTGAACTCTGTTTATATTGCCTCGGAGCCAAAAGCCATTTGTTTTAATCTCTCGAAACAAATTATAAACCAGAGATTAAATTTTAGGTTTCCAGCCGAGGGAGTTGAACAACTCAATGGAATTTCCTTGCCCAACATAGCATACCACCCAGTGACCAAATGAGCCATTCTGCTGAAGTAGGACAAAAACAAACTTGTTTTCAAGGTAAATTGATGATCGAAATTTTCTTTTTACATTCAAGGGCAGAGAATTTTTATAGCGCAAATGTAAAGTAACTATGAGAAATTTTTGGCAACACGAAAATTTTCTGACAGGATCAAATAGCTGAATTGCGTCCATTCCAGTTAAGAGGAATAGTCTAGCAAAAGCTCTCGGTGCTTGGTGACCTCAATCAGCGATTCATACAGGCACATAACAATCAGGGACACCGCTTCATTCAGAGCCTGTTGGAGGCGAATCTCCACCGCAGGTTGCCCTCCTTCTGTCCGTACCACAGAGCCGCTCCCTCGGGTGTGAGATCGAATGCAAACACCGTGTTGTTGTTGGAGGGGATAGGGGATCCACGGAACCGAATTCGTGTGGCTTGCAGATTGACAGCTTTTTAGGTAGTGTAAGTAGTATTCTCTTACAAAGGATTTGTTTTCAGGTGTGAAGGCGCCGTGGCACACTGTTTCTTCACCTTTCTTTAGAGCCAACCGGCTGAGGTTGAAGCTCTGGAACTGGAACGGGCTCGAGTGATGATGACCATTGAATGCTCGGTGGCTCACGAAGGCCAGCATGATGAACTTCGGCAATTTTTAATGAAAGAATCCTTCAATGTTTTTAGACTTGATACCCTGGGGTCGATTAGTGAGTGTGGCTGTGAATGAGGCAGTGAATGAGGCTGTGATAGTGAGTGAGGCATATTGTACCTAATCTACGTTTCATGCTGGTTAATGCGCATGTTTTATTTTGAATATAAGTAATTTGGTGTCAAAATGAGTCACTACTGAAGTGAGGCAGTCCACCCCTTTGAGTCTAAAAGCATAGTGGATTTGACACGTACTATGAACGTGAAATATTTTGACCACCCCATTTCGAACCAATGAAAATTAGAGTGAACTTGTTGATGTCGAACATAAAGTCGAACATGATGTCGAATATAAAATGGGACTTCAGTTGGCCTTTCAAAGAACCAGATTTCTAATTGTCAATTAATTTCACTTTTTCAATAAATTAATCCAAATGTCCAAACAATTGGAGTTCATAAAACAGCTGATAAGCCGCAAAGGCAAATGCTATGACGTCGCTAAGCGGCAAAAGTCGTTTGAGAAAGAGCTCGCCGCGTCTGATCGATTCCAGTTAATGGTAAGTGAAGGTGAAGAGCAATATTTTTACCAATAACTGCCCTGTCTCTACCATTCTGCTCTGTCTCTACCATTCTGCCCTGTCTCCACTTCTGCCCTGTCTGTACCAATTTCTACCAACAACTGCAATTTTTCTACTCAGACCGATACGTCACAACCCGGCTCAGCTGAGCAGCCGCCCGCCGCAGCTCAGCAGCCGCCCGGTCCAGCTGAGCAGCCCAAGTCGCGTGCCGGGCAGGAGTACATTTGCCCATTCGGTGACTGCCTGCCAATAAAAGAGTCCCGTTTTAGTGACCACATGAAAAGAGCGCATCTGAATCTGCTCGAAGAGACGAAACAAAATCTGGCAAAGGATGGGGTTCCTGCATTTCTTCTACACAAAAGAGCCCTCCAGATTCTGCGTGCTTCTGGGAAGCTCAACACGCATCAGCTGACTGCCGGCCCAATGGCAGAGAAGGCGGTACAGTGCGACATCTGAGGCGAGTGGCGCAACGACAGAAATTTGCTGGCGAGCCACACACACAACAGCCACCCAGACGCAGCAAGAGCTGCAAAGGAGCAGAAGCTGGCTGAGGCCAGAAGCAGAGTGCCGGCTAGACCAGCCGTGGCCGAGCACCCGTCGACAGACGACGTTTAGGCACTCTGTGCGTTCTTGGCCAGCTCTCTCGGTGGGCGCAAGAAGCCGGCAATGGTACTCGAAATTCGGTGCTACCTGAAGTGGCTGATGCGTTCACTTGACATAGAGTCATTCAACTCACTGGTCATCGAAGACCAGCGCGACCGAATCAGCGCATATTTGGACAACCAGACCTACCCGATCCTCAAGCAGAGCGTCTCAGAACTCGAAAAAGTCGGCAACTTTCTGGTCACCCGACGCTATCAGCAAGTGATTGATGATGGGCTGCTGCAGCACCTAAAATCGTACAGGCAGTCGACAAAAAATTGGACTGCTAGTTCCATGGGTCCCAAGGCGAAATATTACGCGGACCTGATGGACCGGAAAGAAGAAGAGCTCCTGACCGGCGACCAAATTAAGGCCGTCTTCGAAATGAAGACCACCGTACTGGAGGAGGCTAGGTGCACAAAAGACCGGTGCGTTCTTATAATCTTTGAAATGGCACTCAGTTTTGAAAATGGCACTTAGTTTTGAAAATGGCACTTAGTTTTGAAAATGGCACTTAGTTTTGAAAATGGCGCTTAGTTTTGAAAATGGCACTTAGATTTTGAAGTGGCACCTAATCTTTGAAATGGCACTTAATCATGGGATTAAAAAATCTTGGCCTCAACATTGACACAGGACGGTGACATTCCTGGCCATCAGGATGTGCATTTGTTTCGGCGATGGAAACGCTAAACCGGCAGGGCGTGGCCTCCGCCTGCAAAATTTCGGACGCACGCCGGTGGCTGAAGTCGCCGAATGAGCCTTTTGAAGTTATAGAGCACAAGTCAAATGAGGGCCACGGCTCAGCGTGGGCAAGTGTAACACCGTGCGCAGATTTGGTGATGCAGGTCCTGGTGCAACGATTTGCGAAGAGCCCGAGCGACGACGCTCAGGCGTTTGTATTTCGGTACGGCTCATTGGACCGCCTATTTTACCAGGATAGAAAACGGTACTCACCGCTGCTGAACAATGTCACTATTTCTAAATTCCGCGAGTGGCTGGAAGTGATGGGCCTGGAAAACGCCACGGCGGAAGAACAGCGCTTGATGGCAGATCACCAGAACCACACCGAAGGAGTGCAGCGCCGCTTTTACCATGTGAGAATTAATCAATTTGTCTTTAAAATCGCTTCACGAGCTAGGAATTTCTCAAGCTCTTTGAAAGGCTTCACTATATAGTATTTTGTGAAGTTTAGTGTTTATGAAACAAAAAGCTCCGAATAAGAATGTATTTTAAAAATTAAGTTTGCTTTTATTATTATTAACATTTTCATCCCACCACGCAATCTAATCAGACCCAGACTAAGAAAAGAAGAGAGAATGACCGCCAGCTCACAAAGCGACTGGTCACAGAGGGCGCCGGCGTGCGTGAAGAGGACGTCAACGCCAAGGCTCCGCTGCTCGGCAATGACCTGCAATCGGCTGCTGGCAGCTTAGCGAGCAGAATTACCAGCGCCGCCAGTGAGTGCATTATTGTTAAATAAGCTTTGTGAATTGAGATTTTCGTGAATTTTGACCTCAGTGAACTTTGTCAATTTGGCCAAGTGAATCAGGACCTCAGGACCCTAGGTTACTATGAGTTGCTCAGAACTGAGGACGGTGTACGCAAGGTAGACTTATCTATGGGGCAGACTGATCCAAAGGTAGTCTTGCCCAAGTCTCTGGATAGTGAAGTATTTCACCAAATCCATGATTCACCGTTAGCGGGACACCTAGGTCGAGATAAAACTTTCCAGAAAATTAAAACTCGATTCTGGAGGCCAGGATTAGCAACAGCAGTTATATCGATATATCTGACTCCAGCGATGAGCCGAACGATACGCAGGCTATAATCACTGTACTTCGCTCAAACCAGCGTCTGTTGCTGCTAAAGCCGGGCAAATTAGTTCTAGCTAAGTCAAAGGGTCACCAATACTGGCCAGCAGAAGTGACGAAGCGCCCAAGGTCAGGAACATATTTAAAAAAACATCATAATAAGTCATGCGACTCGATTCACGTGCTCGAGCCTCGCACCCGTGACTGGGTTAACGACTTCAAGCCATTTTTTCCGATTTCGAGCAGCGAAATGCCCGATGACCTTAAAAAAGCCTTCGACCTGGTCAAGTTAAGAATGAGCAAATAAGTTTTCAAAGTCCTTACTTGCATGTACGGGGCCACTAGCAAAAAAGAGAAAAAATAGTTTATATAAATGTGAAGTGCACTTTCTAGTCTGAACAGGACCAAAGCTCACACAGCTATCTTTTACATGCAGTTTAGGGAATGGGTTCTGTCACAATTTGCATGGCAGTTTAGTGAATGGGCTCTGTCACAATTTGCATGGCAGTTTAGTGAATGGGTTCTGTCACAATTTGCATGGCAGTTTAGTGAATGGGTTCTGTCACAGTTTTGTTAATTACTTGATATAACGTGAAGTGCACTTTTTAAGTTAAAGTCTGAACAGGTTCATTGTCTCCATCTTTTTGAAACCGCATTTTGTTAGATTTGATATTAACGTGAAAAGCACTTAAGTTAAAGTCTGAACAGGTTCATTATCTCCATCTTTTAAACTGTTAAAACTACATAGTTAATTGTTTCTAATGAAATAAATATTTAAAAATTTACAAGGACAATTTTCGTTGCTTTCAAGGCATTGAATTTTTTTCTTCAGAATTAGAGTTTTAAATTTTTCATTTGGATAGGATAAAACATAAAATCATGCTTAAAGTTATCTAACGTATATGGCTTTAATGTTTCACACCTACAAAGACTCTATAGCTAGTTAGCTATTGTGACAAGGTTAAGATATTTACATGTAGGAGTATAATAGGAAGATAAGAAATATAGGATTTCGATCGATTGATGACAAATATTTATTTGACACAATTCTCACAGCTCAGGCATTTTAGTGAACAAACAAGTTCTGTTCTGTCACACTTTGCAATGCAGGGGCTAAATCATCTAAATCAACTAGTAGGCAGCACTGAATCCAGCCTATCAATCCATGTATATTTTAAATAACTGAATATGGTTTTGCTCACTTGCTCATGCAGGATATAATACCCCGCTTTGAGAGAAAAAGCAATTTTTTCGACTTTTTTAAAGTTCAAAACAGTTTGTTATTGTCAGAGAACAATTTTTTAATCGATTCGAACTCTTTTGTACAGAAGTAGTACTACAGATAACACAGCTAGCAGATGAGAGATGTTTGTGACGTTGTCAGTTTCAGTAGCCCCGCCAAGGGCCGTTTGGACATACGGTACCAATATTTTAATATTACTAGTTCCGTATTCTCACGTTTACTGTAAGTAGTGCCCTAGGAATCTAATCAGCTGCGTACAATTGTAACCCCGCGTTCAGCGCGCGATCAATAATTTCTGTTCTTGTTTTTCTCAGTCAGCCAATAGAAATACGCCGCATTAATTATACTAATTTCTCTCGCGCGCCACCCCCAGCCCGGTCCTTATCAGTTCTGTCTGGCCGTGCGCTCGGGCCCCACTCTCCTTTCGTCCCTTTGCCTTAGCTCCGCCGCCACCCCGTCTGGGGCCTTCGCCTGTTTAGACTTCGTTAGACTCTCGCACCCTTGCGAGCCCGTGTAGCTTGTAGGCTCTGACTGCCTTTGCTTGATCATTTGCCTTCTCTCCGCCACGATTTTAGCCACGCTATTGCCACTCCAAGTCACGCCACTGCTACTACTTAAACTATTTGCTCTATTGTTGCGTGGTTGCCAGCGCATTGTTAATCAAAGTACAAGACGTAATAATAAACTAAATCTGCAGCCAACGTTCGCAATAACGCTGATCCATTTACTGCCAAGTGCTACCGCTACAATTCCGCTTTCACTACATTATTTGCCTTCGCTTGTTCTCGAGACCACCACGACAATATCGTCACAATGTTGAAAGTCAGGCAATGCATTAATAAAATAGAAGTTTTGTTGTTGTCTAAGTGCTATCCAACTATTAAGCGCCCTTTTACGCTTCAAAATTCTCATTTTAATTTTTTTTGAAATTCTAGAAGCGATCAAATCTAGTTCGTCACATTTAGTTCCTGTTAGCTATATTTATATCTTATTCGTACACTTGCATTTTGACTTAATACGTATTTTGTGCACTTTTTGTTAAGGAAAGGAATTAAAAATTGTTCAAATTATATACGAAAAAATCATATTAGCTTAACTATGTGCAACTACGTGAGCCAAACGTGACCAACATAATTACCTAATAATAATGAGAGCTCATTTTCTTAATTGAGCATTCGACGTTTCGATGTTCTGTATGTTCTCATACAGTCATAAACCAAGAGTTAGAATAAGAGTTCATATAAAACAAACACATTTTTAGCAATAAAATTGTGTGATCATGATCCCAAGAAGCTTAATATACTGTAAAATATTTTTAATTCAGCTATCAGAATGAGCTATAGCTACTGGCGAAGTACCATATCATGATTTGTCCTTCCTAAATAGTCTGAAGTAGGCCAAAAAGGACGGAATTTTATAGCTGAATCTGTAATATTTCGCATTCTGTCATATTCTGCAATAAAGTTTTTCCTATCTATTTTTTTCTGTCACATTGTCATATTTCAACATTTCTGTCACAATGTATACCCATGGATTAGTTTAGAGGCTAGACCAGCAAGAGAGCGTCTTGCTCCAGATAGATTAACTGTCAGGCCAAATCAGAAAAGTTATTCACAGAGGATAGCGGCGTTGTTTAACCCATTTAACCTATTACAGCCTAAGAACAAATTAACAATGGCCGACGCCCCATTGCGAGTATATGCTAAGAAGAAAATCTACGGCCAAAAGAGAAGGCATAAAGAGCAGGAAGACAACGAGCTCCCGCGAGTTAGGGCCGTACACATAGCAAATCAAGAAGAACAATGTAAGAAGCACAAGCTGAGAGAAGAAGATAGCGAGCCGAAGGGGAATTTAGTTATCAATGTAGATTGATAACGCTCTTCATGGAGGAGATCCGGTAGCAGGAAGGAGTAGATCCCATCGACGAACAGGACGAGACCAACTGACGTGCCGGCCAGAGTAGAGCCAGCCTGGGCCTGCACCAGACTCGCTCGTAAACTACGCAACACTACTCAGTGGACCTGGGCGAGGAGCCAGCCCCTGAGAGGACCGAAAGCAAACGGCAGGACAGCCCCGGCACGCAGGTGCGAAATTTGCGCAGGTGCCGCCGCGACCTTAAGCGATTTATTCTAACAACGGGACGAACGGGATAATTCAAGGCCGAGTTATCGGAGGCCTGCATTCAATTACTGGCCACTACCCCGCCGGCCACTACCCCGCCGAAGCGGTAAGGTGCTTCGAGATCACCTGCTCTTACTGCTTGCAGTACGCGGAAGGAAAGGTGAGAGGTTTAATTTGCATGAAGGCGACTACCGAACAACTCGAGTCCATTGCCGGCCAGATTGACCCAACTCACCGACTAATCCCGGTCAACGGGTTACTCTACCTATCTGCCCAGAATACTCTAAACCTCCGGCCGGCTAAGAAGGACTGGGAAATCCAACTAGATAATTCTTCCGAAACAACATTATTTACACGTGCTCGATGCTATCATATTTTTCGTTTTTTTACCATCTTTCGGAATTTCTAAGAATAAATACCTTGCCAAAAATTTACCGCTTTTTTGCACCGCATTTTTTCGTGTGTTGTTGTTGTTAGTATACACTTGCCATTCTGGACATGCTTAGTTGTCATTATTACTATAGAAATAGAAATACTATTCATAATAATTTCAACTTGCTTATGTAAGATGCTCGACATTTAGTATATCCGGCTAAGTATCATCGAAGTGCGCTCATTCATGTACTCATTACGTGACCAAATAATTTTACTGTGCATGTAATTAATATTTTCTTCTCACTTACCTATACGCATATTCATAATAATTTCGTATGCTCACAACATTAAGTTATAAATCCAGTATATCGCTGGTAAGTGCATTAATATTTCCTTGTGCTTAACTAATTTCAAATACTTAAATAAATACAAATAATTAATGTACAAAAGAGGTTTTGCACATTTTGTAGTGAGGGGGAAATGTAGTAGAGCATTATTTTAGGAGTAGAATTAGACACGAGTTAAATATGCTTTTACGCTACTAACAGTAGTTTCAGCTAGGGGAAATAATTAGAGCAGGGGTAAATCGCTAACTTTGGGGTTTCTTTACAACTAAAGAGCAGTTGGGCTCCAAGCCCAAGACCAGAGCGGCAACGTTGGTGCGGGGCGTGGCGCAGCACAACGGTCCAACAACCAAGGACGCTCATACGCGTCAGCTGCGGGTCAAGATAGAAATAGAAATTATCAAATTAATAATAATAATAACAATAATGCTGCACCTGGCCGGCAGAATGTTGTTCCCGTAGTACTTACTTTTGACGGCGACACCGGCGACAGCAGCTTTTCTCAAATTAGTTTTCTCAAGTGGTTGGCGGCCAATTTTCAGGGCAACGCCCGAGCCACGCTGACCAGGCCAACTAGCTCGAAAAACGGATATCTAGTCTTCCCAGCGACGCCCAGGGATCACCAGATCTTTCTCCGAGGGCATCTGAGGGAGCCGAACTTCAATAGCGTAGCGGTTAACCGTAGGCTGCTAAACGCCAGACCAACGCACAACAGACCCGCTGGCCGGCCACCTCCAGTTCAATCGGTGCACTCCGTGGTTGTTCGAGGAGTGCCGGTTGAGATCGAGATGCCGGCATTTATCCAGCACCTGCGGGAGGACGTTGGGTTGAAGGTCGTCTCAGCTAGCCGCATCACATCGCGAGCAAGTAATGAGCCGACTCACCTCGTCCGACTGTTTTTGCCAAATAAGAGCACTGCGGATGCATGCCTTGCAACAGGCATCGTATCGCAGTTTACTAGATATGCCTGCAAACCGAGTAAGACTGCTGCTCCGGCTAGGGCGCTCCAATGCCGTAAGTGCCAGCGATTCGGCCACAGCGCGAACAGATGTCGTGCTGCTCCGCGCTGCAATATCTGTGCGGCGGCGCATCGCTGGCAAGAGTGCCCGAACCCGGAAGCAGCGAAATATGCCAACTGTGGTGAGGCCCACCGTGCAAATCACCGAAACTGCCCGGTAGCGGCCGAGAAGCACGACCAGGCTGCCCGACGCGCTGCAGCCTTTCAAGCCGGTGCCCGGGAAGCCACGGTAGCAACAGCTCCGCCACAAGCACAGGCAGCAGCAGCAACTGAACGAGCTGCACCAATAGCAACGTCGGCGGCGACGGCAGCAACAGCAGCAGCAGCAGCGCCACCCGCCCCCGTACCACGACCTGCTTCGATGACTGCGCCTAGGCCGGCCGAGACCGCTGCACGGGCGTCAACGGCGACGGGGGGCAACGATGATGACTCGACCTGGCTCACAGGCCGTGGCCTCCCTAGTCGAAAGCGCCCTGTGCGCGACTCGGCTGACTCGATTACTCAGACGCAGCCGCCAAGTGACTTGTCGCCAAATAACAGCGCGATGCCCAATATGCTAGCCGAAATGGAAGCCATGGTAAGTGGGCTCCTTCCCAGGCTGGTTCAAGCACTCGTAGAGGTGCTCACGACCCTCGCGCCGAACCTAGTCGAACGGCCGCCTACTACTGATGGTACCGGTCATTCGTTGCCGGAAGTAGTAGGTAGGGTTCTGACCCGGGTCCTCGCGGGGGGGTCGGAAGATCACCAAGGTTTTGGTCAGCTGCTTGGCGCCCCTCGGCGCTGGGTGGATGGCCAGACCTAGATAAAAATATATAGTGAATAACTTTCGGTAACAATGCGCAAGATAGCTCTAACCCCACAGCCCTAGGGCTTAAGATCGCTCACCTAAACTGCAGGGGGATTAAAAGAATTTCGCTCACCGAAATTAAAAGAACTCAGGCTCTGGGTCTCAGACCAAAAGTTGGATATAGCTATGTTTTCTGAGACCATCCTGAAAAATACCCAAGTATGCACATTTCCGTGCTATGCTGCAGTGCGGTTTGACCTTCCGAATACGAAGCGTGGACTCCTCCTTGTTCACTCCCCGAGGGTCAAGGTAGCTGACGTCCAGCTCTCGTATGACAACATCAACCATGAAGTTCTTACCTGCACAGTCACCCCTCTTGACGGAGCTTGCCCTGCTTTTAAACTGGCCTTAGTCTATCGGTTACCATCGCCGGACAACCTTGATGTCGGACTAATGACACGGCTGTCTTCGGCCAGGTTCTCCCTTATTATGGGTGACCTCAACGCCAGGCACAACTTTTTGGGGGGCGAGAGTCGCAACAACAGAGCGGGTCAACAGCTTCACGATTGGCTCTGCGGCGACACTATTCATCGTCCCACCGTACTCAACCAACCAGGTCAATTTACCAGGATTGCCCACAGGAACGGCACGGTCTCTCGGAATGTGCTGGACCTTGGTCTGGCCTCCAGTGACCTAGTCCCCTACATCCAGGACTTCAAAGTGGGTGATGACCTGAATAGTGACCACCTTCCAATTATTCTCACCCTGGCGAGCAACTCCCCAGACTGGCACGGGCCGGAGAAGGCCCGAAATTTCGCCAAAGCCAACTGGGAGGAGTTTTAGAACTCGTTGATGGAGAAACTGGTTAACAAGTGGCCCCCAGACCTCAACACGAGGCAGCAAATCGATGCGGAGGTCGACACCATCGCGAGTGCTATCCAGGAAACCATTGAGCAAAATGTCCCGGTCAGAAAAGGCCGTAGAGCCCTCCCTCAAAGGATCATTGCAATGATCAAGGAGAGGAGGAGGCTCCGGCGACTCTTTCACAGTACCAGGGACGATAACTTCAGGCTCCTTGCGAACAGAAAGGCAAATGAGATCAAGAGTGCCATCCACGCATTTGAGCAAAGCTAATTTACTGAGCTGTGCGAAAAAATTGTAGAAAAAAGTCAATGCCGGAATGTCAAAGATTTCTGGCAGGACACAAAAAACTAATGGGGCGCAACAAGGGCACCACTATCCCGTCCTTGAATGATGGCGCTACCCACGCACACACAGACTCTGACAAAGCTGATATGCTTGCGAGAGCACTTGACGCCAAAATGCGCCCGATTCCATCAACGGATGAAGGTCTGAAAAAGAAGGTTGAGCAGACTATGAAGCTCCCGCTATTCAGGCCTGTCCCACCGGGCAAAAAACCGCATATGGGGCACCCACTTGAGGCTCCCTTCTCCGTCACTGATACTCTTTGGGAGTTGGATCACCTCAAGACGGACAGTGCTCCGGGCCTGGACAAAGTGCAAAACTGCGTCCTGAAGTATGGCCTGGAGCCCATTGCGGTTACGCGCATAACAAAACTCTTCAACGACTGTTACCGGACAGGGATCTTCCCATCGCAGTGGAAGAAAGCGGTAGTCACCATGATACCCAAGCCGGACAAACCGCCTGAATCCCCAGGTTCCTATCGGCCCATCAGCCTGACCTCCTGCCTTGGCAAGGTCTTCGAGAAGCTATTGGTGAGGAGGCTGATGAAACATCTTGAGGGCCAAGGTATCCTCGGAGCGGATCCGTGCGCCTACAGGAAGGTCCACTCGACGTACGACAACCTGGTCCGCCTCGTCCAGGACGTCCAGGTAGGCAAAGCCAAACACAAAAGATTGCTGGCCATTCTTCTTGACGTGCAAGCGGCGTTCGACTCTGTGTGGTACGACTTCCTAAGGTTTAGGATGCATGAAGTCGACACACCGGACGCCCTCGTCAGGATCTGCTCTGACTACCTAGCAGACAGGCTAATGCAGGTGAAGGTCAACGGGGCGCTCAGCCAGTTGTACGAGTTGCAGGCGGGGGTCCCGCAGGGCGGCATTCTAAGCCCCTTCCTTTACCTGCTCTTCATCAGCACCATGCCACGGCCACAACATCCAAACCTTAAACGCAGCCAATTCGCCGACGACATGGCCATCTGGGCCTCGGCGGACTCCTTTGCTGGCCTCAAAACGCTCCTGCAACCCTACCTTGACCAAGTGTGGAACTGGTGTGGAGGCAGGGGATCAAGATCAATGCCGGCAAGAGTCAGGCTATCGCATTCAATTATAAGCCAACTCAGCGGCTCGATCTTCGCCCCAAGCTGAAACTTGGTGGCACGAGTCTTGAATACCAAGAAGAAGTCCGGTTCCTTGGCATGAACCTGGACTCCAGGCTGACCCTGAACTCTCATATTGACAGAGTTGTCAGCCACGGCCGGGCGCTTGCCTTGTCGATCAACCGCATTGCTAAGCTAACCCGGCTGAGCAGTAATACCCTAAAGATGCTTTATAGGGCCTATGTGGAGAGTGTGCTGACATACGGCGCCCCCATTCTCAATATCATCGCCCCTAGCAACCTCAACAAGTTGCAAAAAATCCAAAACCTAGCCCTTAGGATATGTTATGGTGCCCCCAGCTACACGCAAGTGGCCTACCTTCACGAATTGGCGGCTATCCCCATGCTGGCTGATAGGATCCAGGCCCTTGGTGTAGGATGGCTGTCCAAGATGAAGGCCGCTGGGCACCATGACTTTCATATCGAGCCAGAGCTTCCTAGGGCGGCTCGCAACTGACCTCCAGTGCTGAACCGGCTATCGGACAGCCTGAAAAGGAGGCAAGTAAGTAAGTTAGCTGCAGTGAGCGCGGCGGCCCGCGCGGATAATAACCCGCCCTAAACTAACCCTAATTAAGCTCCAAACTAGTATGCGCGTGCCATGCCATCGGCTTCCCCACCTTTTCGGAATTCTAAATCTTCTTCCCCTTTCCACCCTCTTCAGTATAAAAAAATCCATAAAAAATTTCTTGCTTTATTTCCTTTGCCTTCTTCTCCCCTTCTCATATAAATGCCGTATGCCAGCGCAAAACTACTCATATCAAAATACATTGCGGCTAAATATAAAATGGTGAGCGAGTGCTTGGCTGGTTGGGGAGTGGCCTACAACCCGGATGAAATCTGGGGAGCTGAACCAGTACACTTTTCCTACCTGTGATCGCTCCTGCTTATATTGTGATGCGCCGCCGCCTTTTGTATTGTTTTATATTTAGTACTGCCGATTTTACAATCCAATATCTACATGCGCGCCTTTTTACAACTTGGCCAAATTGCGCTTTTTATCAGGCTTTTGCCACTTTTTATACACCCAAATTATTTTTATTCATATACCAATATTGTTTTTATTTACTACATTTTACCCATCTAGGACGCCATACCCCAACTAAATTATTTTGTGAAATGTCTGCTACTTGTAGTAGTCATTTTTATTCTTATTTCTTATTTCTTTCCAATATATACTTTTTCTTTTTATTCATCAATAACTCAAATATCCTTTACTTCTTACTTTTATCCTAAAATGTCTGCACTACTCCCTTTACTGTATGGTCCAGATCTTTGTGAGGACCCCTCTCTACTAGAATTCCCTCTATTTTAGTTCAAAATAATTTTAGAATCCAAAATGTAAATATCAATATTCATCGTGTTTTTAAACTCGCGTACCAATACTCGTATTAATTTTAAACATGCATAATAAATCGGCAGAGCCCTACTTGGGCTGATCCGAGGTGCCCATTACTTGCACCATCGTTTAACAACAACAAAGAGCAGTTGGGCTCCTTAGAGCAGCCCTTGGTCCGTAGTTGCTTTGATAACTTAAAATCAATTAAGTAGTGAGCTACTAAAGGTATCCACAGTGTGGGCCTCGGGTAGCTCTTGCTTAATTGTGCTTAAGCATCTGGGGTGACTACTCTCCTGGCGTCGGCATCGACCTCGGCAGTGACTTTCGGCGACCTCGGCTTCCGCGGCGACTTCAGCGACTCCGGCCTCGTCAGCGGCTTCTCGGCGCCTGTAGCCTCGGCGACTTCGACGGCCCGTTGTCTCGGCGGCTCGGCTGGTCGGCAGCTCGGTGACTCGTCAGCGCGGCGCCAGGTGCCTGCAATTGTTCGGCCAGCCTCGCGCGACGTCTGCAACACGGCGCCAGGTCTACCTGCCTAGTAGATACCAGAGCATAGCATCGTTTTAAGGACTTTTCTTGTACTCTCTAGAATTAGCTCTACTTTAAGTAGTATCATTTGATTTTTAAAACTTTTATTAGTTTTAGAAATGGCCAGCTTGACAGAAATGATCAATGGCACCCAGAGATTATCAAACTAGTCACCTGGCTCTACGTTGAACTGGGATTACCACTCTTCAACTCCTGTCTTATCAACTTCTATGAAGATGGTAACACGACTATTCCATGGAACGCCGACAACGAGCCTGAGCTTGGAGTCAACCCTACTACGCTCGTATAGCCTCTATCTCGTTAGGTGCTCAAAGAGAGTTAGTAGTCAAGGCCAACACCTCAAAAATATTGTGTTCAAACAACACCTGGCCAGCGGCAGCGTTCTCATTATGAGTGGCTCAACCCAGCAGCACTTCTAACATTGCATCACGAAGGACCCAAAGGTCAAAAATATGAGAATCGACTTAACTTTCCGAACAACTCAAGACCCGGCACCGATCACGCCGCACTTCAATCCTTGCGTGTGTCCAGCAGATGATGCCATTGAACAGCAGCCAATCACCTGTGACCTAGACAATGAAGAGTCAATTCGCCTAAAAGCTCAAGAAGAAAAAGCCAACTTTGAGCGCATTAGACAATTAAGCCAATCCAGCACTAGTTCTTATCGCCAGCACAATCAATCTAACAACCAAACTAAAGCTAAGGGGTCTGCACCGGTAATTTTCGAAGTCGCCTAGAAGGGAAGGACCCCATCCAGTTCGAATGGTTGCTCAAGACCAATTTTCCTAACATCAGGGTCAAATCTGTCAAAGAATTGTACCATTCATCTGGTTACATAGTAATTCCTGAACATCCTAAAGACTTCAATGTACTCCTAAATGGGCCGCTTAAAGTAGACTCCATCAATGGGCAAAAAGTTACTCGCAGACTTGCCTCTAAACGACCAACCCGTCAAGGCGATGATCGATCACAAATTCTAGGACCTCTCAAGGCACCAAATGTACACTCATTCATAGTAAAAATGTAAAAAATGCGGTTGATGTCAGCGGCCTAGCGAAACACCTCTCGGAGGGTGACCAGCAGCTTCCAATTGATGGGGCTGTCCGCATCTACTCGAAGGCTACCGGTCAAGCTACCCCCTTTGTCCGCCTCTTCACTAAATGCCGTGGCGCCATGGACCACTGCATTGAATATGGCATCTACCTTGGACTGGTCCGGTCCGCTGTGAAGCCTCAACCAGCCTTCCACCAGTCAAAGCGATTCAATGCAAACGTTGCCAAGGCTTTGGTCACCTCGAGACTCGATGCACAGCTGGTTTCAAGTGCAACAAATGTGCTCAAGACCACTACTCTGGCGATTGTCCAAAGGAGCACAAGTTCAAGTGCGCAAATTGCAAAGGATAGTACCCGGCTTATTCCTACAAATGTCCAATGGTCAAGAAGGCCAACGAAGCTGCTACAAGTAAAGAACACGAGCGCATTAACAACTTAAAACTAAAACAAAAACAAAAACAAACTTACCGGAATAACCAGTTGCCATTTGGGAGCCAGACCCTTGGGGAGGTTTTCGGCGTTCCAGGTCCGCAGTCCTATGCCGAGATGTTGCGTCCCAAACCAGTTCTGCCATCCATGGGTCCAATTGCCTACTCCAACCGAGCTGCTCAGGCTTTCATCTCAGCCTCGGCTCAGCCTGCTGACTCTCTGGCCGCCGCCGCTGCCGCCGCTGCCAACCATCAAGCGCTGCTTGGTGCAACCAATCCATCTGAGTTCACAACAGCTGCTCCAGCCAATCCGGTCTCGACGCAATCTGGAGTTGATTCTACTAATCAATCAGGACCATGTGAGAGGGGCCTTTTCTCTCGGGAAGACGTGCTCGAGGTTGCGTTGCAGGCGCTTGACCGACTCATGAGCATAGAACCAGGACGGATGTTCACCCCCTGGGAGGCGGGGCAACTTGTCTTCCGGGTGGTGTCTAAAGTCGTAAGGGTGTTCAGGAATCAGAGAGTGCCTGTTGCAGAGTCAGGGGACACCAAAGTCGCGCAAGCGAACGGAGGTGGAACCTGAACTCTCTGATTATAAGTTGCTTAGCTTAGTTCAATA
This sequence comes from Macrostomum lignano, assembly GCA_002269645.1. NCBI lineage: Eukaryota > Metazoa > Platyhelminthes > Macrostomidae > Macrostomum > Macrostomum lignano. The sequence continues at coordinate 1,488,783 of NIVC01000038.1, forward strand.
CGATATTCAATTCTACTCGTAAAACTCCTACGACAAATACCAAAAGTCACTCCGTTGTGCGGGACTCCCTCAACATTGGGCATCTGAACTGTAACTGGCTCAGCAACAAAATCTATGAAATAATTTCATGGCTAAATAATGAGGACTTAGATATAGAACTATTCTCCGAAATTGGCTTAGTTGATACAAACCCTTTCTTTGTTCAAGACTACGCTATCCTTAGGTTTGAACAACAACAACAAGGTACTGCTCCCGCCGGCCACGCAGTAGCCAGAAAGGGGGGAGCAGTCAGAAAGCGCGTCTCTGGGCCATTGCCCTCAGGAAGTCGCATCCCCCTGCTTTGTCCGGGGCGCCAGCGTCACTCAAAAGTCGGTCAGGGTATCGCACCGTTCGCCCTTGGCCTCGCCTCCGCGGTCCCTGCAGCTTGAGCAGCAGCACGTCGTGTAGCGGCTCAGGACAGCGGGCCTCCGACCGGATGACGTGGCCAGCCAGTCGAAGTCGCCGCCCGCGCAGCAGGTCAGAAGGCCGCGTCAGGCGCGCCCTAGTGTAGAGCGCGGCATTGGTCTCGCTGCCTCTCCAAGGCGTCCGTCAGGGTCCAAGTCTCGGCGTTGTACAACAGGACAGTCTCGACGACTGCCTGAAACAGCCGAGCCTTGAGCCCGTCGTCCAGGGCCTCAGATTGGAGCACGGAGCGCACAGATCGAAATGCGGCCCAGGCCAGTCCTCGTCGTCTCTTCAGGTCGTCGGCAACGTCCGGCACGGAACCGCCGAGGTACACAAAGCGCTCGCAGCGGGTAAGCATAAATACATTCCCGACAGCGTCTCGGTAATTGATCTCAGCCGGCAAGTCGGAGGGCACCGTGAACACTACCGTCTTCCGCGCGTTCAGCTTAAGGCCGACCCGCGACGCTGCCGCCGTCAGGCCATCAAGCAGCCGCTGGGCACCTTCAGCCGTCGATGAAAGTAGCGCGAGGTCGTCCGCGTAGCCGAGAACGGAGAGCCGCTTCTCCGGGTGCCAAACCTCAAACCTCTAGGTTTGACAAACCTCACTGTAGAAGAGGACTTGCCGTAGCTTATAAAAATAATCTTAACATTATGAATATTAAAAAGTTTTATGACAACAGTCACCATGAATACATTAGTTTTGAGGTTTTCTTAAAACATAACAGGTTGAACAAGCTTAATATAGTCCTCTTCTACAGGGCTCCCAACCCCACCAGGCTAAATTGTGATATTTTAAACAAACTTTTCTCTAATCCCTCCACCCTGGTCATTGGGGACTTTAATTGTAAACATCTTGCCCTAAGTGGAGATTCCAATTATAATTACCCTGGCAGACAGCTCTTTGACTGGCTAGAAGAGCACCCCAACCCCCCATCTTACTAAACAACTATGGTGAGTTCACCAGAGTGTGCAATCGTGGCGGCTCCCACACTGCGAACGTGCTGGACTTGGGGCTTTGCTCTCCCAACCTTGGCCCCCACACCAGTGAGGTCCTTATAGGGGACAACTTGGACAGTGACCACTTCCCCATCATTATTAAAGTCTACCTTGACCCAAACAGTAAAATATCGAAAAAAACCCAAACGTTTTTGGAGCACTGACTGGGAGACCTTCAGGGTGGTTCTCCAAGACAAGCTCAGTGACAATCAAATCAGCAATCTTAGGTTAGCCACTCCAGGTGAATTAGATCGAGCTGAAGATCTGTTAACTCAGAGTCTGAATGACACGATTGAGGAGGTGGTCCCAAACAGGGACCCCCGCGAGCAGCTCCCTCCCGACATAATAGCCAAAATTAAGTACAGGAGAAAACTTGGGAAGCTTTTTAGGAATACCCGAATAGATAATTTTAGGATTCAGGCGAATCAAGCTGCCAAGGAGATCAGGCTAGCCATTCGTGTGCACAGGTCAAGAAAGTTTGAAAACTTATGTGAAAAAATTTCCAAGACCAGTTACCGTAAAGAACCAAGAAAATTCTGAGTTGACATAAAAAAATGATAGGTGAGGGTCCCAAACCTATCACCTACCCCCCGATTGTTCTCAAAGACTGTCGCTGATACTGAAGCTGAGAAAGCTCAGGCCTTCAAAGAATTCCTCGAGGCTCAGATGCGTCCCTGCCCAGATAGATCCACCCAGCTCTACAAAAAGATTGAGGCCCAAAAAGATCTTGAGATCTACAAACCTCATAACAACATCTTAGCTGCGTTAGCCTATCATAAAGACCATGCTGATCCCGATAATCCGGACAAAGAAGACGTAGAAGCTGATATCCTTAATATCATAGATCAGGATGTTCTATGGGAAAGCAGGAAGCTCAGGGCAGGGGGGGGCTCCTGGGCCTGACAAGATACCGAATGTTGTCCTCAAATTTAGCCTGAGTCCAGACTCCATCAGGGTGCTTGCGAAAATCTTTAATGCTAGTTTCCTCCTTGGATACTTCCCCAAGCGATGGAAAATGGCCACTGTCAAAATGATATCCAAACCTAATAAGCCAAAAAATCTCAATGCTTATTATTAGCCTTACCTCTTGTTTAGGTAAACTTTATGAGAAAATCTTAGCAAGGAACCTTCGGGTCATCTTAGAAAATCTAGGGATCATTAATGACGAGCAATGTGCCTATATGTATGATCATAGTACCTACGATAATATTGTTCGACTCACTGACGACGTGCTAAAAATGCTCCAGCTGAAACAGTACACGTTGGGGGTCTTTTTTGACGTAAAGGGAGCCTTTGATGGGGTCTGGCACAACTACCTTAAATTCAAAACTCGAAAGTGTGGAGTCCCGCACAACATGACCAGAATCTTAGCAAATTATCTTGACGATAGAACTGTCGAGATTGTAGTAGCTGGAGCTCGAAGTGCAGGGTTCCAGCCAAAAGCAGGTGTCCCCCAAGGGGGTGTCCTTTCGCCCCTACTATTTATTATTTATGTCAGCTCTATACCAAAACCGACAGATAATAAAGTTAAAATTAGTCAGTTCGCTGATGACTTGGCGGTCTGGGTATGTGCAAGAAAATCCACCATGTCTGCTAAAAGAATCAACGACTACTTCATCCGTCTCAAAAGGTGGCTTGATGCTGTTGGTATCACTATTAATGCCTCAAAAAGTAAAGCAATCTCCTTCTTCAAGGCGAACGGCAACAAAACAGGCCCTGGTGAACCCCTAATCAAACTTGGGAACAACAGAATTAGTTATTATGACACTGTCACCTTTCTTAGCATGGTCCTAGACAAACAACTTAACTACAAACCTCACGTCGACAAGGTCGTAGGTACTACCACAAAAAAGATTGCTGCGCTAGACAGAATGGCTAAAAATTCCAGAATTTCCCAACTCGGACTACGACTGATCTATGGGTCTTACATTGAAAGTACCATCGCTTACGGTGCTCCAATTCTTCTTAATCTTTCCGACTTCCAGGTCAATAGAAATCAGGTGCTCCAAAACAAGGCTCTGCGTATCATCCTTGACGCTCCACCCTACATCAAAATTCCCTACATTCACTTGGTCACTAACATGCCCATGATCAAAGATCGCCTGCTCAGCCTGGGGAAAAAATGGTTCAAAAAAGCGTTAGAAAGCGGCATACATAATTTTAAAGAAGACACTAAAGAATGGTCGAGACCCGGCTTTTGAGTCCCGGTCACAACCGTTCTCAGGAAAAAACTTAATGCCTAAATTATAGCCAGATTCTTGGCTATAAGACTAATATTGTGCCCTTTTTGTTGGGGATTGATCTGTCGACCCTCTTCTATTTGTTAATTTTTGAAATTATAAAACAAAAAATTTTGCCGTACAACGGAACGGCTCCTGAGGTTATCCCCTGCCTTCCTAGGGGTACTAGCATGGGATATGCATGCTATGCTGCATAGCCCTCTCTATCCACAGCTCCCTCAGGACGGGGGACGTTTTAAACCTGGAACCCCAAACCAGGTGGACCAATAGGCCCTTAACTCTGACTGAGTGAGCCGCTTTGGATTGGATTTGGGGTTTGGATTGCTATTTATAGCTTCAAAAAAATTTGACATGACAGCTATGGAAACTTTGTTTTCGTAGCAGTAGTATGATTTGAATTTGACCAAATGATTATTCTTTGACCAAATCATTTGACCAAATGATTATTCTATTGATTATTCTTTGGAATGATCGATTACATTTTGACTCGAGCACCTCTCTCCGGGAGACAGTCCAAACTTTACTGCTGGCTTTGATTCCAATCAGTTGACCAAATCTTAATGCGACTATCTTCCACTTAAAGTATTAGTCATCAAATAAAATATTTTTCAAATATTGCTAAACGTTTCACTTTTATTCTTTCCAAATTGCTAAAATTCTTTTATTCTGTTTATATTTAGCTCAAATATTTTCTTTGTGATTTCTTTACTTTGTTTTTACTCCTAATCTTGAAATTTTCATTTCAGTTTTAGTTTTATCTCACTTTCTTTATCTCTTGTTTTACTCTTGCTCTCATCTTCTCTATCTTTTATACTCGTATTATTTGTTATATAGCTACCCCTAAATATTTGTTTTATGTAAATATTTCCTCGTTTTTTACTTTTCCTAAATTGGACGTTCATAATCTAATAATTTGGAACACAAAAATATATAGTCGCGCAAGAGCCCTTCAAAGGGCTGAGGCGCAGGGCAATTCTATTTTATATTAGCCCCTACCTATCAAGTAAGTAAGTAAGTCCTTAGAGCAGTCCTTGGCTTTTTTGGAAAGTTAAGAAATTGCTGTGCTTTAGACACCACAGGTATCTACAGTGTAGGCCTACAGGTGTTTACTGTGCAGTATATTGACAAGCTTTCTGGGAAACCCACGTTACCTGGCGTCTTCGGCTTCTGCGGCGATCAACGGGCTCTGCAGCTTCTCCGGCCTCGGCGACTGCTCTTCAGCGACTTCGGCATCGTCGGCGGCGTCTGCGGCGGCCAGCTTCGACGGCAGCATCGGCGCCTGCGGCTTCGGCGGTTCGACGGCTGGGCCGGGCTCAGCGGCGGCGGGTGCGCGGCTCTTCAGCGGCGACGGCACGGCACCAGGCACCTCGCGCGGCATCAACACGGCGCCAGACCCGCTCGTCTTATAGAAACTAGGACCTATTATCAGTTGTAGACTTTATCTTGCATTTAGTTAACTATAGACTACTGACAGTAGGTCAATTAGCATTTTCTTATAGTTTATTAATTTAGTTTTAAGTTTTAAGTTTTAATTAGCCTACCGTTTTAAGGCTTTATCTTGTATATTAATCTTATTAACAATTTATTGAAAATGGAAATTGAGACTAACAGTAAGAGGGCACGTGAAACCGACTCGCCACCGGTCACTAAAAAAGCCAACAACCGTACTTCAACTGGCACCGACCGGTCTGTTGCTGCGTCGTCCATTCAAGCGTCGTCTCGTATGCAGCATCAGCACACTCTTGACGAAGAACCTTCGGTCGGCGTCCAGGATGGTGAGCCCAGGCCTGTTCTGAAAGAGTCACATTTCTCAATCTCAAAGCCAGACTTATCAGATGACAAAACTTACCAACCAGTTCCAAACTGCAAGATCAGATTTATCCCTAATGAAGGCTAATGAGGCTAAACTCACCAAAATCCTCATGGAGGAGGTATACCCGCTGTCCTTCCACCATCAAACTGGGGGTAGACCGGAAGCTAGGAGGGTGGTCTGGTATGGGACAGAATACACCTACGGTGGTAGCAAGCTTGAAAGTAACGACGACTGGCACCCGGTTGTCACGCACCTTGCCACATGGTTGTGTATCGAGCTCAATCCGCCATTAGCAAATTCCTGTCTCATTAATTTCTACAAAGACGGGTCAGTAGCCATCCCATGGCACTAACTTTTTATAGCCTTCTCTGATAACGTTAAGCCTTGACAGTTCAGTAAGGAATTCAACTACTGTCCTACTACGAGCTATCTGATTGCGACTTGAGAGTATTCTGTCCCCCACAATGACAAACTGACTTTCCAAGCACTTGAACTGATGAGCCAGCAGATTTCGGCTAGCAAACTTCGGCTAGCAAATTTCGGCTAGCAGGTTTCGGCTAGCAAATTTCGGCTAGCAGATTTCGGCTAGCAGATTTCCTGCTAGCAAATCTCCTACTCCCGTGCGTTCCGTCCAGAGAGCATATAGTCCATTTTAAAACCCCCATTTTATAAGCTAAATGTAGCTTATAACTAAACATATCGCATCTTCCAACTATACTAATTATCTAAGATTTGTCTGTCTTGTGTGTCTGACCATACGCTCGTATATATTCTATATATACTAATATACATTCTAAATTCTAGTATATTATATATAGTCGAATAGTTTTCCCATAAAAGTTTGAACGCTGACTTGCAAGCAGCCTACTAGGAGTTATCGTACATTGAGAGAGGGCCACCGTTCTACACCCACCCCAAAACTGAGCACGCGGGCCAATGAGAATTCTCCCACGGAGAGTTAGACAAGCCAACCCCTCCCTTTGATTAATGAGCCTCTCGCTTTTTGATTCTCCGACGGCCACCACCCACGGTGTAGGTTAATTTGTGGCTTTATTCACCAGTATCAAGGAGCTTATATAAAGAGCTGGAAAGAAAAGGCTATCCTTGTCTCTCATTTTAAGCATAGGCCTGCATAGTGTATAAATATTTGAGCGCAAGCTTAACGGCTATACTTGGTTATTTTTAATTTGTCTTTAAATACAGGTAAGTTCAAGGAATCGAATAATTTTAAAGCAAAAATGCCACTGTTTGAATAATTCTTAGTAAAATTCAGTTTTGCTGCAGGCGCACGGTATCAAGTTTTTTCAATGGAATATATTCGATTCTTACAACGAGCGCCATTAGCTCGTTGAAAGCTACTCTTAAGCAAGGGTATAGTGCCCTCTCCTTTAGAGACCCTAAAATGCCCCAATGCCCCTTTTTGGGGCCCCCCTTTCGCACACTCATTGGCCCTGAATTACTTTAATTGCTATTGCCGCTTGCACAAATTGTGGGTGGCATTTTGAACTTGAAAATTGTTCGATTTCCTAGAACCTTAGCTTGATATTACGCTTCACAATAAGCAATATTTGCTTAGTTATAAGCTATATATATTGAGTTTTAGGCTATGTGCATTTAGTTATAAGAGATATATGCAGTTCCTTATAAGCTGTATATATTTTTAGTTTTAAGCTACATATAGTTACAAGCTGTTGCAACCCGCGGATTTTGAACTCATGGAATTCCAATCCCTGGAACTATTTTTGCATGTATTCTACCATCTGAAGTCACACTCAAACAAAAACTTGTTAAAAGTTAGGATAGAGATAAACATAAAATGGAGTAAATTTGTGTGAAATTAAGATTTGACGCAATTATTTATTTTGCTTGTTGGGGTGCTGTGCAGAATATCAGGATCTTCTTTTCTTCTTCTTTCTTCTCTCGTCTCTTGTCTCTCCTCTCATCTCTTCTCTTTTTCCCTCTCTCCTTTCTACTCTTTTCTCCCTCCTTTCCTCTCCTCTCTCATCTCTTATCTTTTATATCTTCTCATTTCTCTCTACTCTCTCTTCTCACTCCTTACTCTCCCCTCTCTTAACACTTCCCTCTTCTCTCTCTTCTCTACTCTCTTATCTCTCCTCTCTACTTTTTCCTTTCTCTCTCTATCCTCTCATCTCTTCTCTTCTTTCCTCTCCTCTTTCCTGACTCACTTCTCCCTTTGTCTCTGCTCTCTCTTCTGGTATTTTAAATCTCATCTCTCTTCTCTCTTATCTCTCCTCTGTTCTCTCTACTCTCCCATCTCTCGTCTGTTCACGCTCATCTCTGCTCTCTCATCTGTCATCTTTACTCTCTTATACGTTCTCTCACTTATCTTCTCTGTATTCTTCTCTTTCACCTCTTCTGACTCCTCTCTTTCCTTTCTCCTTTCTCCTTTTTTCTTCTCTTCTCTTCCCTCTTCTTCTATACTCTCTCCCTCTCTTGTCTTCTCTCTTCTCTCTCCACTCTCTCCTCCTTTATCTCTCTTATCTCACTTCTCATCTCTCCTTCGTCTGTTCTCTCTCATCCCTCTCGCTCTTCTGTCATCGATCTTTACTCTCCTCTTTCCTGTGTACTCTTCTCTTTCCCCTCTTCTGACTCCTCTCTTTCCTTACTCCTATCTTCTTTTCTCTTCTCTCTTCTATACTCTCTCTCCTCTATCATCTTCTCTCGTCTCTCTGCATTCTCATCTCACCTTTTTAATCTCTCATCTTTACTCGCTCATCTCTCCTTTCATCTGTCTCATCTTTACAATCTCATCTCTTTCCTCTCTCCCCCTCTTATCTCCTCTCTTCTCTATCCTTTCTACTCTCTCCTCTCTAATCTCTCCTCTCCTCTTGCCCCTCTGTTATCTTCTTTCTGCTCTCTCGTCTCTACTCTCTTCTAAACATTCTTCACTCTCCTCTCTCATCGATCCTCTGTCTCATCTCTCACCTCTTCTCACCTTTACTCTTTCCTCTCCCTTCTTTCTCCCCTCCTCTCGCTTCCTCCTCCCTTCTTCTCTGCTCTATCCTCACCACTTGTCTCTCCTCTTATCTTCCATGTTTTCTCTTACCCCCCTTTCGCCTCTCCTCTCTTCTAATAGTATATTCCTTCTCCTTACCACTCTCATCTGGCCCGCACATAAGCTGGATTCTTTATCTGGCTTTTGAAGTAAAAGTCTGCCGATCCCTGCTTCGAAAGCCAGTTTGTAGGATGTAGCTCGTACTACTCTCATTGTTGTTCTCGTGCTTTGATCATGTCATCTTTCTTGCCAATTTGATGTCCTGAAAGGAATTTGTGTATCTTCAGCTTCACTGCAGTCTGCAACAGTCTAACAACCAAGGATTAGGAGGCCATTTAAATTTAAAAGTACCTTTAAGAGAAACTTAACATTTTCATGGTGTGACTAATTTAGTAGGGTTGAATCGCATTGCATCGCCTTTTCATAAATCTTTCGCTTTTACAAACCATGCTGGATTACCTTGATTTGCCAATTGCCATCCACTGTTAAACTGCTGCAGAGTTTGCCTATACAGAGGACAGTGCTACTCACTAAACTGTTATAGATGGCTAAACGTAGCCTCTCCACGGGTTCGCAGAGAAAGCCATAAACAAAGCTATTCCAAAACACTGTACATTGCCATGTACATTCAGCCCTATCGCCTGACCCTTGGTCTGGCTCTAGGGCAATGAGTGAGTGAGTGGTACGAACAACAAAAAGCAGACAAACATCACATGCTTACAGTTTCTGTTCTGATTGGGTTACAGAGTTGAAACTTTACATTTTGACAGAGAACGAGTCAATGAAGAATTGTGTCAAGTTTGATGTCAATCGCTTTATGTGGAACAAACTTATGGCAGCTGAAAGTTGGTCAATTTTGAAACCCCTTTTACTCATCTGGGTTTGGTTGAGCGGTTTGGAAGGCCATAGCGATCAAAATTGTCCACAGACAGACAGACAGACAGACAGACACACACACACACACACACACACACACACACACACACACACACACACACACACACACACACACACACACACACACACACAGAGTTTTAATTCTTATATGTTGAGATATCTGTCATATATTTAGTTTTAAGCTATATATAATTATATCTGTCATATCTGCTATATCTATCTGTCTCGTGTCTCTCTCAGTGTCTGTCTTAGTATCTCTTAGTGTCTGTCTTGATGTCTTTCTCAGTGTCTGTCTCAGTCTTAGTGTCTTTCTTAGACTGTCTTAGTGTTGCAGTGTCTCTCCTAGTGTCTGTCTCAGTGTCAGTTACAGTCTGTCTTAGTGTCTCAGTGTCTGTCTTAGTGTCTGTCCTAGTGGCTCTCCTTACTCCACTTCTCTCCCATTGTCTACATTGTAGACAACTACGAAGAGTAGGCTACTAAAAGTAGTATGAGGGCAACATGTTCACTATGGTCTCTAGACATACACTAGCATCATGTTGTAAATGACGCAATTCATTATTATAGTTTCAAGATGACGCGAAAAAATGGCCCTTTTCCACTCACACCTCTGGTTTATTTTCCAGATGGACGCTATTCCGCCGCCGCCGCCGCCGCCGCGACGACGACGACGACTCAGGCGTCTCCGCAGCGGCGGCCTTCGGCTGCTGTCTGTAACTGATTATAACTGATTAACTGATTGTAACTGAAGTCACGAAAGCTGCAGTGTTCCCACCCTGGCGCGAATTTGCGCCATGCCCGAAAATAAGGCAATATGGCGCGAATGCGCAAATAATAAGGTTCGGCGCGAATCTGAAACTGTGGAAAATTCGCGCCTAAATTGTAACCCTTTCGCATTTTTAGATGATTTTCACGTTAGGTGTTGTTTGTAACAAAACAGACCAGGAATTCAATAAATTTTATAATTGCAGTAGTGGTTTAGAAAAATTAATGTATTTTTTTCATTTTTTCAACCCATGCTGTTGTTTCCAGTTTTCGACCCATTTTTTGCCAAGCTGTAGTGTTTTATCTTGTCAAAAATTGGATTATTTATGATTGGGGTCCCTGGATGTTAGGTATTTGAGTTTTTGTAAATATCTCAATGGGCATCACACTGCATTAGAGCCTTAGAGGTAAAGAGTGATAATGACACGAAAAATATCCATGGCGCGAAAATGAACGGCTTGGCGCGAAAAAATGAAGGTTGCTGAGTGGGAACACTGGAGAGCTGTAACTGTAACTGATTGGGCTGGGCTATCTAATTGTAGGGAAAGTTTTCGGAATTTTAAAAACATTTGAAAATAACTTTTTTCAGACAGACAGACAGACAGACAGAGAAAGACAGACAGACAGGCAGACAGACAGACAGACAGACAGACAGACAGAGAAAGACAGACAGACAGACTAACTGAGAGACAGGACATACAGACAGACAGACCGAGAGACAGACATACAGACCGACAGACATACAAAAGGAAAGACAGGCAGACGGACAGACAGACAGACAGACCGAGAGACAGACAGACAGACAGACAGACAGAGAACTTTCCCTATAATCAGATATGAACCCTCGCGGCGAAGTGAATTAATGTTTTGTAATGTAATAATGTAATGTAATTTATGTAATGTAATGTAGTTAATGTAATTTAATTAATTAATTAATTAATTAATTAATGTTTTCATAATAATTTAATAATAAAACGCATCCTACTGCATCCTACCACAACAGATAAGCACATTCCATCAACAATTGACTCGTTCGTCTTAAGCAAATACCCTTCAGAATCCACCCCTTGGTCTTTACCCTCCAGAATCCACCCCTGGGTCTTTGCCCTTGAGAATCCACCCCTGGGTCTTTGCCCTCCAGAATCCACCCCTGGGTTTTTACCCTCCAGAATCCGCGCACAGAATCTACAGCAATATGTAACGAAGACAACAAAACTAACCAGCCAAAAACACCTTTTGCACTCATTTAGATTCTGCCCGATCGCTACGAGGGCTTCCAGCGCGCTCTGCCGTTGCCGAAGTTCTGGGCTGCCGGCTTTCTTTGTCCAGCCGGACCTGGGGCCCAGGATGTACAATGCCTATGGCCTGACCGCTGCGACGCCAAAGGGGCACAAGTTCAGTGAAAACAGAATTAACTGACTAAAAATGACGCTTAAAATCTTTCGCTACAGCTACCAAAAATTAATTCTGGTAAAGAAGATAGTGTCTTTTCTTCGATTTCTGGGTTCTTTGCTTTCATTTTGATTTGTTTTTTTGCGGTTTTCTGTCCCGAGCGGAGCGCTTACTTTTAGTTATGTTTTGATATTAGAATACACACACAGGTGCAGTCACACGATTTTTGCCGAATTTTTCGGACAAGTTTGTAGACAAGTCGTTTACGATGTTACTCGTACATTTTTGAGAGTTTGGCTTGCCTTCATGGTTTGACTTATTTTTTTTTTTGGGGAGAGGGATCATAGGGGAAAGAGAGATTATCATGGACAGCCAGATACACACAGACAGACAGACAATAAGACGGAGTCTCTCCTCCCTCAAGTTAACCTTGAACAGCTTGTTTGGCAAGAGTACTTTATTTATTAATTCATATAAATACAATCCAACAAAGATTTAAACTGATATATTCTAACGGCAATGTTGCAGTTTGTTTCGCGTAATTATTTTTACTTTTGAATGCACGCTAACGTGTCACGAAGTTATGAACAATCAAATAAGTGAACATTAACAGGACTATAACATCGCTCCTTTGTCACTGAATCCTCAAAAGTAGATTGGCTGCAGGTACAGCCTCAGCAGGTGGGATTATAAATGATGGTGCAGCTGTACGTCCTGCCATGACTTGCGAAATATTGTAAATCTTAAGCAATTCTAGGTTTGGGAAATCTTCAGCAGTGTAAAAGATTGCTGCCCTCCTCCCTCACTAAAACTTGCCCTAAAGTGTCTATGGCCTTTTAGGATGACGTGGCATGACAAGTCAGCACGAATTTAAACCCTTCGTGACATGTTGGCGTGTATTCAAAAGTAAAAATAATTACGCGAAACAAACTGCAACAAACTAACTCAAGATTATACATGAAACTAAAGGAAGTCAAGTCGTCAAGTCAAGTTAACTTGTCACACGCTGTTGCACCTACTCATCTAACTGAGCGTCTGCTACAGAGTTCAGCATAAAAATTATTTGTTGGCTTCCAAAAAATGCGAATAAAAATTAAATATTAGTTTAATTATCTCTGCTAAAAAGTTTAAAGCGGTTCTCATTTCTCCTGTAACCCTACTTTAAATAAAGTATGCGTTTTCTTTTTCTATTCTTCTACCTCTTCTGCCTCCGATGAAAATTTCTAGCTTTTGATAAAAAATTTGCTTTCAAGACATTTCCACCCTAGCTCAAACTTATGATTTTGCTTTTCGGTTATCCTGCTTCTTAGTTGGATGGTTCTTGCATGGCTTGCCAGTTATGAATTAAGAAATGTAATAAAAAAATCAATAAAGCTCTCCAATGCTGTAAACTGATTTTGTTGTATTCAGGAATACAACAAATGTCATACTGAAAACATTATAAAACGTTTAGCTGTAGTCACTTACTTACCTACATGTACATGTAATTTGCTATAGTAACTTTATACTATCTGCATGTATGCGACAGAACGTCCAGATTCAGATTGGAGAAAACATAGTCTACAACTCAATATGTATGCATAATTCTGGGAACTGTCCGTATGTGAATTACGAATTTTTATGTAATTTGAATTCTGTTCGCGGCTATATACGAAGGAAAATCTTTTTCCTTCCCGCCGTGCTCAAGTATATATATACATATATACGACGGGGCTAAAGTATGACTCAACAGACTAGACTCTTGTGTCTAGACAGACCATAAAGTTCATGTAAACGTCTGAAGGCCTAGTTAGGGCTCTAGCCCTAAGCCCCAGCTGAGACTGCAAAAAGCCGAGACAGTAAAACTGCAAAAGGACTTTTAACAGCTTTGTCATACAGACAGATAAACAGACAGACAGACGGCTTTTGCAGCAGCTACTTATCTACATGCACCTAGGCGCTGGGTAAATGTTTTAGCAGGCAAAATTTCGAAAAATTTTAGCAAGCCTGTTTTTCCTGTCTCCGCAGTGTAATGTTCGATGAATATTAGCCTCCAAAATTATAAAATTGCACGGCTAATGCACTGCTAGAGGTCTTGAGAAAGTGTCTGAATAATTTTACTTTACATTAAAACTGTATTAAATGCATGACATTTGACAATAACAATGGTATCGCTGCATTCTCATATGAACTTTAGAAATCATTAATTTACGATACATTATGTGGAAGTTGGGGGCTGCCACTAACAATCCAAAGAACGTTATTATTTTTAATTTCGAAATTTAATATTATTTTGCGTGACTTATTACACCACCTTTTGACCCATTCCCCGCTGTCCCCAGTTTTGGCTCTGTGTGTTCACCCTGTGCCCCAGTTGTTGGTTTAATTCGTCAGTTTCCCCCGTTCTTGCGATGGTTTTCCCACTCCTTTATCTGGTCTTTTGCGTCCCTCTTTTGGAAACTTTGTTTATCGCCCTATCTTTCCGTGTTAATTTTGTCTGTTCTTTGCTTGGTCCCCGTGACCACCTTTTGCCACCAATGTTTGACCCCATTTGTTTATCTTTTGCGTTTTTTAATATCTAAATAATGGTGGAGCTGCCCAATTTCGTTACGCATTTCGTTCCGTTTTCCGTTCCGTTTCCCCTTTCCCGCTTTTCCGGTTTTATCCTTCCTGCCTACCCATTCAATTTAACTACTAATATTTAATCTGCCCAACTTATTTACAACTAGTGTTAAGTCGTTAATTTATCCAGTAGTGCACCGCGGCACCAGCCAATCATCCGCCGGAGTAGGGCTCGGTCCCCTCTATTATTTGCTACTTTTAGTTCATTCCGCACACACGCCAAACTATTTATTCTCTGTTGCACTTATTAACTTAGTATCCTGTCGCTGAACTCTTAATAATAAAACAGTTGATCTGACATTAATTTTCTCATTAATAACCCGAAGCCTAGCTTATTTAGAGTCACCCGGTGTAAAAAGATAAGTCCGGAGGACCCAGATAGGACTCTGACAAGTCTTTTCCCAGCAGATGTTCAATATTTTTTTATTCTTCTGAAATCAGAAATTCTGTCTGGCCATGTCCAGTTTGCAGTTTCAAAACCACCAAAAGTACCTATGAGGGTGTTCTTTTTGTGAGTCCGCATTCAGTCCTCTTGGTACTGATGTTTTTTTCTGAGTCCGTTGCCGGTCCTTTCTAATGGGATTATTTTTAAAAATAAAATTTAAGATCCATAAACAGCATAAACAGCCCAGAATAGCATGAACAAGTTGGTGGCGAATTCCATTGTTTAATAAATTGATTCTATTTAATTACCATCAGTCCTATCTGAGTCGCCAGCCACCCTATGCATCGGCCCTCACAATTCGTGTCTTAAAGAAGACTTAAGGTGCTACTGTAAGTAGCATTAGTAGCGAAACATTAGTAGCTAATATAAAATGTATGTTTACAATTACATTCGATCAAAAAGAGTAATTAAATCATATTAAAATTTTTATACTTTTTCTCACCAAAGACAACAAAAAAGTATACATTATAGGGGCGCCATAATACACACTAGAGGGGCGCCATAATGCACACTAGAGGGGCGCCATAATGCACACTAGAGGGGCGCCAAAATGCACACTAGAGGGGCGCCATAATGCACACTAGAGGGGCGTTATAATACACACTAGAGGGGCGCCATAATACACACTAGAGGGGCGCCATAATACACACTAGAGGGGCGCCATAATACACACTAGAGTGGCGCCATAATACACACTAGAGTGGCGCCATAGTACACACTAGAGGGGCGCCATAATACACACTAGAGGGGCGCCATAATACTTACTAGATGGGTGCCATAGTACACACTAGAGGGGCGCCATAGTACACACTAGAGGGGCGCCATAATACACACTAGAGGGGTGCCATAATACACACTAGAGGGGCGCCATAATACTTACTAGATGGGTGCCATAATATACACTAGAGGGGTGCCATAATACACACTAGAGGGGCGCCATAATACTTACTAGATGGGTGCCATAATACACACTAGAGGGCGCCATAATACTTACTAGATGGGTGCCATATCTGCAACAGAAATGTTTCTACGAGTATTTCTGCACACAAGAGAAGCCTCCTGGCATGACGTAAAATTTGATGTTTTTGCTTGTTCTGAAAAATGCGTACTTTTAACCCTTTAATTTTAAAGGCTCAAAATGTTTCAAATATTTTAAGTTTGTTTAACACTTTTCCTTTTTGCAAGACCAATGATCCCTGAGTCATTGGACAGTAGGGTTGTAAGCTGGTTTGTTTGATCGAAAGAAGCAAAATTTTATCTGTGTAGGCCAGTGAGCGCTTCATCATTTTCACTATAAAAAATCTGGGAAACTGGAGAGGCAGTCAATTACGATTTTTGAGATGAGCTCGAAACATTCGAAGAGCAGTCAGTAGTGTAAAGAGCAGTGAGATGTTGAGAATATATTTGCTTTAAAAAAGCAGTAAATTGAAATAAGGTTGAACCAGATCTGAGTTTTCTCCGTGGTCTGGACTCTGGTGCCTCCTATCAGCCGTGTGTAATTAAGGCACAGCCAATCAATCTCCACGATTCTCCAGTTTCTACATTCAGACTTCAGAGCTTCATACCACATGCCCACAGGGTTTTGACTTCGAGTTGTAAAAGACGATCGCAAAGAACTATGTGGTGAGAATATTTGTAGGTGGATGTGGGCGCCCAGCTGGAGTTTTCCCACTGACTCGGGTCGGGGATTCACTATTCAGAAAGATAGAAGGAACTAGGATGATCTAGTGACACTAAAACTGTCATGAGAACACAGACGCATCGATACGTTCGTGAATGTATTTATTAATCTAGAACGGGAGGGCAAACTTTGACCTCTTCATCCGGCCCTTGGGTCCTTAGATACTTTGGAATGGCAGTCCGGCCCGCTCAAGTTCTCAGTTATCCCGCTCTCCTCTCTCCTCTCCTCTCCTCTCTTCTCCTCCTCTCCTCTCCTCTCCTCCTCTCCTCTCCTCTCCTCCTCTCCTCTCCTCTCTCTCCTCCTCTCCTCTCCTCTCCTCTCCTCCTCTCCTCTCCTCTCCTCCTCTCCTCTCCTCTCCTCCTCTCCTCTCCTCTCTTTCCTCCTCTCCTCTCCTCTCCTCTCTCTCCTCTCCTCTCTTCTCCTCCTCTCCTCTCCTCTCCTCTCCTCCTCTCCTCTCCCTCTCCTCCTCTCCTCTCCTCTCCTCCTCTCCTCTCTCCACTCCTCTCTCCTCTCCTCTCCTCTCCTCTTTTATCTCCTTTCTTCTCACTCATCTCTTGAAGCCAGTAGTCTAGCCGCTAGAACTGAACTAATATCTAGGTTAAAGTTATATGTTTGTTTACTTTATGGGAGTATGGGATACTGAGTTGGAACAGAGAAGGAATCGTTTCAAAGGCCTGTTTGATCGCCGTAATCGCAAACACGCGGGCAGTGTGTGGTGGGGTACATGTATCAATTTTATTTCGAACTGAATTGCAAGGACCAACGACCAACTCCTGTGGAGGAGTAAAACAAGGCCTCTTGAGCCTCTCAATCCTTCGACATTTTATTGCCCCACCACCCCAACGAGACAGCTGCCTCCTCTGCCTCAGCGGTCTCGGGGGTTACAACCCGCCCGATAAGAAAAAGGCTTTTTTTCGAACCTCTTTGTTTGATTTATAGGCCAAGGGTTCAGAGACCATGAATACAATATGGCTATAAAAATATATAGAAATAGCTAGATATGGCTATAAATATTGTTTTGATACGTTAAAAATCGACTATTGACAGTTCCCGGGATTGCAAACCCTAACTCATAGCCTCTCCCTTATTCTCTTTCCTTTCCACTCTCATATGCCCACAGCCATGAGCTGAATTCTTTATCTGGCCCTGGACATGGACTCCTAAAAAAGCATCAGAAGTGCTAGCTCTAGAAGTCCTGGAGGTAAAAAAGTTGCCGACCCCAGATCTGGAATAATGGTAAAAGTCGGGTTAGATAATCTCATCTATTCATTCATGATTTTCCTGTCCCACGGAACTCTGAAAAAAAGAAACTGAAGATACGAAATCCGGATCAGTGGCGTAGCCAGGATTTTCTTCTGCGGAGGGGGTCACAGTAACAGGCTCACAGCGGCAACCGGGGCAGGGGGTGCTAGGCCTCTGCGACGGAAGAGGGGGGTGCTCGAAAATTTCGAAAATTTGGCCTGGATTAGCCGGCTGGGTCATGATCCCCCCGCCTTGGCTACGCCCCTGCCGATCAAGCCTCCTTTATAGCAAATGTGGCTGTGTCCAGATTACGCAGTATTGAAATGAACTTTGCTTGCCTTACAGAATCGAAGAAAGAATAACAGGAGCGGGTGTGAGTTGTTAAAAGTTTTAGAAGGTATTAAAGAAAATTTTCTGTTTTCTGGAGAAGGCTTTCCGAGAAAAAGTTCTGAAATGCCTACTTGAATTTGAATCAGTTTCAGTTTTTCTTCGTTTGGGCATTGTTTAGAAGTTCTTGTTCGAATAAAAAATCACAAATTTGTTGCTTGATAATACAACTCAATTCAATACGAGTTGATTCAATTATTACTGAAGAAAACCCTTCTCGGAATGAATGTGACGAAAGGCCCAGGACAGGAAGGAAGAAGAGGATTGAGAGCCAAGAGGATTGGGGAGCGCCGGAGCGGGACGGGAGGGAATAGGAGGCAGGCAAGAGGTAAGGAAGAATTTCTATTGGCTGCAGAGATGGCTTTGACTTTGACTCTTAGAACATATAACCAAGACTTAGACCGTCGTCTGGTCTAGACAGGCATCAAAATCCCATTTCCACCCATTTCTATTCAATTCAATTACTTTTTGACTTGAATCTCAATGGAAGGCATCCGATTCCTGGTGTTCTTCATGCGGGACAAACAAGTACTGGAGTTATCTGGCAACAGCGTCTCTCTAGGAGAGTTCCAAGACTTCACAAGAGACGACTGGGAGCAGTTTGGTGAAGTCGAAGAGAACCGATATAGCGAGGAGCAAATAGAAATCCGAGCGGAGTATGAGGACGACTGGTATTCCGCAGTCGTTTTGCAAGTTGTCTTGGATGCTGAAACGGACACGGACCCCACAATTAAATTCATTAGAGAATTAATCGAGCAGAAGAAAAGCGTGGAAGGAATTCTTCGGTCGGTTCCACGTGTGAACAAGGGCGGAAGGAACCGTTTCGTCAGTATGAAGGTAAGCTAGAATCTACTTTGTCGACTTAATAAGTTAAGTAAATATTCTACATGTCTAACTACTAGCGGTTAGCAAGCAGAAATTATTAATACTTTTTAATCGAAAGATTAAAGCATACATCTACAACTCCAACCCATGCAGTACATTGCTACGTCAGCCGACGAAGAAAACAGCAGCACCGATCGGCGGCTTCGGAAGTCGGGGCGCCCAACCGCCTCAACGTCGCTCAATGCGGAACCAGTAGCTCTTCCAGCGCTCAACACTGCATTGCTACCAGCAAGGCTTGGTGCGACAAGTGAGATGGGGACTCCAAGAGCTGTGGTGGCGCCGCCGCCGGCGGTACCTTCTATGCTGACGCCCACAGCAGCGCCTACGTCGACGCTCACAGCAGCGCCTAAGCCGACGCTCACAGCAGCGCCTACGCCGACACTCACAGCAGCGCCTACGCCGACACTCACAGCAGCGCCTACGCCGACACCATGCGCTGATTCAGTGACGCCAAAGCCGACGTACACACCGCGAAGCGTCGACGGTGAAGGCTTAGATGGCGACTGCGGCATCGACAGGCTCCATCCAGCTGCAGTGCTTCACATTCGTCAGTACCTGTCCAGTGTCGGAATCGACGCAGAGTCGGCAAGTGATGTTGCACATCTAACAATGCTGGCTGCTCGCCGCAGTTGCGACGCAGTTCGTCGCATCAAGCAGCTAGAGGATCGGATGCTGCCCTCCTCGAAGGCATCGCAGCTTCATTTGCTAGTCGCACAACTACCAGCAACACCGTCCACATTTCGAGCCTATAGACTCCTGGGCGGAGTACATCAAGTTTGTCTCATCAAGGCAGTTGCAGTCTAGCCTTGTAAGCAGTATTACGTTATTTTGCAACTATATTTAATTTGCAACCATTGGCCTTATGTACGAGCTAGATCGAATTAACTATCATAAGCTAATACCCTTTCCCTTTGCAATAATACAGTTATTTTAACTCAGTAATACTAGCTCTTACTACTACTACGAGTAGTACACTTATAAGTTATTCCTCAAACCGTATTTTAACAGGGGCCTCATCTGTTAAGTTGCCGGTGCGATACGCTGTCGGAAACGGTCCGCCGGATGATGAATAAGTGTCTAGCGCCACGAATGCAGGTCGTTGTGAACTGGAGTGGCCGAGGCATGCTTGAGAAATGCCGGACGGAAGTGTTGGGCTGCCTAATGATAGAGGACCAACTTGCTTTTGAGAATGCCAAGCAAGTTTTCATAGGTAAGAGTACTGTGGCTATACTCTTGCTTTATTTATTGTCCAAATCCATTCCCGCTCTGACGCTTGCTTACTTAAGTATAAAAAATCAAATATAAAAACAAGAAATTTAGGAAACCTATGAGCGTATTACTGAATGAAAAAGCAGAAAAGGAAGAAAGAAAAGACATTTAGGTAAAATCTGTTACTCTACTCTACTATTTACTTAAAGTAGGCAGTATGAAATTATAAACTTCACACCCTATAAAAATTTAAAGTTCTGCCTCCCTAATTCATTCTCAGACGCCCGTGGCCGACATGTTTCCGCCAGATCCTGTCACGAAGAAGGTCGTGTTCACGGAAAAACAGGTTGAGGCGGCAATAATTGCCGTCCTAAGGCATGCTAGTGAGCGGAATGAAGCCAAATTAAAGCGGCTAAAGGTGGCCACGGAATTAGCCGCAGCGTCTGCAGCCACTTCCAGCTCTGCCACCTCCAGTTCCGCGGCCTCCGCTACTGCTCAAGTGCCCAAGGCTCGCCGCAAAACCTTCGCAAGATCAACAAGAAAAGAGAGCAACGTCAAGATAGCTCGGCCTCGCATCCTCAGTGATGATGAGTTCAACTGTGAGGACGAATCAGATATGGAGTACTGAAGTTACTGAACCAACGAATGACACTACGTGTTTCTTAAAATTGCCTAATTGTATTTCGCAAATTGCGATTTCGTAATGGTATTTTGTATTTGTATTTGTACTTCTATCTTGTATTTTGCATTTAGTGTATGATTTTCATTTTTAGTATATGGGATTATCGTGTTCATTTCGTGTTTAATACTATAGCCACAGTAATACTATAATCAGTTATAATCAGTTATTACATTATTAAAATGGAGCTGACGTTCTAATTTATTCACAATGTATGGTAACCATTACTTCCTTTGTCAACATCTTCAAAAAAATAAAATATCCTCGAGAAATTAAATTCCACAATTCGGCACAAATGCTTAACTGCTTACTTATAGTAGTCAGATGAAAATCGAAAGATGAGAGTCCTATTCAGATCCGCCGTGAGCTTGAAATCTGGGTCTGGCGGACTCAGACCACTTTATACCTAAACATATCAGTTGGAGGCTGACGAATCAGTGTCCGCCGGATTATTTTTTCAACACCGGGCATTTGCCCGTGGGGCGTAAAACAACCCAGTCTCATCTCAAAGCAAGCTCTGAGACCCCAACGTTCCGTAATACGCAAAAATTACGGTGGTGTCAGCGCAACTCTACTGTTAGTAACAAGTTAAGTCAAGCATACGAGATACGTTAAATTCGGTGTCTGAGGACCCGCTCTGAACGCTCGCGCCAACGAAGACCGCTCGCCTACGACTAAAACTACCCTCCCCCAGGATTGAGGACCCCGGGCAGTCGGAGTATCTG
>NIVC01000039.1:0-48689 GCA_002269645.1 Macrostomum lignano
TAAAATCTCACCTGTAGCACTGAATTCGTGCTAAAATCTCACCTGTAGCGCTGAATTGGCGCTAAAATCTCACCTGTAGCGCTGAATTGGCGCTAAAATCTCACCTGTAGCGCTGAATTGGTGCTAAAATCTCACCTGTAGCACTGAATTGGCGCTAAAATCTCACCTGTAGCACTGAATTGGCGCTAAATCTCACCTGTAGCACTGAATTGGCGCTAAATCTCACCTGTAGCACTGAATTGGCGTTAAAATCTCACCTGTAGCGCTGAATTGGCGCTAAAATCTCACCTGTAGCGCTGAATTGGCGCTAAATCTCACCTGTAGCGCTGAATTGGCGCTAAAATCTCACCTGTAGCACTGAATTGGCGCTAAATCTCACCTGTAGCACTGAATTGGCGCTAAAATCTCACCTGTAGCACTGAATTGGCGCTAAAATCTCACCTGTAGCACTGAATTGGCGCTAAAATCTCACCTGTAGCACTGAACTGGCGCTAAAATCTCACGTGTGGTGCTCAATTGACTCTAAAATATCAGGCCGTATGAATAAAGTCTGTAAGAACTTGCAAGTTCCGCCTTAAAATTTGAGACGGAGCAGCTGCTTAAGTCTGGGAATTCTGCGTCTCTGGTCAGGTCGGAAGACTGGCGATCCGGATAAAGTTCCGTTGAGCGGGAGCTTATTTCGGAAAGAATTTTGAGCAAATTCTCTAGATCAAGTTGTTTCTCAGAAGTCACCGCTCCGTTTATTCATACAGACTTGAGACCGAGATGAAACTCCTTGGTTTCATTTTATTGCTGAATATCTGTAAATTATGCAATTCACTCATTTAAAAATCATTTGGTTTTGGCAAAAGAAACTGACTGTCTCTGGACCTCTAGCGCTCCCCCTCCCTACTCCTGCCTGAGCTTACAAGAGCTATAGGGAATTAAGTTCTACCAAAACTGCACAGCAAACGGACAGGAAATTTTCTGCGACCGCGACAGCTGTTTCGGCCTGTCTTCTTTTTGTATCCGCAGCTTAGGTCGAAGAGCCACTGGCCTGCGCTGGGAAGAAAAAATTTTTCGCTTGGAGCTGACTGTTAGCTGCAGTCAGTAGCGCAACTGTGCCTGCATATTGGCAAGTGTAGACTGCATCAGCTGTTGCTGCCGCTAAAAACCACCCCGTGCGGGTAGGGAGAGGAAGGGAAGGAGAAGACACGGCCAGCGCAGTATAAATCAAGCAGCAATATTCGACTGCTGTTCTTTCTAATCTTTCTATTTTCTTCGCACAGCAACTTTGCCAGAGAAGAGCCCAGCTATTGGTAAGCACAATGCACTGAATTACTGTTGGGTCTTAGTGTTCCAGTCTTGGTTCCTACAGCATGGGGTCTTAGTGTTCCAGTCTTGGTTCCTACAGCATGGGGTCTTAGTGTTCCAGTCTTGGTTTCTACAGCCTGGGTCTTAGTGTTCCTGTCTTGGTTCCTAAAGCCTGGGTCTTACTGTTCCAGTCTTGGTTCCTACAGCCTGGGTCTTACGAGCGTACTGTTCCAGTCTTGGTTCCTACAGCCTAGGTCTTAGTGTTCCTGTCTTGGTTCGTACAGCCTAGGTCTTAGTGTTCCAGTCTTGGTTCCTACAGCCTGGGTCTTACGAGCGTACTGTTCCAGTCTTGGTTCCTACAGCCTAGGTCTTAGTGTTCCTGTCTTGGTTCGTACAGCCTAGGTCTTAGTGTTCCTGTCTTGGTTCGTACAGCCTAGGTCTTAGTGTTCCTGTCTTAGTTCCTACAGCCTGGGGTCTTAGTGTTCCAGTCAATTAGTTCCTACTGCATCGGTCTTACTGTTCCTGTGTTAGTTCCTACTACTTGGGTCTTACTGTTCTTGTCTTGATTCTTACAGCAGGGGTCTTACTGTTCTTGTCTTGATTCTTACAGCAGGGGTCTTACTGTTCTTGTCTTGATTCTTACAGCCTGGGTCTTGCTGTTCCTGTCTTGATTCCTACAGCCTGGGGTCTTAGTGTTCCAGTCTTGGTTCCTACAAACTGGGGTCTTGCTGTTCCTGTCTTGGTTCCTACAGCCTGGGTCTTACTGTTCCTGTCTTGATTCCTACAGCCTGGGGTCTTACTGTTCCAGTCTTGGTTCCTACAGCCTGGGGTCTTACTGTTCCTGTCTTGGTTCCTACAGCCTGGGTCTTGCTGTTCCTGTCTTGATTCCTACAGCCTGGATCTTACTGTCTTTTACCAATTACTAAAGCCTGTTCAATGCTTAGCAGCTCTGTTTCTGTTGTCAAGGTAGTGACTAAGTCATCTGACGCCTGTTTAACGCGTAGCTGATGTGCACTTTATTAATTTGTTTACTCACTCTCGCAGCATGATTTGACACGGCAAATACAGACTATTTACCTAAGCAATTATACTCTTTGAGTGCAGACTAATTCATTGTCAAATCAATAATTCGAGGCAATTAACAAAGCCTTTCCAGTGTGCAATCGAGACGAAAAGAACTTGTTGCCAACAGTGATAAACCGTGTGAATTGTAACACTTTCGAGTTAGAGTAGGAATGGCTAAGAGGCAATTGTGAACCATCTTCTAACGTGTAGCTACTAGCGCTAAGAGTGTAACACGAGAAATTCGCATCCTATAGACTTAGGAAGGTGCGTAGGAAGGTCGCATCCCGATCGTGACTGGAGAAACATCTGCAGCAGATTGAATCAGATTTCTTCGCGTGACTTTACTGCAATTCTCAGACGATTGCAAGCATTAAAGTATTAAAGCGGAAGGATTTTTTTAGAATAAAAGATGTCGGATCAAACTGCTTTTGTCTAGCAAACTTTAGGCTAACTGAACTTTACTGAAGTCGAGATATCGTTTCGTTTCCTTTGCGCATTTGAAGCGGCTACATCATGCAAAAATCAGTCTACTATAATACCCAAGAACCAAACCCTAGTGGCATAGCAACTATTGGAAGTAGACAAATATGAGCTATCTACATCACACTAAATGCTCTGGCAAAGTTTGGTCGTTGTCACCATCGGAACATCTATAATTAAGGAGAACTACCACATCCTTTAGTAGACATTTTACCTGTTTTGAAATGAATCTTGAAGCCTTAACATTTTTTTCCTTCATGACATACCGGACAACTTTAGAAGCTTGTAGATGTGGACTACCTAAAAAGTCATATTTGTTATATAAAAAATTGCTATATCGGGATCTCTTAGACATCGGGATTCGGGATTTACATCAGGATTGCTAGACATCGGGATTCGAATTTATATAGAGATTGCTAGACATCGGGATTCGAGATTTATATAGAGATTGCTAGACATCGGGATTCGAGATTTATATAGAGATTGCTAGACATCCGGATTCGGGTTTTACATCGGGATTGCTAGACATCGGGATTCGGGATTTACATCGGGATTGCCAGACATCGGGATTCGGGACGGGATCCCGTCGGAGGCCTTCATCAAATTAACCGCGCAGCAATTTATTGATTCGAGTATCTCGCACCTGCCCGCAGTTCGCTAAGCGATTCATTTAGCAATGGTAAAAACGCCACCGACCAGCGAGCAGGATCCTGAGCAGCCGCCTACTCAACATGTCGACGACGATGCCGCTGATGCGCTGCCTCTGGTGGAGATCGCGGACCCATCGCGCAAAAGTGAGCACCAGAACGAGCAGCGCCAGCCAGCGCCGCAGCTCTCCGGACTCACGAGAGAGGAGCTCGAGGCCTACGTCAATGACCCGTTTTGGCGCCGGCTCCGCCTAGCAACCCTCTGCCTGTTCGCTGCCCTGTGGCTCTGCATGTTCGCAGCGGTCATTGTCATTGTGGTGGCCTCGCCAAAATGCCCGCCCAGGCCTCCCAGGCAGTTCTGGCAGCGGCCCGTCTACCGCCTGCAGCTGGCCGCATTCGCCCCTGCAACCAACTCGGATCCGAGCGCGGTTGGCAGCCTGGCTGGGCTGGCCAACCGACTGGCGTACCTGCGCGACACCCTTGGCATGTCCAACTTCCTCATTGGCGGCGGTGTCAACCCGGTCGGTCCGGCGTCCGGCTGCCCGACCGACTTTGCCGCCATCAGGCCGCCACTGGGCCGACTGAGCGACCTGAGCGCTCTGGCTAAGAAGGGCCGCAAGAAGGGCTTCAATCTGATACTGGAGCTCGACCTCAGCCAGGCCGATCCCGCTTGGTCGGACAAGCCCGACGACTTCATCAAATCGCCCTGGCCTGGAAAATCCAGCCGCGACTCGAAATTGGCCTGGAGCAACGAGCAGCTTCATCTTCCGCGCTCCACCTGCAACTCGCTGAATGTCAGCTCGCCAAGCGTCCGATCGCGTCTCGGCGCCGCCCTAACCGCCTGGCTCGACGCCGGCGTCTCTGGCTTCCTACTAAACAACGTCGCTTTCATGGCACCAACAGTCGCGGACAGCCCGCCGATCCCAAACTCCGATTGGTTCGCCAGCGATCCCGTGCCTCATCTGTATAGCAACTCGAGCGTCGAATTTGTGCGCTGGGCACGAGGGCTGCTGAATCAGGAGGCCGACCGCCTCGGCCGTGACTTAGCGCTGTTCGTTGATCCCGGAAACACTGGATTCTCCCAGCCGCCCGACCGTCTGGCGGCCTATCTAGCAGCTGGAGCGCACGCCGTGGTCAGCGTCGGGCTCGGCCGGCCGTTGAGCGAAAAATCTCCCGCTGGTGCCGACTCTTCCAACGCACGCCGTCTCGTCGAGTCCGTGATGGCCGCCGTCGGAAGCAAATTCGAAGGCGGCGTCATTTTCGCCACCGCTTGGCCGAGCCTTCGCCGTCCGACGGACCCGATGCTGACCGCCTTGTCGCTCACCCTGCCGGGAGTGCCGTGTCTCTACTACGGCCAGGAGCTGGGCATGGTTCACGTGCCTGGCGTACGTTTCCAAAGCAACTCGTCTTTACTGTCAAGCTACCTGCCCGGCAACGACTCCACGGATCCATCAGAGACGCCAATGCAATGGTCCGGCTCCGCCGCTAACGCCGGCTGGCTAAAGAACACTAGTTCCCGACTTGACTGGGTGGACCTGCAGCCACGTGCCGCCGACATCCGGGCTCACAACTTGCGCCGCTTGGCCGCCTCCGGCCATCCAGCCTCGGCGCTGCAATTCGTCCGCGATCTTCTAGGCCTGGTGAGCAGTCTTGAGTCGCTACAGTGGGGCCGAGTCGACTTCCTTCCGACTCCGGCGGGCAGCTCGGCCGGCCTAATAGCTTTCCGACGCCGTGCGGTTCGCTTCCCGGCTGTGTTCGTCGTCAGGAACCCGGGGGCGGTGTCGGCTACAGTGGACCTGACGGCTGGCGAAGCCGACAGCGGATCAGTGACCGGCTCGCTGAAGCTGATTTACTCTGGCGGAGGCGGAGCCGGCGGCGCGTACGAAGTTGGCCAGTCCTACAGGCTGGATAGGGTCTTCGTGCCGGAATTCAGCACGCTGGTGTTTCTGGCTGACTCATGAAGGATCTTGGCTCTCGGCGAAAAAAAAGAAATACAATACATTGACTCAATTAGGAGGGCTAGAGCTAGAGAAGAAAAATGACAGTTCATCAAAAGCAGACACTTTGCCCCTCCGAAAGTCCATACAGCGGCTTAATTAGAGAAAGTATCCGAATAAAAAAATGGCGCACTCCGTGCAAACCACCTTTTTGGCCATCTCGTTCTCCGGACTAATAAGTTAAGATCGTGACAGATGTGACATTTGCTGACTCAGTCTTTTGCTAATCCTTTCACTGGCTTGAATCTACGCTTGTAAGTAAAGAATTCAGCTGACAGAAAAGACTAATTATAAACTGGTTTAATTCGACATCGAGAGCGCGTCTGGGTTTAATACTCGCCAGATTTGCTATTTATAAATCATAACCAAAGCTGCAATGTATTGTTTAGTAATTGGCACGAAATTTACGTTAGTACTTACTAATAGTAGACCACTGTTTCAAATGAAGAAGTTTATGTTAAGTTAGTTATAGGTTACTTATATATGAACAGTAATAGCAGCGGTTTGAGATCGCAGTGCATACGCAGAACAAGCGAAACAATAGGTAACAATCCAAATTACCAGACCTGAACCTCGCGATCCTTTGGTAGCATTTCTAAGAAGCAATTTGTAAATTAAGACAAAAATATTTAATTTGCGAAGAAGATAAAAATACATATTGAAAACACGGACTACTTAAGCAGGAGGACATAAATTGTCTCATATAAATTGTCGTTTCAGTTTCTTAGAAAATTATAGATGTTTTTACCGAAAAAATACATTACGGAGATAGGAGGTTTTCATTTTTTCGGTGCAAAAATTTGTTATTGCTTTCGATAGGAGGCAAACCCTTCGTTTATCTTTTAAAATGTCTTGCCTTTCTCATAGCCCTATTGCTATTCCTAGAGCTAGTACGGTCTACAAGCTAGTACAAATTTGTTACAGTCATTAAGCTAAAAATAATAAAATCGATTCGTAAAGCCAATGAGTCGAACTGTGCCATTTTTATGATTTTTAGACACAGTTTTTGACACTTGTACCATTGTACGTAGGATAAAAAGCTAAAATAGAATCCTAAAGCTAAATAAACAAAAAGCTCTTACTCAAGCAGTCCTTGACTGGAAAGTGTATAGTCAATGCGCTATTACATTTTAATAGGAAGTGGTAGCAGGTCAACCAAATTTATGTGGATATTGTCGGCTAGAAAAAAGCTATCACAAGGCGTGCCGCCCATCCTACTCTCTGAATTCTGAACAGTTTAAACATCCGTTGCTTACTGACATGTAAATATGTTTCTGATTGATATTCAAAGCCTCTACTAGCGTATTTGGCACGCGAACAAATGTTTCAGACGCGAGCCGACCAGAATCCCCAATTAAGGTTTCAGTTGTTGGTTGGCTGGCCGCCTCCGCTGCCTTCGCCACTTGTCGGTCCGTAAGACGTCGGCGGCGAGCTTCCAGTTGAGCCCGCCGAGGTGAGTGGCGTATTCTGGCTGGGCGGCGGCATCATCGGCTGCTGCTGCTGCATCACAGGTTGGGGAGCGGGCATGGCTGATGGCATCGGCATCGCTTGCTGGCTGGCTAGGGCCGCCTGGGCTTGCAGATCCATGTAGCTGCGGCCCTTTGCTTTAGCGAACGAAGCGTTCCGGAAGCTTTTAATAAAGTAGAGCAGAGCTAGGCCTAGGATAAGTGTGCCTGAAGAGAGGATTATGGGTGTGGGGTCGGTTGATGTTGTTACCAGCTGTTT
Organism: Macrostomum lignano; assembly: GCA_002269645.1. NCBI lineage: Eukaryota > Metazoa > Platyhelminthes > Macrostomidae > Macrostomum > Macrostomum lignano. The sequence continues at coordinate 7,208 of NIVC01000039.1, forward strand.
TCCTGCTCTCGGGGGCCCACCCAAGCAACAACTCCAACTTTCATATCGTGGAAGACAGTAAGAAAACTTCATGCTGCACATAACCTCAGAACCTCATAAGCTTTAAAATTCACATTAAATAAAAAATAGTTTTCGCTGATTTGTTGTTTCGAGAATACAAAATTGACTGACATAGTGATAGTGCAGATAGCCCGGCCTTCAACCGAGACTGGCTCAACCACCTCGGGCCCAACCCGTCCCTGGACGACGCTTGCCGGCCGAGAACATCCCACGGCTCATCCGGTTCCTCCGAGCCACCAAACGAGCCTCCGTCTTTCCTACCGGAGACAACGCTGCAGACAGGACCGGCAGACCTCCCTGACCGGCCCCGCGCCCTAGCCTATGCGGGCCTTTTAGGGATTAGTGGAATTGGCGACGCTCGCCTCCCCGCTGCGTCTTCGGACCGCCCTGCAGCTAAGTCAAGTAAGTCAAGATAGTGCAGATAGAGAAGTATCAATAGATATGCTTTTACTCTACTAGTAGTAGTTCAGGCTGGGGAAATGTTACTAGTGGAGACATACAAGGGGTTGGGAGTTTCTTTACATGTACAAACGTATTGCCATGCCTCAGAAATAATACTTTGAGACTCTCAGTATGAAGTTTCGAGCTTTTGAAGCGCCCCGCAAACGCCTTACCTGACAGCACAGCCTTCAACACGCTCGAACTTTGGTCGTTGTTGCGCAAGAACAGCGGAATCGGTAGGGCAATGTACAGAATTGTCTTCCGCCAGCAGTCGATCCACTTGATTGCCCGCCAGATCATGCAACAGCAGCTCATGTCGCTGCGTGTTTTCAATTTGAGTAGAGATTGAGAAGGATATCGGAGTTGGTTGCAGTGGTTTCCTCACACCCTCATATTTTTTATTGCATAAATGAACTAAGCAATTAGATGTGTGCCTCTTTTTTTAATCAGCACGTCACGAGATCTTCACTCACTCGCAGCAGTTGCACTTGTCGAACAGCCAGACAGATTCCAGAAAGGTCAGCAGAACTGTGATGCCTCTGAAAATTAAAATAAGTCGATATTCAGCGACGCCAAGGTGATTATATAGAATTGTTTCATTATTCTATCACAATATAACAAACGGAACGCATTATCTTACAGCAGGTACCAGCCGTTGATTGTGTGGTACTTCTCTACCGTCAGAATGCTTATCATCATGATGTAGAGACCTGTCAGAAGGGAAAGAATCTGAGATTCAGATGTGGAAATCAAAACGTTTTGCAAATGCTGAAGGCTAGACATCGCAAGTCTGTAAGACATGTCTGGGAAGTAATCTAGCCTTTTATTTTTGGCAATAGAAATGCCATAAAATTCTTCCCGAGCTTCGGCCTCAGGCCCTGCTTTTACTTACAAACGACAACAACCAGGCCTGCCATGCGGCACAGCATGGTGATGTACTTGAAGCAGCAGGTTCTGTCCTCTTCTAGCTCGATAAAACGCATGGTTGAATGAACTTAATTGTTTCTGTTACAGTCCTATCGATCAAGAATCGTGTACCGATTTCCACTGTAGCTGACGAAATCCGCCTTTCCTCACGGCTTCTGCAGTTTTTTTGCCCGAATTTGAAGGCTCAGTTGGGAGGTGGGCCGGTTGAGTTGGGCGAGGATCGCATGAGGCACTCCTGAAATCTCTGTCTTTTGTCTCCGCACACTATTTCATTACTATAGCCACCCTCACTCAACCCGCTCGCCTTGTTCGTCTTCGCAGTCATGCCACTGCGAGTTAAACGCGCTTTTCTATCTCTCAGCTGTCTCCCTCCGCGCGCTTAGCCAAACTTGATCAAAGGCAAACAAATCTTCCAGTTCTGGAAAGAGAAAATCAATCAATTCACAGACTATGAGGGGGAATAGGGTTTTAGCGGAGCAGCCCACTCAATCTGTGCTCTGTCCCTTTAGCTCCTGAATAGAAGCAACGCAGTAACTGGACAAAAGTGATCTGGCTGACTTGCTTTGCAACGGCCATGCAAACTAAACTTTTGTTCCTCGAACTGTACTGTTATTTTCTGATTCATTTCATACTAGTGTAATCTAAGTAATTTCTGTGGGAAGATCTTCGTCGGGAACAAGCTAGTAAAGCACTCTAACGAGCGTATTGGTCTTAATATTTAACTGCAATTCAATAATTTTTAACGACATTTTTATTTTTCCTGAAAAGAAATGACGCGATTTTTACAAAACCGAAAAAAAGAATAGTCAGTTCAATGATGCAAAGAGTCATGGAGAATTGCTTTTACTAAGTAATTTAGTCAATTGGATCAATATAAAGCAAGCAAGTTTTCAACGTTTCAAGTCCTATCTGGAGCTGTAAGCAAGTCCACACCGCCGTACAACGCTAATATTCCGTTCGTACTCCGTCACAAACTCGCGCCGCATCGGAGCGGCCGTGTCAGCAATGGCCGGAGCTTGGAGAAAAATCCCGAATGTGCCAACGGTGGCGGACAAGCCGAAGCAGTAGAGAAACAGACGATCGAGCACTAGGGCGACGTATTTCCACTCCTCCTCGGAGCTCTCCGATGCGATGTCGTCCCGGATTTTTCTAGCAATCGAACGAACTCCTCGCAACGCTCGGGCAATGTCGCGTGCGTTAATCGCTGCGTTTGAGGTTGATGAAGTTTCACTGCCGTAGCGACCGGCTGTGAGGTGTTTTTTAAGAAGCAAGATTGCTTGGTAAATGCTTTCATTACAACTGATTGACAGATTGATGAAGTCCAGTTAGTGGGTGCATTTCAGACCGATGTTGTCTAACCTGGTGCGTCAGCCCCACTGTGTGTTAACGGTTCTGCCCTGGCTCTTGCGCTGACCAACTGCTTGCTTACCGTCTGCTTTTTATATTTAAGTCCCTCGTTGGGGTCCGAATTCGTGTGGCCCCCAGACGGCCACAATCGTTTTGTCCTAAGGGACTCACTTTATTACTGGGTATTCAGGCCAGGAGCCAAATCTGGGTCTAGCCTTTGTATGCACGTGCTAAAGCTACAGAGCACTGACCTGAAGCTGTCGCTCAGCTTAATTGCTATGTGAGTACTGTATAGTATTACCTTGCTCCCTGTTTTTCGGATTCTTCTCTTGCAATACGTACTATAGAGGGTCGGTACATTGCACCCTCCACCCGCGTCCCTATTTCTCCGAAGAAGTGGAGCCTAGTACTCTAGATCAACCTGGTTTTGAAAGATTCTTTGTATCACGCATCACGCGTTTTGTAGCTCATTTTGAAAACCTCCCTTGGGAGCTCGTGGCACAACAAGTCCCAATCAATAAAGCAAAGAATCAAACCAAACATTGTGATCAAACCTTCAACGCTGCCTTCGAAATAGCCATCATCGTTGCTTTGTTCGTCGCTGTCGCTTTCGCTATCGCCGCACGAGGCGTCGCCCTCCCTCTGAAGTCGCGTGCGCAGCCGCTGCTGCTCCTGTTTCTGTAGGTCGTCCACCCTGTCTAGGAGAGCTGCCCGTGGCAGAGTGTGCATGAACAGCCGCTTGGCCCACAATGGTACCCGGTTGGCGTCCGGCGATCTGTAGCGCACATTCAGCACCACAGTGGACACGAGGATTGACAGGCTGACCAGAATCATGGTGAACAGCAGGTACTTAGTGATCAGCGGTACCACTAGGGAGGTTGGCGGCGTCAACTCGAATACCAGCAAGATAAACACGGTCAGGGCGATGAGGATCGAGATACTCAGAGTGATTTTCTCTTGCGAATCGGATGGCAGGTAGAACACAAATACGGTGAGGAAGCTGATGGCCATGCAGGGGCAGATCAGGTTGGTGCCGTAGAACACGGGCTGCCGACGAAAGCGGATGCTGGTAACGGAGGGTGATGAAGAAATCGGATACCAGGAATTGTCATTTCCCTTAGAAAAAAGTATTACCAATGATTATTGCAATCCAACTCTTCAAACAGGTAAAAAGATGGGCGAAAAACTTTTCCTGTAGGTGACGAGTTTAAAAGCTGGTAAGAGGAGTAAAATAAAAAAAGGTTAAGAAATCGTTGCCCTAACGCAGACTCCTTTTCTCTATAGCAGCAACTGCAGGGTTTGGTGCAAACGCACTGACTCGATACTGTGCGCAAACGTCGCATGTCCGACGGTCCGAGTCAGCTGTTCGTGTTTCACAGGTGCAGCAAGACCGTGAGAGGCAACAGTCGGGACTGCCTTTAAAAGCCCTGTGTCCTGCTGGCTACGCTGACAACCTGTGCGGAACCCCAAGTACAAGTTCGGGAAAAACTGTGCGGGAAACTGGACCAGGTACAAGATGTGCGATGCGGAGACTGTACTCGTCATCATGGCCGCTGTGATGGACTTCGCTGAGATGGAGAGAGTCGGGCAGCTATTTGCGCGCAAGCCAATAAAAGCCTTAAGTACTGCACTATTTATGTAGGCGGCTGGCTGACCAGGAAGTCTCGAGCCATCTGGAAGCTGGCAGTGGGCCAGCTGCGGTCTCAGCATCTCTGCTATTCGGTGGGCCGCAATTGATGTGAGAAGGATGGAGCTCCAACTGAATGAGACGGCAAGGGAATCAACAATGACAAAATGTTTAAAACATTTTCTTTACTGCTGTATCATTAGTCTTATTCAAGCTCAGTGTGTTAAATTCAAGACATTAGTGGCTGTGTCGTCTATTGCTAGTGTTTTCGTTATTTTTGTTGCTAAAATTATGAAGCTAGTAGAGGCGGAAGTGCTAGTATGTTCTCAATGTAGATTCATACAGTTCTCACTATCACTATCATATGCTCCGACTATCTCAAACGCTCACAAGAAAGTGATGTCCAGATACGGTTCGGGACAACAGGCGTAGAATGCGATGTTCCTGGTGGCGGACACCTGCAAGAGGTCCCATTCGGTGTTCTCCACGTACTCTGACAGGTCTGCAGCGTAGTTAATGTCGGCCTCGCAGTTGTCGAAGCTGGTTCTTTTCACGCGTTCGTCCTCAGTTTTCTGCGCTAGATGACGCAGATCGATGAGCAGGCCGTGGTAAGTCCAGGTGCCCATCTTCAGCCGGCATTCCTGCGAGTGCGAATGAAACTGTCGGATACTTTGACTCGTGTGTTTCCGCAACTGAGATACAAAAAGAATAGCTGAATCATGATCCGATGCACCACGTGAGGCCGAACAGAGGCCTTTGAAACTTAGTATTGCGCAACGCTAGTCTAGCACTTTCTTGCATTAGACTAAATCACGCGTCCACCTAATGAAGAATGTAATAATGGCTCCTTTGATGCATTTCTTACCTGCGTATCAAAGGGAAAGAACTCGACATTGATGTCGCAGGAGCTCTCGTAGATTACAGGCGGCTTCCAGACCACCCGACCGTCGTGGTAGACTTTCAACTTGGTAGCTGATTGGCTCAGATCCCAGTCGCCGCCTGTGCTGCAGATTTTTAAAACGGTAGGATAGATATGAATCGCCTACTAGCGAGTAGGGAGTGACGAGTGTGAAGCGAATCTCTTGTGCGTGTGCTGAATGCTAAATTTAGCATCGGACTGTGTCTTGTCTGCGGTCGAGTTCTATTTGTGACTCGTAAACCATTGTCCTGGCCTTTTTAAACACACATCAAGATCCCCTGACCAGGAATCCAACCCGGACCGGATCACCAAGGATATAAATCTCACTCAACTCTCATACCTTGAGATACTCAAAAGACCCGTTCGGCATTGGCTGAATACGGACAACTTAAAGTGCATTTTATTTAAAGGCGATTCCTCTTCTAAAAGACGCTTTGAAGCATTAGTCCTATGTCACGTGATGTCGTGCTATTTACTTTATGTTGTTCTAATTTCGAAGTGTGGTAAGTAGCTCGTACTAGATTTGGCTCTAAATTATTCAAAATTGTGGACAGCACATTTACATAAATTCACCAGCAATCACGTTAGTCAACACATTTCATGATTACTGCGGAAAAACCAGATTTTTAGACCGTACGAAACCACTCTAATCGGACCTTTAATTAAGAACTTACGAGTAACCATGGCGAATAACAACATTTTTAATCGATGTAATAATGCATGTACACCCAAGCCTGGTATCCTCACTTGCTGTACAGCACAATGTCGGGTGTCCACAGAGCGTCAGGCGGCAGCAGCATGTGATCAGCGTCGCCATATTCGGCCGGATTCCACTCGAAGAACGGATCTTTCCACTCTTGAACTATCCACATGTTCAGCTTGATGAGCTGATTTTTCTCGTCAACGTCCATGATTTGGGTTAGGCTGACGTTCATGTACATCACTACCGGCTCCGAGCTGTTCACGCTGGGCCTGGCGTACCGGTAGTCAGAGCGAGACAGGTAGAAATCACTGTACAGGTGCGCCAGGCCTGGTGGAGCGGAGTTCGACTCTAAAATTGTAGTGAAATTAGTCGAGTAAGTTATGGCTGTAGCTAGTACTCTGTGTCGTGCCCTTCGGTCCTGTTAGTTTGCTATGTAGTCATATGCACATGAAAGTACTGGGTGTCCTTCGGTCCTGTTAGTTTGCTATGTAGTCATATGCACATGAAAGTACTGGGTGTCCTTCGGTCCTGTTAGTTTGCTATGTAGTCATATGCACATGAAAGTACTGGGTATCCTTCGGTCCTGTTAGTTTGCTATGTAGTCATATGCACATGAAAGTACTGGGTGTCCTTCGGTCTTGTCTAAAAATACGTAGCTAAAGAGATTATCGAGTTTAATAATTGTTCCTTAAAGCCACCCTAACCAATTACGTGATCGCTTTTTTAGAATTGAGACAGGTGCAGCCATTGGGTAAGGGGTTCGAGTAAACATGAAAATTATTTATGAAGATTCAGTTTAGATTGATTAAAATCCGTGCCACATACAAGCAGTTTCGCAGGACTGATTTATAGGGTTGCTGACGGGTGAATTATCATGGGATCCAGGAAATTTGTTGCTGAAAAATAAGAATTCATTCTATATACTAGTTAGTTAGTTAGTTAGTTAGTTAGTTAGTTAGTTGGTTAGTTAGTTAGTTAGCTAGTCGGTTAGCTAGTTAGTTAGTTAGTTAGTTAGTTAGTTAGTTAGTTAGTTAGTTAGTTAGTTAGTTAGTTAGTTAGTTAGTTAGTTAGTTAGTTAGTTAGTTAGTTAGTTAGTTAGTTAGTTAGTTAGTTAGTTAGTTAGTTAGTTAGTCAGTTAGTTAGTTAGTTAGTTAGTTAGTTAGTTAGTTAGTTAGTTAGTTGGTTAGTTAGTTAGTTAGTTAGTTAGTTAGTTAGTTAGTTAGTTAGTTAGTTAGTTAGTTAGTTAGTTAGTTAGTTAGTTAGTTAGTTAGTTAGTTAGTTAGTTAGTTAGTTAGTTAGTTAGTTAGTCAGTTAGTTAGTTAGTTAGTTAGTTAGTTAGTTAGTTAGTTAGTTAGTTAGTTAGTTAGTTAGTTAGTTAGTTAGTTAGTTAGTTAGTTAGTCAGTTAGTTAGTTAGTTAGTTAGCTAGTTAGTTAGTTAGTTAGTTAGTCAGTTAGTTAGTCAGTTAGTTAGTTAGTTAGTTAGTTAGTTAGTTAGTTAGTTAGTTAGTTAGTTAGTTAGTTAGTTAGTTAGTTAGTTAGTTAGTTAGTTAGTTAGTTAGTTAGTTAGTTAGTTAGTTAGTTAGTTAGTTAGTTAGTTAGTTAGTTAGTTAGTTAGTTAGTTAGTTAGTTAGTTAGTTAGTTAGGGTTAGGGTTAGGGTTAGGGTAAAGAAGAAAATGCTTCCGACAGTTGCGAGTGAGAAGGTATTTTATGCACGATGACTTAGCCAGTTTTTTATAATCACTGCGTAAATGTGAAAAAACCTAAAAGAAACATTTTAACACTCACCAAGAGGCAGCAAACTGCAGCAAGTTATAAACAGAAGCGCAGCGATCATTCTGTTTAGTCTGTTTAGTCTTAGCAGCAGAAAAAAGCTCCAGGAGTCTTAGTGCTGCAGTACAGTTTGATGCAGAAGCTATGAAGATGCTGTCGGGGCACAACTGGAGTGCTTGGTTGGCACGCTAATGACGTTGTCGCCGTGGTATGGAGCGTGGGGTGGGCGTTTGCGACCTGTCATTCAGACTATTGGCTAGATGATGATGCGGTCGGTAACAGGCTGTTGGACGGATGCTAGCGGTGGGAGGGGAAAGACAGAGAGAGAGGTTGGGGAAGAGTAAGCTATGGCCTGAACCGGGGGAAGAGGGAGGTACGAAGCTGCAGTGGATGTCAGACTGAGCTGTATAAAACTTCTGCTCACAAGGGGGAGAAAATATTGTCGGGAAGTGTTTGAGCAAGCTGAGTTGGCGGACCTTCCCAACGGGTTATGCTATGCTGGGCTGGGCTGGAGGAAATGGGTGGAACGAGCAGTATTGAGGTATGGGGCTTTATTGACCTGTGAAGTATTTCTGAGAATTTTTGCTTTCTAAGCCACATGTAACTGCTGTTGCTAACTGCATCCAGGTTGCTCTGAGGCTAAAACTCGCTTTGAAATATTGTTTCCATAACTTTTAATGCATGTATTGTTAAAACACGTTTTGCAGAATATTGCAACAGTTTTAAATATGAGCTATACTCGTATTTGCATGACTGTGAACGATCTTTGAATGAATTTGAATGAATTTAAATCAACTCATTGTAAAATAAATTTTGCTTTGTAGTCTGGAAATATAGTTAAAATCTGACCCACTTCAAGAATCTGTCAGTGCAACTCTGCCCCACTTCAGTAATCTGCCAGCGCAACTCTGCCCCACTTCAGTAATCTGCCAGTACAACTCTGCCCCACTTCAGTAATCTGCCAGTGCAACTCTGCCCCACTTCAGTAATCTGCCAGTGCAACTCTACCCCACTTCAGTAATCTGTCAGTGCAACTCTGCCCCACTTCAGTAATCTGTCAGTGCAACTCTGCCCCACTTCAGTAATCTGCCAGTGCAACTCTGCCCCACTTCAGTAATCTGTCAGTGCAACTCTGCCCCACTTCAGTAATCTGCCAGTGCAACTCTGCCCCACTTCAGTAATCTGCCAGTGCAACTCTGCCCCACTTCAGTAATCTGCCAGTGCAACTCTGCCCCACTTCAGTAATCTGCCAGTGCAACTCTGCCTTACTTCAGTAATCTGCCAGTGCAACCCTGCCCCAATTCAGTAATCTGCCAGTGCAACTCTGCCCACTTCAGTAATCTGCCAGTGCAACTCTGCCCCACTTCAGTAATCTGTCAGTGCAACTCTGCCCCACTTCAGTAATCTGCCAGTGCAACTCTGCCCCACTTCAGTAATCTGCCAGTGCAACTCTGCCCCACTTCAGTAATCTGCCAGTGCAACTCTGCCCCACTTCAGTAATCTGCCAGTGCAACTCTGCCTTACTTCAGTAATCTGCCAGTGCAACCCTGCCCCAATTCAGTAATCTGCCAGTGCAACTCTGCCCACTTCAGTAATCTGCCAGTGCAACTCTGCCCCACTTCAGTAATCTGCTCTATAATCTAGTTTGGAAATATATGCCAGTTGCCAGTATAAATTATCAATATGTAAAAAATATTAACAGTAGGTCTAAAAGTACGATTAAACTACAAAGCTATTGTAGTCAAGAAAGCAGGAAAGCAAGAAAGCAAGCTTGACATAATTAATAAATATATGTATACATATAATAAAACTGAAAATTAAAATGAAACATTTTCGAGCGAAAAAAACGAGACATCTACATGTACATTATATGCCCTTCTTCTTAATCTAATTTTAACGTCTGTCCTGTACACAGATACTAGAATAACCTATAGCTGGGCCACTCAGCACATTTGCATGCAAGCTACTTTCAGTTCAGTAGTAAGTTAAACAGAAGCATTTTAATGAATTTTTAAAGACAAGGCCTTTTTATTGGCTCTTACCCCCCAAGCTTAAACTCTCAAACTCCACACGGAACCTCTACCCCTGGCCCGCCACCCAATTTTTATTACCTTCCTCGGTTGTTTCAGCCATTAATAGTGTCAGTGGCCAATGTACATTATGGCTGAACCAATTAGAAAGCTGTTTACGCCTGCAGACGGCTTCTACTAGCTTATCAAAGTCATTTCAGCTGCCTTTATTATAAAATAGCTTATGTATTCTTCATTGCTACTGAAATGAAAGTAGAAAGCTGTTTTGCTAAGTATATATGCCTGAGTGGCCCATCTATTATTCTAGTAATCTGTGGTTCTGAACCAGTTTCCCCTCTTAGAAAAGACTCAAATATATTAGTATTATTTTTATCATACGCTCGTATGTAAAACAAAAGAAACCGCTGTTTAAGAAAAGAAAGCTAAGTCTATTAAAATTCTAGCAAGAAAAAAGTGTTTCATCAATAAGTTCGAGCCTACAAGTCGATGAACGAGTCTTTCGTGGTCTTCGGGTGGTACGGGTACGGCCGGAAGGAGCGAATCAGGACTGGCGCATTGCAGTCATCCGAGGCGCACTCTTGGCACTTGAAGCCGCTCTGCTTTCGGCGACCGGATTGACATTTGCCGCAGCCGCCGTTGTATTCCTGCCATTTTGCAGGGGAGGGGGATGGAGGGGGAGACTGGTGAGGGAATGGAAGTTAGGGGAGTGAGATAGAGGGATAAGTGAGAGTGACAATGAGTGTGAGATGTAGTAAGCCAGAGTTGGAGGGAGAGATGGAGGGAGAAAGATGGAGGGAGAAAGTGACATGGCGAGGATGAGACGGAGGGAGATGGTGAGATAGAGGGAGAGGGAGTGAGATGGAAGGAGAGAGTGAGATTGAGAGATAAGTGAGAGTGAGAGAATGAGTGTCAGATAGAGTGAGCCACAGTTAAGATAGAAGAAAGAGTCAGATGGAAGGGGAGAGAGTGAGATGGAAGGAGAGAGAGTGAGATGGAAGGAGAGAGAGTGAGATGGAAGGAGAGAGAGTGAGATGGAAGGAGAGAGAGTGAGATGGAGGGAGAGGGTGAGATGGAGAGAGAGGGTAGATGGAGAGAGAGGGTGGGATGGAGGGAGAGGGTGAGATGGAGGGAGAGGGTGAGATGGAGGGAGAGGGTGAGATGGAGGGAGTTGGTGAGATGGAGGGAGATAGTGAGATGGAGGGAGAGGGTGAGATGGAGGGAGAGGGTGAGATGGAGGGAGATGGTGAGATGGAGGGAGATGGTGAGATGGAGGGAGATGGTGAGATGGAGGGAGATGGTGAGATGGAGGGAGAGGGTGAGATGGAGGGAGATGGTGAGATGGAGGGAGAGGGTGAGATGGAGGGAGAGGGTGAGATGGAGGGAGAGGGTGAGATTGAGAAAAGGGAGTGAGAGACAAGAAGACGAGAGAGTGGCAGCGTGAGAGCATTGAAAAAGCCCTGCTTGGGTGAAGAGATAAGGAGAGTATAACGATGCAATAGATGCAGTTAGGAATTAAAAGTGAGTTTGAGTTTCTCAAAAAATCAAGGCGGGATGACTTGACAGCACATGCATTAGAGTTTAAGAGCTTAAGCAAGTCTAATTCAGACTTGGAGATGACAGTGAGCAAAACTCACCATGTACACCAGCGGAATCACATCGTAGTTCTCGATGCCTTTGTACCGATCGGCCATGTTGAAGTAGGAATTCTCGTCATCTCTGCCAATAGTCTTGGCGACCACCAAGAAGCACTTGTTCACACTTCCGTGACATTCCCGAGATCGAATCTTGCCGTGCTTCAGGACGCCTTTCAGATAGAAGGTGAGGCACTTCATCGAGCTTCCCCCGGCTGCGAGGAATCAGTGCAGTGAAGAGTGGCTTCAGTAGGGACCGTTGAAATATTACACACCCTGTCTGACTCTCCCTGACACCCTGTCTGACTCTCCCTCACACCCTGTCTGACTCTCCCTGACACCCTGCCAGACTCTCCCTGACACCCTGCCAGACTCTCCCTGACACCCTGTCTGACTCTCCCTGACACCCTGCCAGACTCTCCCTGACACCCTGCCTGACTCTCCCTGACACCCTGCCTGACTCTCTCTGACACCCTGCCTGACTCTCCCTGAGACCCTGTCTGACTCTCCCTGACACCCTGTCTGACTCTCCCTGACACCCTGCCTGACTCTCCCTGACACCCTGCCAGACTCTCCCTGACACCCTGCCAGACTCTCCCTGACACCCTGCCAGACTCTCCCTGACACCCTGCCTGAGTCTCCCTGAGACCCTGCCTGACTCTCATTGACTGACACCCTGTCTGACGGTCATTGTCTGACACCCTGCCTGAGTCTCCCTGAGACCCTGCCTGACTCTCATTGACTGACACCCTGTCTGACGGTCATTGTCTGACACCCTGTCTGACTTTCATTGACAAATTGCTGTCGATCTTTCATGGACAGACGCTTTGTTTTGCCTGCCTCTGAAGTTTTTCAAACTCGATCATCTGTTACACGCTTATCGTAATTCTTACCGAATATGCTGCAGAATATTACGAGAGCCAGAGACCACTTGACAGTCAACATGTTGTCTGACTCTTTAATCTTTAGTATATTTAAGTTGTAATGAAGCTATATTTATTAACGCTAGTGTTTTAGATTTGGAGATAAGTATATTAAAAGCTACTGCAGCGTCTTCAGCAAATCGAATGCACTTAGTCTATGTACAAAGTTACGAGTTTCTAAACTAATGTTTGACCAAAATAACTTTAAAATAAACTTTTCAGTTATTTAATTATCATTTTCATTTCATTTCATTGAGAGCCGTTTGAATGCGCCATTCGAGGAGGGTGCCGTCTCATTTGAGGTGGGTTCCATCTCATTTGAGGTGGGTGGGTGCCATCTCATTTGAGGTGCGTGCCATCTCATTTGAGGTGTGTGCCATTTGAGGTGTGCCATTTGAGATGGATGCCATTTGAGGTGGGTGCCATTTGAGGTGGGTGCCATCTAAAGAAGGTGCTATGCTCCCTTATTATTGCAAACTCGAAAGCAGTCCGAAAACAACACTGGTAATTAAAAGGGCGTTTATTATTCATGCCCCATTTGAGGTGGTTAAAACAAAAAGTGCAAAATTTGAAACTTTATCAAAATCGAGGATATATTTATGCCAGTATGTACTCGTACATATTTAACCCTTTCTTCTCCACAATAGAGTTGTTAGAGTCAGGCTTAAAAACAAAAAAACTATTTAGAAATCATACCAGAATAAATCTATTAGCAAAATAATTAAAGCACTTTTCAAGAAGTTCATACAGCAAATATACATGTAGCTTTAAATCAAATAGATTAATAAAGTGCATATAGCTCGTACCAGTCTTCTATACACAGAACTTGAAATACGCTTGTTGAAAATTGAGCAGATCAAAATTGTGAATTGGGTATCCATGGCTGATCAAACATTCATGCATAAAATAAGCATTACACTTCTAATGTTCTACTAACAGTGTTGTCCGAGTAAGTAGTCTACATGGACAACTAAAAATTAGTAAGACCGTGAAGCAAGATCGTGAAAATTTCACCGTTTGTATCATTGAATTCTAAGGTCCAAGATTGTATCTCTGAATAGTAACGTCCACGATTGTATCATTGAGTAGTAACGTCCACGATTGTACTCGTATGATTGAATAGTAAGGTCCAAGATTGTATCACTGAAGGTCCACGATTGTATCATTGAAGGTCCACGATTGTATCACTGAAGGTCCACGATTGTATCATTGAAGGTCCACGATTGTATCATTGAAGGTCCACGCTTGTACCTCGTATCATTGAATAGTAAGGCCCATGGTTTATGAGTGTAGTGCCCTTCTACTTTAGTTGTCCATGCAATGCCACCTGTTTTAATACTTTCTGTAAGCACTGCTACAGTGGTTTATAGAATAAAGTGCAGAGGAATAAGTAAAATTCCAGCCAGTAGGCGGCTGTCACAGCTCTGTCATGCTGGTGTCGGTGGTTGTCATTCGTTGACGCCAGCGCTTCTCGCCCGTCTTCGCTAGCGACGAGCCCTTCTTGGTCTGCGACGCGGTCTCAGGGTCGGTGCCGTCGTCGTCGTTGTCTTTGTTTTTGTCCGCTGGTCCAGCCTCGACGCTCCGTTGGCTTCGCACTGGCAGATTTGGCAGGGGCTGCCCTGAGCGTCGTTGCCCTTCTCAGTGCTTTTCTCATCGCCTGTCAGCATGAAGCTGCCTTTAAATAGCAGCGCGTAGCAGATGCCGCTGAGGCCGCCGCCACAGGACGGCCCGGCGATGTAAACCTGAAACAATCCGTTTTTATTAAGCAAAAGTGAATTCGTCAAAAGGGAGTTCGAATGCGTCAGGCATGCAATAAACCAACGATAGTGCTATATGGTTAGAAAAGCTACATGTTACTGGGGTACCGTAGAAAAAATGACTTCGAATTCGACTGAGTGACATAAGTCAGTTTAGTTTTACTACGTCTATGGAGAAATCCGATTCTGCAAGCTACAGAAATATCGCCACAGTGAGTGAATTTGACTGGTGAGATAGGTCAAGCAGTGCTTACGGCAAAAAGCAAAAAGGTGTCTTCAGATTCGACAAAATAAGTGAAGTGTCCCTACAGTCGGCTTGTATTTATGTCTCTTATGCCCCCCTCTCTTCCATCTCTGCCACTCTTGCAATCCTTAGACATGCCTTACATAAGTTTTCAATATCGAATGCATACGGACATATACACGGGTATATTGGACTAATTGACATGCTATACTTTGCGTCATAATGCCACAAACTTTATCATTTCGACTAGCGTTGATTTACTTGGGTAGCAATGTTCTTCAGTTGCGAGTTGATCTTTAAGATCCTGTACGAATAATGATAGGGTTTTAAAACAGACACTTAGCTGGGAAAATGGGAAAATCTCTTTATACAAAATACACAGGGGTGATAGCATTTTCCGTGGCTATAGTCTTTCTCTAAAATCAAAGCCAGGACCATTGTATATAGCCACATTATATACAGTGGTCCTTGAATCAAAGTCGATCATGTTGAAAAAACAGCTCAGACAAAGCGTATAATAGCTTCAGACGACATGGTACTCTAAATGAATTAATAACAAATTGCCTGTTTTGCTATAAAATCTGAGTCTCACGTCACGACCCCACATTGGGGCGCTTTCATTAGGCCGAAATTTCACTTCGCCGAAAAGCACTCTCACTTGACCGAAACTTCACATTGCCGAAAAATCATTTTAGCAGCGTCCTTACTATGGTCGAAAGGGGATGTGAACTTAAGCCTCCAAAATGGAACCGCAAGCAGTGACGATTTCTCTGCACCATGCAGTTTCTTTATTTTGACCTAAGTGTTACTCTGCTACCAAAGTGGAAGCACGATATGGTCACTCAGTTTTTTGTATGGAATATTTTCGACATTTCTGACTTCTTTTAAGAGTGAACTCTGGTTGCTTATTATTTTCATTGCATTTTCTGTCTCAGTCGGATGGACTTTTAAGTTGTAGAGTGTGTTTGTATGTTTTCTATGGCTCCTTTGAAAGCATGCAGATTTGCCTAGATTCCGATTCGTAGAATATGCATGGCTCTAAGATTCAGTTTAATGTTACCATGTTAGTTTCGGTCTAGTGAAGTTTCGGCCTTATGAAAGAGCGTGCTAGTCATTTCGGCAAAGTGAAGTTGCGGCCTAGTGAAGTTTCGGCCTTGAGAAAGCCCCCCCCCCGCTGTCCCCCCCACATTAATTTGGGAAAATTGGGGTTGTCGTCACCAACCTCTGAGGGCCAACCCCCAAAAGGCACAGAGAAGAGAATGTACATGCCTGACCATTAGAAATTCAAGGTCGCGGTACACCCTGTGTGAGCGTGTGCATGAGTGCGGGCCTGTGTACAGAATTAGCGCTATTGAATTCGCTTAGGAGTCAACGGAATGGGCAGAATTGCCTCACCGCTGGGTGTGGGACGATGTCGCTGAAGGCGTTGTGCCAGGGTGGCCGCAACAACCCTCGGGCAAACTTTTGTTGAAATTTTAACATACTCCACACGCTGCAGTAGTTCTAGAATGAACAGCCATGCACGTACCCAAAGCTGATCGTACCGACCGCTGGCAACGGCTGGCCCCAGCGTCCTGATTGGGTTCATGCTTGAGCCTGACAACACTGCCTGTAGTGGAAAGTGATTAATAAATAAACGATCGTAGAATATTTTCGTTGTACAGTTGTACTGGCTGTTTAGCTGGGAACATTACTCAACGTAAAGGTCAACGCAAAGTATAGCTTTTCTGATATTATCATGAAAGAGAATTTGATGAGTGTGGTCCTAGATGAACCACCATTCACGTGGGTTGTTGAATGGCGCATGGCCCATCTGTCTTGACCCTATGGTGCGCTGCACAAGAAACACAAGAGGCCGGTTTTGAAACTTAATGAACGAGTAAACAATAAACAGGATTCAGTCCTGGTCTAGCATATTCTCCACGATCCTTGTCCTGGAGCTGAACTTGCGCGCTCATGGCAGTGACAAATGTGAGCGTTGCTTCCATCCTTTCTTCCTGCGTCACTCATGGCTAGAAAAAACTTTCGAATAAACTATTGTGCGACTCCCTACAACCCGACAAATTCCTCAATCAATCAATTTTTGACGGTAGTTTGCTCTCGTCAATAATTTTTAGGGTTTACCAGACTAGAGAGCCGTAGTGAACCAAATGGATGCGGCGACAGACTTCGCGACCACAAAGAAATGAAATTACAGCTTTGACCCTTCTGCGTATTTTTGTTTGGACTAAATTCAATACATGAAAAAGGCAGAAAGAAGCTATTGGTAAAGTAGTAAGTACCCTTTGATCCATAATGTCCATGAAATGCTACAGAACGATGCTCAGTGAAGCTATTTGCCATCGAGACCAATGCGCTCACCCCGGCGAAGATGCAGCAGCTGACTTGCAGTCCGGCAGCCAGCGACATGGAGCCTGTCTGGTCAAATCGCAGACGGTCTGTGCATGCTATCACCGGTAGAACCATCGCGAAGGTGAGCACCAGCTCCATGCCGAACGCTTGCGCCGGGTGCGTCAGCGTGGGATTGAACGAATTAATTCCGAATGAGGTAACGTTGTGCAGCTGGAACGGAGTCAGCAACTTCAGCAGCAGTGCGCCGGCAACGCCACCAGTGCACTGCATGGGTATGTACAGCAGAGTGCGGATCAGCGACACATTGCCTGCGGGGCGAAAATCGCGTGACAGGTCTATCTGTCTATCTATCTATCTATCTATCTGTCTATCTATCTATCTATCTATCTATCTATCTATCTGTCTATCTATCCATCTATCTATATATGGCTCACCTGAGACAAAAAAGCCCAGTGTAAGCGCCGGGTTGATGTGGGCCCCGCTGATGTGTCCCAGGCTCCAAACAACGCACGCTACAATCAGGCCTGAGGTGAACCCGGCCCGCAGCACCTTGGCGTCAACCGAGAAGCATTCGCTGCCATCGGGACTGATGGGGAAGTCGATGTTGGGCGCGCAGCAGAAGAACACCAGCAGCAAGGAGCCAACGCACTCTGCTAGGCAGGCCCGCCACAGGCCGCGAGACCGCAGATCGCGACTCGAGCTGCTGACCATCCGTCTCAGGAGGCGGCTGGCAGCCGTCATGCGGAAACGAAGAAGTCCGGACCGTCTCTTACCGCGTACCGAGGCTGCCTGTCCGGTCCCTCTTCGAGTTAGAAGAGGCTTAATGGCGTTCCGAATGCAATCTACGGCCGAATAAATAGCAATGCAGAAGCCTGTTCTGGGGCTTGCAGTACAGCTGCTAGCTATATGGAGAAGCGCAATGGAATACGGCTGCCTTGGCGTTTGTTTAAGTTATAAAAAACGGTGTCTCAGAGTATACTAGAATGGCAAGTTTACAATCGCTACTCAGCTAATTTATTGGCCAATAAAAGTGCCAGCTTTGGTCTCTTACTGCGCTGAGATCTCCCTCTTGTTTTTCATTTTAGCTGACGACAAAAAAATGAAATCAAATTAAAGACTAGCTAACTTAATATTGTCCACCGTAGCGGCTCAGAATGCTTTACGCTCGTACTATAAATAATTTTATGGTAATGCAACAGGTTGAGACTTGTGGTCGGTTAATATAGACCCCACGACTGTTAATTGTTGAAAGGAAAAAAGGCATTAACTTGTTGCTATATATACCTGCTATATGACCTGCTTTGGTTGCAGTAAGTTGTCTCGTTAACAGTTATTATCTGACTGAGCTATTTGTTGGCTCTTTAGCTGCATGTCATGTCAAAGCGATACCAATTTTTTTGAGTTTGGAAGATACTGAAAAACTAGATCCTATTGCTGTTAGGAAAACTCCCCAGTAGATTTTACGCTCTGCTCACTGTTCACTGTGCATATCACTCGCGACAGCATACAGTTGTGGCTTATCACTGACCGGGGCGAGTCAATATTGTTCGGAATTTTGCGTCAATCAATTTCGATTTTGACACCCATCAAACTTCTTAAGTCCACGCAAAGGAGATTGCACTTTTAATTCTTATCGCAAATGTGCATGTTAGGTATCTTAGTAGCATGTCATATAAACGTGATAGCCTGTATAGGTAGATAGCATTTAACTGCACTGAGTACTTTATCAGTAGTCACTTGCTGTCCCTTAAAGACTGCTAAACAGGCCTGAGGTGCCAAGCTCGATCAAATTTTCGGAGTGAATGGACACAATTGCAAAACCTTTACGAGCCGTAAAATGCATAACAGTTTTTTTCCGCAAGTCGTAACTTTTAAAGACACCCGTCATTGGGAATGCAAGCTGGCTTCTAAAGAAGACAGGCAAGACATAAATAACTGATTTATTTTTCTATTCCACGTCGAGTCTTGTCAGCTAATCTAAATAGTTATTTAATTATTGTTGGATAATAATATTGACAATTGTGACGTTGCCAGTTTGAGGTGGTCCCGAAAAGGGCCGTTGGACTACTGTTTCTCTATAGTTTCAACCCTTCAGTTTCACCGTTTCAACTAAACTTTTCCATTTGTTTATTGCGACGTTTACTTGTAGTAGTGCCCCACGATTTTGTGGCAATTTCTAATTCACTGTATATTTTGCTATCCTCTCTCGCGACCGTATAAAATTGGCACGATCGATAATTTTAAGTTCTCTCGCCAGCCAATGAAAACCACTCGTGCTTCGCGCTACCCCCCTCTGCGCTCCTTTATTAAACCCCCCGCCTGGCGGCGGCACTCCTCACTCCCGTCCTTATCTGTGCTTCTCTCTTCCTCCCGGCCTGTCCTCGGCCTTGTTTTCCTTCTCTCTGTCTGGACCAGCCTGTTTACGCTGCCTGCCACTGTCTGCCACGGCTAACGCCAATCTCACCACTACGCATCTGCCACTGTTGTGCTCATCGCCGTTACTCACCACGTTGCATCGTCTTGCATCACTCGCCTACCACTCAACTACAATACAATCTCTAACTCACCTTCAATTCAAAACCATTGTTGCAGCCGCCAGTGCCCCAAAAGCGCAATAAGTTCTATATTGATATTAACCGCATCGAATATTGATCTCAACAATAATAACCAACTACGGCCAGTTTCCGGCCTTGTATGCCAAGTGCTCCGCTACGCAAATCCGCTATCAAGACTTGACTCGATTCATTTGGGACTAAAACGGCCCTTTTAAGGGTCACGGACAACATCAAATAACGTGACACAATAATTGCAGGTTGCAGAAGGGCTATGGGCGACATCGTCCGCATACCTTGACAAATAACTAAGCGTTTCGTATGAGCCCCTATTTTCAATTAGATGGCATCTATACGTACATGTACGATCGCAGTCTACAGCGTGTGATATGACAGAGTAGTCGTGTTCAAGATACAAGCGTAGTCGAAAATCGTAATTATAATCATGATCGTTACTATTAAAAAGCAATCACTTGATTTTATAATCAATAATTAATGATTATAACTCCGGAGGACACAATTATTTCTCAATATATAAGATACAGTAGAAGTGATTATTAAAATTAAATATTTTCCATCTTGGTGATGTACATGTACAAGTAGCATGACACTAAAAGCTACTGCGTTGACAATCGGATGGCTCGGCCTATCGGACTTCTTTTAGAATAACGATGCGGTGCAGTTGAGAGCACTGGAAGAACTAATAAACTCGACCGGCCGCTTTGGAGTAGAGCAAAACAGCTGTTTGTCTGCAACAATCTTATCATAGAAGGCAATTACACGAAAAGTAAAAAAACACGTACATGTACATGTACAACACGCGATTTGTTATTCTGTGTGGGCCACAACATAACAGTTAAGGTTGTGCGTGCAAGCAGTCAGTCAGGGTGCAGAGGACGAATGAATAAATTTGGCGACTGTACTCTTCGACAACTTTAGTAGCCCACATGACTATATAAAAAAGTAGAAAATGCGGAATATATAACTAGTGACTATTCAAGGTTCAGCAGGAAGCAAAAAAGCGGTAATTGCATGTGCAAGCTAGGGGACCTAGCTGTAGGATTTCTAGGGCAAATATTATATTTTGGCTCCCTTTCGTTAACTAGTTTGATGGGTTTCGACCTTTCGGCCCCCTTGTGGGGAAGCCTTCGGGCCTCAGGTCTCAGAAATAAATCAATTAGAGTCCTGGCCCCCCCCCACTCCTGTCAGATGGTCAGCCCCATGGTAGCTTGATCGTGTGGCGAGCAGTCTAGGTCCTATAGCTAAGAGAGGGACAGCGAGAGACAAGCAGGGAGAATTTTGAAGGTAGAAATTAGTTAATCCGCAGATTAGCTTACTCGCTGCCACCAGCCCGTACGTCCTGGCTCACCACACCGGGACTCTCGAAATCGGGCTTCCGACTAGAAGGGGCTTTGCACTTACCTGCCAACTAGTGTCTTTTTGCTGTCAATCTCGAAGAAACTGCTGGGACTAGATCGCATTGGCCATGCAGGTACAGAGGGGACTTGTGCAGGGGATTCTTGCTGTGGCGAAACTATGGGGTAGCTACATCCCAGTAAAAAAGGGTAGTCGGAATCCGATCGGAATGTCCGGTCGGAATTTGTCAGCAAAGTGGCTCGTGCAATCCGGTCGTTTTCTAGTCGGAGTTTTCCGATCGGAATGTGACGCTAATATCCGACTAAATTACGATTAGGTTGTATTTTTCAGAATTTGCTTTTGCATCGGCTAGCTTGCGTAAAAAATAAACAAATCGGTTTTCAAAGTGCTTAGCAAAATAATACATTATTTAAAATATTATTCTGCTTGAAGAGTGAAGCACAATAATGATTGGCTATTTAATTTACTCAATGCATTGTATATTATGCAATTATAAAGATTACAGTAAGCAATTTCTGCACAACACGTCAAGAGAGTAACTGTATTACACGTGGATGCAAGGAAACATCAAGAAAGAGCATAATAATAATGCAATATATGCAGAAAATGAGTGCCGAAAACAAATAATAAAATACAGAAAACAAATGCAGAATAATACAATAATATGATTGATGAACAACACATGAATGCAAAAAGCTAGCTAGCTAGATAAATGTTGTGAACCAAACGGCTGCATTATCAGTCAGCGAATTTACAGCCAGAGTCAGCACATGGTTTGTCATCACAGGTGGCGGCAGAGGCGCTTCATTGTCGCAATTGCTTCCCCCACTGACACTCCACAAATGTTGGTCTGGAGCTCTTGCACTTTCAGACGCCATCGCAGAAGCTCTAAATGGCCTTTGATGCAATCCAGAGAACTCGGAGGATATGATCCTGCATTTAGTAATTTAGAGAGTTAATGGCATGATCAGCAGACCAGTTGGGCACCTTCACTGTCATTAGAAAGATTTGGAAATAAAAAATAAGGAGAATAGTTGTCTTCAGGCAAGGCAAGAAAAAACTTAACATTTGCAATCTTTAAAACTGGTATAAAAGCAATTGGAATATACTATAAGAATAAAAACACAAAGAACACATACCCTTGAAGATCTCGCCAAAGTATGCTTGTACATATTCAAAGACAATTTGACCTTTGATCCTTGTTAGCTAGTCAGCTCTTCCAGGATCCTTTTCCCCAGTCTTGAACTGAACCTAGAGATCCCATCCATTATGTAGAATAGCAAACAGACTGTGGCACCTTTGCACTAATGCACCACATCTAGACCAGCAGTGTCTGAAATAGAAGCAGAAGCCATTGATAAGATAATAAAAGCTATAGCATGCTTAGTAAAGCTAGAACTAGGGGCCTAGTCTTAGTCTAACAGTGCTCTATGATAACTAAGAGAAATAATATAAACAATAAAAAATTAATACTAGCATAATCAAAATGTACAATCATATTTACTATTATAAATAATGTATTCTAAGGATGTAATGTCCTGAGTATTTTTTATCTTATTGACCTGTTGTCTATTTGAACTTTCATTTGACATTGAGAGATATAGTATTTTATTTATCTAAATATACTAAATCTTAATATTTCTAAAGGCAAAATTAAAAGACCAAATTAGTCTAAGTCTTAGCTAGGGTCTGGATTGTGTAATAGTGTAAGTGTATGCTAGAACAAGAATCTTATCTTAGCTAAATGTATGCCAGTGTATGCCAAAAACAAAAAAATCATTAAAATATAAACTAAAAAAGCCTCTTAAAAAGGTCATTTGGTTTTCACAAGTTGAGTTTCCTAAGAAAAGTTTTTGTATGAAAAGTATTCTTTAAAATATTATAAATATTTTCATTTTAGACAAACTTAATTGTACCTATAAAAATAATGATGCAACATTTACATTTAATAATAATTTTACTATTCTAAATCATTTTTAATTATAAAGAAGTAGAAAGTTTATTATTAATTTCAAGAGTATACAAATATTTCAATATTTCTTTATTTTACATAAAAACATTAATTTACATTGAAATTTTCATGCTCAACATAAATTTATTCACCAAAAGTTGTAGGCCAAAAATGGATGTGAATTTGTATACCAAAATTTGTATGCCAAAAAATGTATAAATTGTACACCAAAATTTGTATGCCAACTTTAAAATGAGTTAGTTGACATTTGCATATCCAAATTTTCTGACATACATGTAACATTCCAGGGTCTAGAGTCTTAGTTTAATTGGAGTTCTAGAGTTCTAAGCATAGAAATGTTTTATAAGCAAGTGTAAATAGCTATTGACATGTGGCCTATATTATTTACTTACTAGGCCTAGTCTATAATATAAATAATAAGTTAATAATTCTTCATTATAATACTTAAAAGAGTCTTATCTAAAAGCAAATTATAATATACAATTGTAAACTATAGACATTATTCAATTACTTTGCTTAAATGCCTTAGCCTAAACAAATGTCTATTGATTGTTAGGTATATTGAGTAAACCTAATAAGACACACTAAATGTCTAAAGTAAGTTTAACTAGGGCCTGGCCAAGGCCCTATATTTTTAGATTCAATGACTAAAAGCCTAAAACTAGGTAGTATTAATTTCATATATAAGAAAAACAAGGTATAAGTTGTAGTTGTAGTTAAATGAAAATACTGCTTTAAAGACAATCTTGAGAAAAATGTGTAGCAAAATAGGCTAGGCCTAGGCCCTAGTAAAGTAGGAATTGCAATAGGAGTAGGCCTAGGAGTATTGCAATTAGCAATAATTAATAAGATAGTGGTTAGGCATTAAGTAGTAGGTTTTTAATAACCATTTAGTAATATTTTTTGCCAGTGCCAGTGCTAGTGCCAGTGGAAAGACGCTATAAGCAAAAATATAACGAATAGGTTATATAGAGAGGAAGGTAAAAAATATATCGCTTTTTAAATACTTTCGATATAAATTGGATGGCCAGCATTTTTTTGTGGCATCAAAACAAAAACTGAATTATTGTAGTAATTTTTTGTATCATTAAGGTATATTCTGCACATTCTGGCAATACATAAAAGCAAGAAAACACGTTTAGTACAGCACATGCGTTATGAATATGGCTGTATCGGAAAGTAGGAAGAAAAATGAGTACAAATTCCGATCGGAAGAAGAAGAGATGGTTTCCGACTAATTTCCGATTGCGCAAATATAGCGCGAAAAACATTTTCTTGTATTACTTTATGCTACGTGTATAACATTTACCGACCGATATTCCGATCGATATTCCTATCGATATTCCGACCGATATTTTAGTGTACTAAAACAAAGTTTACAGCAACTAGATTTTCCATTTTTTTGCTAAAAATTACTATTACAAACAAATTAGTTTTGTTTTTTATTATTTCGTATTCATAAAAAACAATTATTTCAGAACACATTTACGTATCATAAAATGCAGCTTATCGTTGATGAGGACTTTAATTTCAACACTAATATACCATAAAAAAACATTTTTCAATGACTCCACCTTCAAATTAACTGCTGAAGTCTAGAAGAGTGCATGAAAAATATAAAGCTTTAACAGTTCTTGTTAAACATAAAACGCAACATAATAAAATGTTTTAACAGTACGAGATATTAGCTGCAAGAAGGCCGAATTCAACTACTGTCGGGACGAAGCATTAACTGTCGGGACAAAGCATAAACTGTCGGGACGAAGCATTAACTGTCGGGATATGGCCGAATTTAACTGTCGGGATGAAGCATTAACTGTCGGGACAAAGCATTAACTGTCGGGACGAAGCATTAACTGTCGGGATATGGCCGAATTTAACTGTCGGGATGAAGCATTAACTGTCGGGACAAAGCATTAACTGTCGGGACGAAGCATTAACTGTCGGGATATGGCCGAATTTAACTGTCGGGATGAAGCATTAACTGTCGGGACAAAGCATTAACTGTCGGGACGAAGCATTAACTGTCGGGATATGGCCGAATTTAACTGTCGGGATGAAGCATTAACTGTCGGGACAAAGCATTAACTGTCGGGACGAAGCATTAACTGTCGGGATATGGCCGAATTTAACTGTCAGGACGAAGCATTAACTGTCGGGACGAATCATTAACTGTCGGGATATGGCCGAATATAACTGTCGGGACAAAGCATTAACTGTCGGGATATGGCCGAATTTTACTGTCGGGACGAAGCATTAACTGTCGGGACAAAGCATAAACTGTCGGGACGAAGCATTAACTGTCGGGACGAAGCATTAACTGTCGGGACGAAGCATTAACTGTCGGGACAAAGCATTAACTGTCGGGACGAAGCATTAACTGTAGGGATATGGCCGAATTTAACTGTCGGGACGAAGCATTAACTGTCGGGACGAAGCATTAACTGTCGGGATATGGCCGAATTTTACTGTCGGGACGAAGCATTAACTGTCGGGATATGGCCGAATTTAACTGTCGGGACGAAGCATTAACTGTCGGGACAAAGCATAAACTGTCGGACGAAGCATTAACTGTCGGGATATGGCCGAATTTAACTGTCGGGACGAAGCATTAACTGTCGGGATATGGCCGAATTTTACTGTCGGGACGAAGCATTAACTGTCGGGATATGGCCGAATTTAACTGTCGGGATGAAGCATTAACTGTCGGGACAAAGCATTAACTGTCGGGACGAAGCATTAACTGTCGGGATATGGCCGTATTTAACTGTCGGGATGAAGCATTAACTGTCGGGACAAAGCATTAACTGTCGGGACGAAGCATTAACTGTCGGGATATGGCCGAATTTAACTGTCAGGACGAAGCATTAACTGTCGGGACGAATCATTAACTGTCGGGATATGGCCGAATATAACTGTCGGGACAAAGCATTAACTGTCGGGATATGGCCGAATTTTACTGTCGGGACGAAGCATTAACTGTCGGGACAAAGCATAAACTGTCGGGACGAAGCATTAACTGTCGGGACGAAGCATTAACTGTCGGGACGAAGCATTAACTGTCGGGACGAAGCATTAACTGTCGGGACGAAGCATTAACTGTAGGGATATGGCCGAATTTAACTGTCGGGACGAAGCATTAACTGTCGGGACGAAGCATTAACTGTCGGGATATGGCCGAATTTTACTGTCGGGACGAAGCATTAACTGTCGGGATATGGCCGAATTTAACTGTCGGGACGAAGCATTAACTGTCGGGACAAAGCATAAACTGTCGGGACGAAGCATTAACTGTCGGGATATGGCCGAATTTAACTGTCGGGATGAAGCATTAACTGTCGGGACAAAGCATTAACTGTCGGGACGAAGCATTAACTGTCGGGACGAAGCATTAACTGTCGGGACGAAGCATTAACTGTCGGGACAAAGCATTAACTGTCGGGACGAAGCATTAACTGTAGGGATATGGCCGAATTTAACTGTCGGGACGAAGCATTAACTGTCGGGACGAAGCATTAACTGTCGGGATATGGCCGAATTTAACTGTCGGGACGAAGCATTAACTGTCGGGATATGGCCGAATTTAACTGTCGGGATCAAGCATTAACTGTCGGGACAAAGCATTAACTGTCGGGACGAAGCATTAACTGTCGGGACAAAGCATTAACTGTCGGGACGAAGCATTAACTGTAGGAATATGGCCGAATTTAACTGTCGGGACGAAGCATTAACTGTCGGGACGAAGCATTAATTGTCGGGATATGGCCGAATTTAACTGTCAGGACGAAGCATAAACTGTCGGGACGAAGCATTAACTGTCGGGATATGGCCGAATTTTACTGTCGGGACGAAGCATTAACTGTCGGGACAAAGCATAAACTGTCGGGACGAAGCATTAACTGTCGGGACGAAGCATTAACTGTCGGGACGAAGCATTAACTGTCGGGACAAAGCATTAACTGTCGGGACGAAGCATTAACTGTAGGGATATGGCCGAATTTAACTGTCGGGACGAAGCATTAACTGTCGGGACGAAGCATTAACTGTCGGGATATGGCCGAATTTTACTGTCGGGACGAAGCATTAACTGTCGGGATATGGCCGAATTTAACTGTCGGGACGAAGCATTAACTGTCGGGACAAAGCATAAACTGTCGGGACGAAGCATTAACTGTCGGGATATGGCCGAATTTAACTGTCGGGATGAAGCATTAACTGTCGGGACAAAGCATTAACTGTCGGGACGAAGCATTAACTGTCGGGACGAAGCATTAACTGTCGGGACGAAGCATTAACTGTCGGGACAAAGCATTAACTGTCGGGACGAAGCATTAACTGTAGGGATATGGCCGAATTTAACTGTCGGGACGAAGCATTAACTGTCGGGATATGGCCGAATTTAACTGTCGGGACGAAGCATTAACTGTCGGGATATGGCCGAATTTAACTGTCAGGACGAAGCATAAACTGTCGGGACGAAGCATTAACTGTCGGGATATGGCCGAATTTTACTGTCGGGACGAAGCATTAACTGTCGGGACAAAGCATAAACTGTCGGGATATGGCCGAATTTAACTGTCAGGACGAAGCATAAACTGTCGGGACGAAGCATTAACTGTCGGGATATGGCCGAATTTTACTGTCGGGACGAAGCATTAACTGTCGGGACAAAGCATAAACTGTCGGGACGAAGCATTAACTGTCGGGACGAAGCATTAACTGTCGGGACGAAGCATTAACTGTAGGGATATGGCCGAATTTAACTGTCGGGACGAAGCATTAACTGTAGGGATATGGCCGAATTTAACTGTCGGGACGAAGCATTAACTGTCGGGACGAAGCATTAACTGTCGGGATATGGCCGAATTTAACTGTCGGGACGAAGCATTAACTGTCGGGATATGGCCGAATTTAACTGTCGGGATCAAGCATTAACTGTCGGACAAAGCATTAACTGTCGGGATATGGCCGAATTTAACTGTCAGGACGAAGCATAAACTGTCGGGACGAAGCATTAACTGTCGGGATATGGCCGAATTTTACTGTCGGGACGAAGCATTAACTGTCGGGACAAAGCATAAACTGTCGGGACGAAGCATTAACTGTCGGGACGAAGCATTAACTGTCGGACGAAGCATTAACTGTCGGGACAAAGCATTAACTGTCGGGACGAAGCATTAACTGTAGGGATATGGCCGAATTTAACTGTCGGGACGAAGCATTAACTGTCGGGACGAAGCATTAACTGTCGGGATATGGCCGAATTTTACTGTCGGGACGAAGCATTAACTGTCGGGATATGGCCGAATTTAACTGTCGGGACGAAGCATTAACTGTCGGGACAAAGCATAAACTGTCGGGACGAAGCATTAACTGTCGGGATATGGCCGAATTTAACTGTCGGGATGAAGCATTAACTGTCGGGACAAAGCATTAACTGTCGGGACGAAGCATTAACTGTCGGGACGAAGCATTAACTGTCGGGACGAAGCATTAACTGTCGGGACAAAGCATTAACTGTCGGACGAAGCATTAACTGTAGGGATATGGCCGAATTTAACTGTCGGGACGAAGCATTAACTGTCGGGACGAAGCATTAACTGTCGGGATATGGCCGAATTTAACTGTCGGGACGAAGCATTAACTGTCGGGATATGGCCGAATTTAACTGTCGGGATCAAGCATTAACTGTCGGGACAAAGCATTAACTGTCGGGACGAAGCATTAACTGTCGGGACAAAGCATTAACTGTCGGGACGAAGCATTAACTGTAGGAATATGGCCGAATTTAACTGTCGGGACGAAGCATTAACTGTCGGGACGAAGCATTAATTGTCGGGATATGGCCGAATTTAACTGTCAGGACGAAGCATAAACTGTCGGGACGAAGCATTAACTGTCGGGATATGGCCGAATTTTACTGTCGGGACGAAGCATTAACTGTCGGGACGAAGCATTAACTGTCGGGATATGGCCGAATTTAACTGTCGGGACGAAGCATTAACTGTCGGGACAAAGCATTAACTGTCGGGACGAAGCATTAACTGTCGGGATATGGCCGTATTTAACTGTCGGGATGAAGCATTAACTGTCGGGACAAAGCATTAACTGTCGGGACGAAGCATTAACTGTCGGGATATGGCCGAATTTAACTGTCAGGACGAAGCATTAACTGTCGGGACGAATCATTAACTGTCGGGATATGGCCGAATATAACTGTCGGGACAAAGCATTAACTGTCGGGATATGGCCGAATTTTACTGTCGGGACGAAGCATTAACTGTCGGGACGAAGCATTAACTGTCGGGATATGGCCTAATTTAACTGTCAGGACGAAGCATTAACTGTCGGGACGAAGCATTAACTGTCGGGATATGGCCGAATTTTACTGTCGGGACGAAGCATTAACTGTCGGGACGAAGCATTAACTGTCGGGACGAAGCATTAACTGTCGGGATATGGCCGAATTTAACTGTCGGGACGAAGCATTAACTGTCGGGACAAAGCATAAACTGTCGGGACGAAGCATTAACTGTCGGGATATGGCCGAATTTAACTATCGGGACGAAGCATTAACTGTCGGGACGAAGCATTAACTGTCGGGACGAAGCATTAACTGTCGGGACGAAGCATTAACTGTCGGGACGAAGCATTAACTGTCGGGATATGGCCGAATTTAACTGTCGGGACGAAGCATTAACTGTCGGGACAAAGCATAAACTGTCGGGACGAAGCATTAACTGTCGGGATATGGCCGAATTTAACTGTCGGGATGAAGCATTAACTGTCGGGACAAAGCATTAACTGTCGGGACGAAGCATTAACTGTCGGGACGAAGCATTAACTGTCGGGACGAAGCATTAACTGTCGGGATATGGCCGAATTTTACTGTCGGGACGAAGCATTAACTGTCGGGACGAAGCATTAACTGTCGGGACGAAGCATTAACTGTCGGGATATGGCCGAATTTAACTGTCGGGACGAAGCATTAACTGTCGGGACAAAGCATTAACTGTCGGGACGAAGCATTAACTGTCGGGATATGGCCGAATTTAACTGTCAGGACGAAGCATTAACTGTCGGGACGAATCATTAACTGTCGGGATATGGCCGAATATAACTGTCGGGACAAAGCATTAACTGTCGGGATATGGCCGAATTTTACTGTCGGGACGAAGCATTAACTGTCGGGACAAAGCATTAACTGTCGGACAAAGCATTAACTGTCGGGACGAAGCATTAACTGTAGGGATATGGCCGAATTTAACTGTCGGGACGAAGCATTAACTGTCGGGACGAAGCATTAACTGTCGGGATATGGCCGAATTTAACTGTCGGGACGAAGCATTAACTGTCGGGATATGGCCGAATTTAACTGTCGGGATCAAGCATTAACTGTCGGGACAAAGCATTAACTGTCGGGACGAAGCATTAACTGTCGGGACGAAGCATTAACTGTCGGGACGAAGCATTAACTGTCGGGACAAAGCATTAACTGTCGGGACGAAGCATTAACTGTAGGGATATGGCCGAATTTAACTGTCGGGACGAAGCATTAACTGTCGGGACGAAGCATTAACTGTCGGGATATGGCCGAATTTAACTGTCGGGACGAAGCATTAACTGTCGGGATATGGCCGAATTTAACTGTCGGGATCAAGCATTAACTGTCGGGACAAAGCATTAACTGTCGGGACGAAGCATTAACTGTCGGGACAAAGCATTAACTGTCGGGACGAAGCATTAACTGTAGGAATATGGCCGAATTTAACTGTCGGGACGAAGCATTAACTGTCGGGACGAAGCATTAATTGTCGGGATATGGCCGAATTTAACTGTCAGGACGAAGCATAAACTGTCGGACGAAGCATTAACTGTCGGGATATGGCCGAATTTTACTGTCGGGACGAAGCATTAACTGTCGGGACGAAGCATTAACTGTCGGGATATGGCCGAATTTAACTGTCGGGACGAAGCATTAACTGTCGGGACAAAGCATTAACTGTCGGGACGAAGCATTAACTGTCGGGATATGGCCGTATTTAACTGTCGGGATGAAGCATTAACTGTCGGGACAAAGCATTAACTGTCGGGACGAAGCATTAACTGTCGGGATATGGCCGAATTTAACTGTCAGGACGAAGCATTAACTGTCGGGACGAATCATTAACTGTCGGGATATGGCCGAATATAACTGTCGGGACAAAGCATTAACTGTCGGGATATGGCCGAATTTTACTGTCGGGACGAAGCATTAACTGTCGGGACGAAGCATTAACTGTCGGGATATGGCCTAATTTAACTGTCAGGACGAAGCATTAACTGTCGGGACGAAGCATTAACTGTCGGGATATGGCCGAATTTTACTGTCGGGACGAAGCATTAACTGTCGGACGAAGCATTAACTGTCGGGACGAAGCATTAACTGTCGGGATATGGCCGAATTTAACTGTCGGGACGAAGCATTAACTGTCGGGACAAAGCATAAACTGTCGGGACGAAGCATTAACTGTCGGGATATGGCCGAATTTAACTATCGGGACGAAGCATTAACTGTCGGGACGAAGCATTAACTGTCGGGACGAAGCATTAACTGTCGGGACGAAGCATTAACTGTCGGGACGAAGCATTAACTGTCGGGATATGGCCGAATTTAACTGTCGGGACGAAGCATTAACTGTCGGGACAAAGCATAAACTGTCGGGACGAAGCATTAACTGTCGGGATATGGCCGAATTTAACTGTCGGGATGAAGCATTAACTGTCGGGACAAAGCATTAACTGTCGGGACGAAGCATTAACTGTCGGGACGAAGCATTAACTGTCGGGACGAAGCATTAACTGTCGGGATATGGCCGAATTTTACTGTCGGGACGAAGCATTAACTGTCGGGACGAAGCATTAACTGTCGGGACGAAGCATTAACTGTCGGGATATGGCCGAATTTAACTGTCGGGACGAAGCATTAACTGTCGGGACAAAGCATTAACTGTCGGGACGAAGCATTAACTGTCGGGATATGGCCGAATTTAACTGTCAGGACGAAGCATTAACTGTCGGGACGAATCATTAACTGTCGGGATATGGCCGAATATAACTGTCGGGACAAAGCATTAACTGTCGGGATATGGCCGAATTTTACTGTCGGGACGAAGCATTAACTGTCGGGACAAAGCATTAACTGTCGAGACGAAGCATTAACTGTCGGGACGAAGCATTAACTGTCGGGACAAAGCATTAACTGTCGGGACGAAGCATTAACTGTAGGGATATGGCCGAATTTAACTGTCGGGACGAAGCATTAACTGTCGGGACGAAGCATTAACTGTCGGGATATGGCCGAATTTAACTGTTGGGACGAAGCATTAACTGTCGGGATATGGCCGAATTTAACTGTCGGGATCAAGCATTAACTGTCGGGACAAAGCATTAACTGTCGGGACGAAGCATTAACTGTCGGGACAAAGCATTAACTGTCGGGACGAAGCATTAACTGTAGGGATATGGCCGAATTTAACTGTCGGGACGAAGCATTAACTGTCGGACGAAGCATTAACTGTCGGGATATGGCCGAATTTAACTGTCAGGACGAAGCATAAACTGTCGGGACGAAGCATTAACTGTCGGGATATGGCCGAATTTTACTGTCGGGACGAAGCATTAACTGTCGGGACGAAGCATTAACTGTCGGGATATGGCCGAATTTAACTGTCGGGACGAAGCATTAACTGTCGGGACAAAGCATTAACTGTCGGGACGAAGCATTAACTGTCGGGATATGGCCGAATTTAACTGCCGGGATGAAGCATTAACTGTCGGACGAAGCATTAACTGTCGGGACGAAGCATTAACTGTCGGACGAAGCATTAACTGTCGGGATATGGCCGAATTTAACTGTCGGGATGAAGCATTAACTGTCGGGACAAAGCATTAACTGTCGGGACGAAGCATTAACTGTCGGGATATGGCCGAATTTTACTGTCGGGACGAAGCATTAACTGTCGGGACGAAGCATTAACTGTCGGGATATGGCCGAATTTAACTGTCGGGACAAAGCATTAACTGTCGGGACGAAGCATTAACTGTCAGGACGAAGCATTAACTGTCGGGACGAATCATTAACTGTCGGGATATGGCCGAATATAACTGTCGGGACAAAGCATTAACTGTCGGGATATGGCCGAATTTTACTGTCGGGACGAAGCATTAACTGTCGGGATATGGCCGAATTTTACTGTCGGGACGAAGCATTAACTGTCGGGATATGGCCGAAT
Organism: Macrostomum lignano; assembly: GCA_002269645.1. Lineage (NCBI taxonomy): Eukaryota > Metazoa > Platyhelminthes > Macrostomidae > Macrostomum > Macrostomum lignano. The sequence continues at coordinate 40,115 of NIVC01000039.1, forward strand.
TTAACTGTCAGGACGAAGCATTAACTGTCGGCACGAAGCAATGACTGTCGGGATATGGCCGAATATAACTGTCGGGAAAAAGCATTAACTGTCGGGATATGGCCAAATTTTACTGTCGGACGAAGCATTAACTGTCGGGACGAAGCATGGGTGACCCCTTATCTGTCAACTGGTTCAGTAGCTGAATTAGGCGCACACTTTTGCTCATTTTGTTTAGTAGTGCTGTTGCTGAGGCAGAAGTCATTCAATAATACTGCTAGTAGTCTGAAACTCTAATTCAATGTGAAGTGTGAAGTGATTTAAGAAGGTTAAATCTAACAGTTATTTTAATCGGTTTTATTTCTTTGTTTGCCGATGGCTCAGATGAGTAGCTAAGCTAGTAGGCGCCGGTCACAGTGGACAAATGGCAAGGCAGTTCTCAGTCTATCTATCAAATCAGTGAGCAAAACTGCCAGAAGTGCAGAATCGGCGCCAGAGATGTACTCTGTGCACTTTAGGTTCGCCAAGCGGCTCGGGTAATGAATCATGCGAGGTCTCTGAAGTTCGAGTTAGCCTATTATCAGCGCTAGGAGAGGCTAGTTGGCGCGTTGAAGGCCAAAAGTACACATCTTCGTATTTAGCAATGTAATAGTACATGTAGCTACCCCATAGACTCGCCACTGCAAGAATCCGCTGCTCAAGTCCCCTCTGTACCTGCATGGCCAATGCGATCCAGTCCCAGCAGTGTCCCTTATCATCGGCTATGACTTCGAGATTGACAACAAAAAGACACTAGGGAAGGTAAGTGCAAAGCCCCTTCTAGTCGGAAGCCCGATTTCGAGAGCCCCGGTGTGGTGAGCCAGGGCGTACGGGATGGTGGCAGCGAGTTAGCTAATCTGCGGATTAAGTGATTTATACCTTCAAATTCTCCCTGCTCGTCCCTCGCTGTCCCTCTCTTAGCTATAGGACCTAGACTGCTCGCCACACGATCAAGCTACCATGGGGCTGACCATCTGACAGGAGTGGGGGGGGCCAGGTCTCTAAGTGATTTATTTCTGAGCCTGAGGCCCGAAGGCTTCCCTAACAAGGAGCCCGAAGGTCGAAACCCATCACTACAACCCTCTTGACCATAGATAGACAATACTCTATTTGTCGTTACTGTCTCAATCAAATAAAGCCGAGGCTAGCCGAGCCGAGCCGAGAGTTACAACCTTTCTAATCTCGTTTCCACTATAATAATTCTTATTTGAGCCAGCGCGTGGGAATGAAGGCAGTCGTGCAGGAATGTATAATTCTTGAACGCTTACGAGTGCGTCAATGGGAAAAGCACAAGTGTGCGGAGACAGGCCAGAGACAGACTAGAGAAACACCAGAGACAGACCAGTGCACTTGTGCTTTGGCCATAGACGCACGAGTAAGCGTTCATGAATTTCATTCTTATTAGAGTTTTTCTCCCCCTTCACTGAATTAATTTTATATGTCGGCGTGAAATAAAAAATCACAAAAATCGATTTATTTTTAACCCCCTCTCTCTTTCCTACCTCCACACTCTGTATACATTCTCTCTCCTCCCCATACATTTGCGTACAATTTTAAATAAATTGTTTGCGTGCAGGAACGGAGAGTGTCATTCCTGCACGATGTCCATGTGTAAAACAGTGGAGATTTGGCCATAGATCATTTCAAGATTATTTCATTCCACTGCGTTCTAATTCACTCGCTACAAATTCCGAGTTACAAATAAACCTGTCTAAAGTTTGATGTCTATATTCTTATGACTGGCAGCGTCTGTAAGCGCTGAACTTGCCTGTAGTTAGCTTTGCTTTTGGTAAATTCTTGTGTGTGAAAAAATGATGTTTTAATTATTTTTGCGTTGGTGATCCATTATTCGTTGCAAATAAAACGAACGGAAACTGAGAGAAAGTCGATTTTTTTAAAGGAAAGACAGGGCAGGACTTGCCCGAAAAAATCTAACGATGCATGTTTAATAATTTACTTAATAGCAAAAATATTGCAATAAAAAATGCTTGTCCATAATTGTAGCAAGTGTAGCAATTGTAGCAAATTGTAGCAAAAAAACAAGAAAGTTCAAATGCAAAATAAATATTTGGATACATAGAGAAAAAACATGGTTTGGAAGCGCTTAACTCCCTAAGTGCAGAATAAAAAACTGTAGAAATTGTACGCTAGAGAAAAAATTGCTTTACGTGTTGGTGTTGTTGTACTACAATAGAAAGCCCTTTAGGCCCAAATAACTAAATTATGAAATATTAATTAGCTGCTTAAAATGCACAAACAACACATTTTTAATTGCCACGTATGTCAATCGGTAAAAACTTCGAAATTTATTTCGAGTTCAAATTTACAGCTTACGTTGAAAACAAAATTTCAATTAAACAACGGAAAAATATAGCATGATAAAGTCTGTGAAGAAAGCGTTACTAGCTACCATGGTATTTACCGACTTTAAAGATTGTTTATTCTATAGCCAAGAGCGGGCACTAGTGAATTCAGGAACGGCTCTTGACCACAAAGTCTTGCTTACATAATAAACGTCTACGTCTGTATGGTCACAAATGGGCGCATACCATACGCAGATATTGCAGTCATGTCTAGTAATGATATGTGCTATCACATTTTGTCTTTAGTTGCACTGCTTCAGTATGATTGTTTAAACTCTATGGTACACTAGTACCAGTATGGATACAGCTATTATCTTGCCATAAATGCACTGTAGGCTTTCATCATAGTTAAAAAATAAGGCTGTGTCAAAAATAAAAAAACGAAGCACGTGACTTACAAAGGTAAAGCAGGTACGAACCATAACGAATCAGGTAAAGGATGCCATCGGCAGTGGGTAATATTCCGACAACAGTGCCCGTAATCAAATTGATCACCCAATTTAGGGCCGAATTGACATCGAATTTACCACCAGCAGATACTTTTCTAGAGGATAAAAATGAGTCTCCGAATCTGGTATTCTGCTTGTATACATGCTAATTAGGAACGTGCTAATAAAACCGTCACCAGATCTGCAATCCTAGGAGGATGGGGGGTTGAATACCGAATTGCAAACGTCTTGGCGGAGGATACTTAATGCAAAAAATGCTGCCCGAAAGAAACATAAAAAAGCATTTGTCGTTCTGATATCCACATAAATTAAAGTTAAATGAATCACATAACCATTATTATCGATAGACTCTTTCATTTTGGATACACCTCGTAACAAAGTTGCACAAAAGTGCAAGTCAAATCCTGTCACAGAAGACACAAGTTGAAATGCATGATTGTCGAATGCACGCTTCGTGGAACCAGATGAAACATTTTTCGCACTGTATCTGAAAGGAGAAGGAAAAATCTAAATTGGAGTTTACTGCCAAGACACTGCTCAGCAATACCTTTATGAAATCTCTTTTTGATACATTTCCGAAATTTACGACATCGTAATAACGCTTCGTACTCGTACGCATAAGGTATAATCTTCGCTAAAACTTACAAACCAATGCATACTACTCACCCAATTATCGTAGGCACCATCATGTGAAGCCGCCTCTTTCTCTCCACACATCCAGCATAAATTTTCTTGGTCAACCGCCCTGAGGAGCAAAGTTTTCCACAATTCCAAACGGCTCAGAGCCATCTCTCTTGGTGCCGAATTGATATTTAGTGAGCTATCGGATAGTAGCAAATCAGCGAATTTACACACTAGCACTCCGCAGCTATTCCCGTCCTGCTGAATCGAGTGCTTTATAGTAATAGGCTGCATTTCATGCCAGCCAAAGCAGTGTCGAACGGAGCTGAGGGCAGAATAAAACACGAGCAGTAATAGAACAACAAACATAATGGAATGCGTTAGTTTCCTGTCTAATCAGCAATCAGTTTAGTAAAAAATAGAGTACTAATATAAGTAATTAGTACTCGTGATAAGAGGTGACTGTTGGGTCGCGCAGGTCGTTTGGTATTGATAAAATATATTAAATAGACATTCGGCGCCAGTGATCCGCCCTAGATACGAGTATCTTAGGCAATCTGGCAATTCAACCAGTGTCGCGAATAGTAGCTAAAAAGGTAAGATCCTTGACACAATATCATGAGGCAAGGTCATGAGCGTCATGACTCGGGTACTTGATCGCGACTGACTGGCGGTCATTGTGGTGGACTGGCCAACCCTAAAATTGCCTACAATTTTCTTAAGCGTCATAGTTTCGTACAGGCAGTACAAACCAGTGTTCTGTGCTGGGGTGGGTGTGGGTCGAGATGGGTGTACTCGTATGCATGCTTACCTGCTTGCTCCCCCCTGTAGAGCTTTATTAAAACTGGTCGTGTGCCTGGCGCTTCACTGGTGCTCATTTTTCCAATTTTTAACCCCGCATCCATTTTTTGCTAATTTTTTTACCAAAGAACTTCTGTGTTGACGTCTTGATGAATAATTAAATAAATTACCGATAATTAACGATTAACGATAAATTACCGACAATCAACAAAAGATGGGAGTGAGACACAAACGACAGTTTAGAATACTTTCAAATACTTGCATTGAGACAATTTAAATACTTTGAGCACCAACTTACTTTAAGTTAGCACATATTGAAATGTTAAGTTGCTCGGATGACAAAAGAGGATCCAAAACTGCTACATTGTGCCGCTCCAGGTCCACGAACAAAAGCATAAAGTGTTGGTTGCGATATATTGTACCAATTATCGCTTTCTTTGCCTAAAACATGGGAAAGTCAATAGTTTCAATATTTAGTCAATAAGACACGATGCCATAATCGATAAACTACGGTAATGTCTGCACATCAATCATAATGCTAACATTGTGCAGCTTATCGATCAATTCAGCTGTGAATTGATCTTCCACTCCACGAAAGAGTATGTCGACTTCATAGTGCAGTAGAAAAGCCGCACCGTCATGCTGAGAAGCCACGGCAGCAAGAAGTGCATTAATAATCTGTGGGAAGGATGCATGGATTACATGGTAGCGTACTGTTTCAGAAGAGAACATATAGAAAAGAAACACAAGGATCAGCATTCGATGAGTCTTTATGCAACGCGTTTCGAACCATTATCAATCAAGTTAAATAGAAAACTGCAATAAGACTCAGTGGAAAGGCATTGTACGCAAAAACCGGACTGGATTGATCTGATGCGCACCATGCCTTTCCACCCTAACTTGTGCACCCAGTTTTGTATACGAGTACTAAACTTTGACTCCTTCGTCAACTGTAATAATTTTCTTTTCCTTGTCAACTGTTTTTTAACAAGTTCTTTTCTTCTGTTTTCAATTAATAAATAATTGAGACCTGACGATGTCCATAGTGTATGAAATGCATCGACTATAGAATCTCTTTGCAGAAGTGACAAGTCAGGTAGAAAAATCTGCTAACTACATATTGATGACATCATAGTATGGGGAAAGACTCGGGAAGAGCACGACCAAGCAGTCCGAAATCTTTTGGAGCAATGCAGAAAAAAGAACCTGACTCTGAACAGGCAAAAGACGAGCATTGGCAAAACTGAGCTTCGATTTCTTGGACACATACTAACTGACAAAGGTGTGAAAGTAGATCCACAAAAAGTAAACAGCATCAAAGAAATGCCGCACCCAAACAGTTTCGAACGGGTCCATGAGAATTGCCCGCAGACTAACCGCCCGCCGAGATTTGCCCGCAGGAGATTTGCCCGTGGAGATTTGCCCGCCGAGCTTTTCCCGCGGAGATTTGCCCGCAGTGCATTTTGCCCGTGAGCGAATTGCCCGTGGAGATTTGCCCGCCGAAAATTGCCCGCCGAGATTTGCCCGCAGTGCCCACCAGCGAGCGAGCGAGTTGCCCTTAATTTGCCCGCGAGCGAGTTGCCCGCCGAGTTTTTTCCCGCCGAGGTTTGCCCGCAATGCTTTTTTCCTGCAGCGCATTTGGCAGCTAGATTCTGTCTGTATTGCCCCCCCCCCCAAAAAAATATGCATTTAATATGCAGTTACTATCAAAACGTTTTGATCGTGTAAATCTCTTTATTGAGATTAACACGTACTAAGCATTGGGAAGGCAATGCAGACAAAATCTGCCGCGTCGCTAAATGCGCTGCAGGAAAAAAGCATTGCGGGCAAACCTCGGCGGGAAAAAACTCGCGGGCAACTCGCTCGCGGGCAAAATGCACTGCGGGCAAATCTCCGCGGGAAAAGCTCGGCGGCAAATCTCCACGGGCAAATCTCCTGCGGGCAAATCTCGGCGGGCAATCTGTCTGCGGGCATTTCTCGTGCTCCCGTTTCGAACAGCGTGCTGAAAAGCAAGCGCAGCTCCAACGGTTTATTGGTAGTGCAAATTACTTGTCAAGATTCATAGTGAATTTTTCGGTACTGACAAGTCCTTGAGAGAAAGAATCATGAAGAAAGAATCCGAATGGGTGTGGACCAATGACCAACAGAAGGTACGCAAGCCTGCGGCGTCCATTGTGCCGGCGGCCCCCCTTGATGTCTCCGCAGCCTGCGAGTCTGCCGCCATCCTGCCGCTGCCCGAAGGAGGCAACTATCGACCTCTCACAACAGCAGAGTTGCCTGAGACCCGGCAGCAGAGACGGGCGTTGCTGATGCTGGTCCTGAAGCAGCTACCGAGGAGTGGACGGTGCGCGGAGATCGCCAGGCTGCGATTCAAGCCGGAGAGGCTGACCTACAATTGACTGATTGCAACTGATGATCGCTTGTTTTGCTTTTTTTGATGACACCTTCCGTGATCAAGATCTTAGTGGGAAGGGGTGTGATGACGTACAGTGTAGTGTGGTGTGAGAGGGGGTTGGGGGAAGTGGGTAGGAATGTTCATTATCGCGATGCGTCACCCATTGCTTGCTTGCTGTTCCTTCCTTCCTTTCCTTTTCCCTTTTGGTTTGCGTACATGTATGAGAGACCCTCGAGGGTCTTTGTTGCTTGCGTACGGTGCTCGCTAAATATATAGAAGCGACTGGCTCTTCCGGAGCCTCAATCTTACTTCTGCAGTAAACACGGTCTACAAAATAAAGCTTACTTTCTTTGAAATAATTCACAGAACTGATTGTCAATTGAGCATATCAAAAGGATTTAAGAATTGAGCTGTAATTAAAAGACTTTAAAGGACACAAGACCAACACCAACTTACCGTGACACTGATCCAACTGCGCTCGCTAAGAAGAGAATCGCGATCGAAGCGCCTGATACAGAATTTTCCATACTTTTCTTGGGTTGAGAAACAAGGCACGAGCTCTTCCTTAGTAAAATTTTCATCTCTGTTTTTTTTGGATTTTGCACTGGCAGTAGGAAGAATTTTGAGGCGTTTTGAGTCACTGGTGATGAATTTTCTTGACGTAGCGGGACACTTAGAATTTTCTTTTTGTCCATAAAATGAAAAAAGTTGATTGATGCTCGTCGAAACTAAAGGGTTTTTAGTGCTCTTTAACTCGACAGAAGTCTGTCTGCGATTGACCTGTGCACTGTTGGCCATCCTACGTTTAGGTTGCGCCCTCTTGCCCACTCTCGTTTTAGCTGCGTGCTCTCTGTCGTCCTTGGATTGAATTGCGCGCTCTCAGCCATCCTCCGCTTCGGCTGTGCACTCTCAGCCATCCTCCGCTTCGCTGGCACTCCAGCCATCCTCCGCTTCGACTGCGCACTCTCAGCCATCCTCCGCTTCGCTGCGGACTCTCAGCCATCCTCCGCTTCGGCTGCGCACTCTCAGCCATCCTCCGCTTCGGCTGCGACTCTCAGCCATCCTCCGCTTCGGCTGCGCACTCTCAGCCATCCTCCGCTTCGGCTGCGACTCTCAGCCATCCTCCGCTTCGGCTGCGCACTCTCAGCCATCCTCCGCTTCGGCTGCGGACTCTCAGCCATCCTCCGCTTCGGCTGCGCACTCTCAGCCATCCTCCGCTTCGGCTGCGGACTCTCAGCCATCCTCCGCTTCGGCTGCGCACTCTCAGCCATCCTCCGCTTCGGCTGCGACTCTCAGCCATCCTCCGCTTCGGCTGCGCACTCTCAGCCATCCTCCGCTTTGACTGCGGACTCTCAGCGATCATTCGTTTTGCGCTTCGAACTCTCGGCCATCATCCGTTTCGACTGCGCACCCTCGGCCAGCTTCAGTTTGATTGGGCACTCTGGCCATTCTCAGTTGTGGCTGCGCACTCTCGGCCATTCTCAGTTGTGGCTGCGCACTCTCGGCCAATCTCAGTTGTGGCTGCGCACTCTGCGCAATCTCAGTTGTGGCTGTGCACTCTTGCCAATCTCAGTTGTGGCTGCGCACTCTTGCGCAATCTCAGTTATGGCTGCGCACTCTTGGCCAATCTCAGTTGTGGCTGTCACTCGCCAATCTCAGTTGTGGCTGCGCACTCTTGGCCAATCTCAGTTATGGCTGCGCACTCTTGGCCAATCTCAGTTGTGGCTGTGCACTCTTGGCCAATCTCAGTTATGGCTGCGCACTCTTTGCCAATCTCAGTTGTGGCTGCGCACTCTCGGCCAATCTCAGTTGTGGCTGCGCACTCTCGGCCAATCTCAGTTGTGGCTGCGCACTCTCGGCCAATCTCAGTTGTGGCTGCGCACTCTCGGCCAATCTCAGTTGTGGCTGCGCACTCTTGGCCAATCTCA